>BMAU01021306.1:695000-953108 GCA_019973935.1 Trichonephila clavipes
GTAACGAATCCAACTGCTTCTATTATACTTCCTGTACATTTGTACACTGCTGGACAATTGCTAAGGACGGATAACACTATCATCCATAGCAACCACAAAATGAAAGGAAGTAAAATGTGGAAAATTAGAATAAGTGCGGGATATTAGTAAGAAGTATGAGTATGTAAATTTTTTTTCCATGTCTGTTCATCACGTGATAGCGTTCATAAGAGCTTTAAAGGTTTTGACGCGTGAGGACAGTTGTTGTTTCAAGTCAAAGTTTTACAGAAAAGGTTTAATAGACGAACTTAAAATTTTTGGCATGTCTTCCCGACATCACATAGATGATTTTATGCGTGGCCGAATTATTGGAAAGATCGAAGAAGGGCGAAAAATAACAGATGTTGCCAGGGAGTTCGACATCGCTCACAGCGTTGTTTCACGGCTGTGGAAGTCATTTAAAACTACTGGAATGTGTAGTAGACGGCACGGGGGAGGTCGTGTTAGAAGTACGACGCCTGCAGAAGACAGATATATCGTCCTATCAGCAAAAAGGAACAGGCGTACCACAGCTCAGCAGGTGGCAAATCAGTTTCTTGCTGCCTCAGGAAAGCAGATCTCCCGAAAAACTGTTGCCAGACGTTTGAGGGGAGGACTATACGCACGCAGACCTGTTGTGTGTGTCCCATTGACCAGACAGCACCGTACTGCCCGTTTACAATGGTGTCGTGAGCATCACAATTGGACTGAACAGGACTGGGCATGCGTACTATTCTCAGATGAGAGTAGGTTCAGTCTGTCATCGGATTGTAGATGCCAACTGATCTGGCGCGAGAGTGGTACTGCTTATCGTCCAGAAAATATCCAGGAAAAGGACCAATATCCGACATGCAGTATCATGGTGTGGGCCGGCATCATGATCAATGGCCGCACGCGCCTACATATGGTTGCGAATGGGACTATGACGGGCCAACGATACATTGATGAAGTTCTACTTCCTCATGTTCGTCTTTTCCGTGGTGCTGTCGGTGATAAATTTGTTTTTATGGACGACAACGCAACATGTCATCGAACACTCGCTGTTCAGGATTGTCTAGACAGCGAGGGTATTCAACGTCTCGTATGGTCAGCGCGTTCTCCAGATCTAAACCCCATTGGAAATGTGTGAGATGCTTTGGGGAGGCAAGTTGCTGGTCGAAACTATCCTCCGACAAACAAGAACACCCTCATCCGTGCACTCACAGAGGAATGGGATAAATTGCCTCAACAGCTGCTGGATAATGTTGTGCAAAGTATGGTACGACGTGTGGAATGTTGCATCACACTCCACGGTGGTCATATCCCGTACTGATACCTTTCTTTAAGGTGCCTGCTGACTTTTAGATGCATTGTTCCATTTCTCCGTACGCAGATCAAATGAACATTTTTTTTTTTTCTTTCAGATGTTTCACAGCTTTTGTACTTTCCAGAACAATAAATATTCTTTATTCTAATGTCTGAACAGTGTGGCAACTATATTTTCCTACTCAGGCGCATGCCTTTTAATGTTATGCTACTTAGCAATTTGTGATCCGTCCTTAGCAATTGTCCAGCAGTGCATAATGCATAACAAATTAAAAATTATATGTTCATCACTTATTAATTTTCAGGGTCCAATACGACAACGCTCGGCCGCATAGATCGTACAAAATAACTGTGAATTAAAATAGGGCGGCATTCAGCTGAATCACCGGATCTTTCGACGACTTTTTTCATACTTTTTAAATTTAGAACAGTTTTTACTTGCAAAACAGTATGAAAATAAAGACAATCTGGTATCAGACTGTATTGATTCTAAAAGTAAAAATTTCTTTAAGACAGGCATCTATGCATTAAAATCTCAATTAGAAAGGTTTGTTGAAGCAAATGGAGCCTATTTTCATCACATAAACAGCCTTTAAAAATTTCTTTTTTGTATATTCACATAAAAATTCGACATTTGATTCGCAGAATTTAATCATTCACGCAAATTTAACGCATAAAAATAATAATATGGTACTGTTAAAATGATGAATCAGGAAAGAAAAATCACTGATTTGAATAGCAGTAAAAATATATAAAATCTCCTTTCTATTAAAATGGAATATAATGGGGTGAGCCATTAGCTCCCCCAGCGAAGACAGAAAATCCAATTGGCAAAAAGAGTTCTATGTATTTGTGACGACATAGACCGAATTGACTTGAATCGAAGCCTCACTTTTTTTTCTAATGTTCAAGCTATTCAAAGCGGCTTAGAATCGAAGGCAGTAAAATTCGTTGGATAGGGAAATCGAACAGAGTTTGAGCAAGTACAGTATGGATCTAAAAGTTTTTGAATGCTAGTAAAATAAGTGAATTATTTATTCATTAGTTCTCATTTAAATTTTTTTTAAATTTCATAAATATATCGAGTATCGATAAACCATTTTTTTTTTTTGCACTTTTCCCCCCAAAAATTTGTTATGAATTAGGGGTGCGCTGGTGGCTTCGATTGGAATAAACACTGTGAGTAACATTTTTCTTGCATGAACATCAACAAGAGGGAATAGAGATGCCTGCTGTGAGGAGGATTTCAACATGCCATCTCGCTGCGGATTTCAAAACAGTTGTAGAAAAGTGTGATTGGTCTCTTTAAACGGGTTCTTAAATAAAATGCGCTTGCAGCTCTAGATACGAAATGAGCACAGTAAATAAATGGAATAAAATGTCCACTATTTTAACTTACTAGCATCAGGAGTGGCTCTAGGGCTGGACTCCTGTTCTTTGGCGGCATTTGGATCAAATTTGAAAAATATCTTTATTTTGTTACAAAAAATTTGATATATTTTCTGAAATATTATTGGGTGTGATCTTGGTATTGCATTTAACGTGTCTTACTTTTTTATTTTGTACTCTGTCTATTTAATGACAGTTTTCTTTTATGTTGAAACTCAATGGGTTGGAGGTGGGAATATATTTTAAAACACGAACTTTAATCTGTTTACACATCTTTCATTAGTAACTTTCTCCCCATCCCGGAGTAACGTCACAGCGGACATTTCTTTCCCCCTTACGATGTCCGGTTTCAGCTGTCCAAAATAGGACAAGGGTAATAAGAGGTTTGGGTAGATAGAAAGCCACAGGAGATGTTTTATTTTAGTCTTGAGTGTAGTTACTATAAATTAAAACAAATGCTTGCGATTCTCACCATCAGTAGACTATTTTTGGAAGAAATTGGCCTGCTTAAATAAACGATTCCTTCTCTTTCATTTCACTCGTTTGAAATAATAACAAGTAATTCTGTCCTTAATTTCGAATTATTTTGTTTGAATTTAAATATATATTATAAAGAGAGAGAAGCGGCATTTTTTCCATTTTTGTCCGGGCCGGCAAAAATACTAGAGCCCGGCCCTGCTAGCATGGATTCTTATGGATACTTTTTCTGAGATGCCAAATGAAGTAATGAATGCGAAAAGGGGCGGCCTTCCTGTATCCTCCGCTTCCACAATGGGGCCCTCGAGGCAAAACATTAGCCCTAACCCCAGGTATAACAAACACGAAAATGTGTGGTATATTAAATCAAAATAATTACTAAAGAATCCATTTTTATCATTCGAATCATGACTGGGGGGGATATTCCATAAGCCTGTTATCGATTTTTAGTACACGCTTCTAATATAAGCCACAGAAATAAAACAGGATTTCAACTTTGTCATTGTTCAAAAAGAAGTATTGTTTAAAAGAAAAACTAACATAATGATTAATGTTCAAATGTATACCATAGATAACAGGGTATTAACAACCATTGTGTGTTTATATAACAAATGTCTGGTTTATATCCTCAAACCACATTTCTATGTATATACACGCATTTCATTTTATTCTTATATGTGTATTGCATCTTCCTGTTTACTCACATATTCACAAGTCAGTGACGTCAGGTGATCTCTAATGCACCCATTCAATATTTATACGACTCGTAATCTATGTTGTTTCCGTCTGGGAGGCGGAGAAGGAAAAACATCGCCAAACAAAAATTAATCTCGCCAAGAGAAGAGCTCCCATAAAAATAGGTCCCAATTGCCAGAGGAGTGGGAAGGGTAAATGGGAAAGCTCCTAAATTCAATTTGTTGGCTGGGTCGTTCGTCTTTAAGTACTTACATTTCTCAACCTACGACCAGGTACCCCGTGCGCGTGCTAGGAGGGTTGGGGATGTTCACCATGTGGGGGATGTTCATCTATCTAAGAGTCTTCTTGTAGGTCAAAGTGCTTTTTCCTTGCAAAAGTTTAAGGATTTCTCTCTTAATAAAACTTAAAGTACCGTGGCCGAACAGGGTTAAATACTTCTACAGAAATAAAATTTTTTAAAAAGACATTATGTGCACATTTAGAAAAGTTTCAGCCACTCATAAAGGCACATGTAAACTATTGTGATATTCTTTTTCGAAGAATCGCGAATAAATCTGTCAAAATATTTAAGATCTAATCCTATTAAAACAAGGGGGTGGCAATTTGTTTTGACCCTAGTGCCACATGATTGCGTTAATTAGTTAATTGTGGATCTCAGAAAAGGTTTAAATTATACAACAAAAATCAATATCAGTTAAATAAAATAGTGGCAGTTTTATTCAATTTACTTACGATGTTAATTTTTTATAACTTAATGTTCATTAGAAATGTATTTTTTAGCACATTTAATGTTTGAATCAGTTTAATGCAGCGTTTCTCAAACTGTGGAGCGTGATATCCCGACGTGGGGGGGCGAGCATAAGGAAAATTCGAAAATAAAATATTTAAAATAAGTATTAATTCACTAAAAGGAATCAAAACACAAAATGCATTCTGACATAATAAAAATTAAATAACATTTACACTGATCTAATATACTTACAAATGTATCAGTACTGCACAATGGTTTGGATAGTTAATTTATCAATACTAAATTAAAAACAAGTTTCATAACTACTAGTGCGTGTCCTATAGAAAATTTAGTACCTATTTTGATAATTTATGTAGTCTATAATTAATGTCATATTGTAGATTTAGAGTCAAAGTACATTTTTATTGCATTCAATGCATTGTTATTGTATGCGGGGTGAGTGATGATTGAAAATTGAGTTGAAAGTACTGCTTTAATGAGACATATGTACCCTATCACACATTTCTGCAATTTTTCAGTCCATTTGCATCTATATTTACTCTTGTGTCGAGCTTCATGTAAGAAAAACTTGAAATGTATATTAATCCTATGTAGAAAATGTTCTGTCAATTTGTTTTCTCCCTGTCTTGGTGTGCTGCAAACAAAAAAAAAACTGTTTACGGCTGCTCTGTTTTTAAGAAGAATCGTCAATCAATTTGTCCAATTAAAAGTTTTAATCCATTAATGTGAAATGAAATAGACACTTATGTTTCAATTTACGATATTCCTAATTAAGATTTAGATAAAAATATATGTGCAAAATAGAATTTAAGCAAGTGTTAAGTTATTACATAAATATATTTTAACAGACTTCAAATATTGTAATAACTTTTTTGAAATCTATGAAATGTGATCATTCATAAATTTAATCCAAGGATTTGTTCCCGAGTATATTTATTTCAAATTTACACTTCATTCAAACAGAAATAACAGATATTGACTGTAAGGTATTCTTTCAGCGATAATGTATATTACTTTCAAAACCGTAACGAATATATTTTTCGATGTGTCAAAACTATTTTTAATCATTCTTCGAAATCATGAATAAAAACACAACCTAAGCATTGCACATCCATTGAGGTTTAAGACTAAAAGCAAGTTTATTGAGCGCACGATACATTGCACAGAACACGAAATGGCTCAGTAATCTTCACTTACCATAAGAATTCGAAATCTTTTTGGAACCTTTTGCTCTAGTTTATACTTTTTTTTTATTATTTTGCGCATTTCTAATGCTTTGTCGATTTACTTCTCTTTTCGAATTCGAAAGTAAGCTTTAAAAAATGGCGAAGGAGAAGGAATTTCGTATTCTGCATGCACTGTTGCCAAAGTATTAATTCTAAATTAAATCAGATCATCAGGAGAACTGTTATTTTCGGGCTCTATCTTTTGAGTGGAGGGAAAATTATCTTACTCTTTCTCTCTCTACCCTTAGAAGGAATTACGTATTCGAAAGTAAATCTTTTGCATAATTCAAAAGCTATTACGTGAAAGCCCATTTGATTGTAAAACAACTCTTGCCGGGTGCCCACTTTTGAAATATAAATGAAACAGGGATCTATTCAAAGAAACGAAATGGTTAGTGGAATACTGGCGATGGCTTTTACAGATGTTGTGCACACACAAGCATAAATACAGATTTAAATAAATCCCAATATTTTCGAGTAAGATCATTTTAATCGATTTTATTTTGTCATTTGTTTTTACCAAGCTTAGTAAAACGAAGAAACGGTCTTAGTAAAATTCTATATTCAACATCGTAAAAGTTAAAATTTAACTCACTTTTATTACTTTTTTGGCTGTTTTTCTAGAAAATAATTTGTGGAGATTAGCCTTAAATTTTTATAGCTAAAAGAAATTTCAGAATTGTGAAAAAGTGAACAACTTAAGTGCTTCAAATAAAGTAATAAACACGATTAAGTGACTACACTGGGCTCCCTAATTTTGAAAATGCATATAAATGAATATATCTATTGATATTTAGTGTAAGTTGAATTAGAATACACAAACAAGATATTTCAATAATATTACTCGGTGAAGAAAAAATGACATTTTTTGAAATATTCTTCTTTTATGAAAAATACTTCTGTAATAATAATTATTTTGCCTAAGACCTCTATAAAGAGCCTAACTTTTTTGATGTTAAGGAGTGGATTTTTTTTTTCATATTTTAATTCATCAGAAAAATTTACCAAAAAACACTGTTTCAATTGATCATCTCTCTGAAAGTAATGCGAGTGTTTCAAAACTTTTAGTTCAATCTCGGTATAGAGAAGTTCCAGTTATATAAGACAAAAACATTATTATTAAAGGAGCATTCTTCAGAAACAAAAAAATGTTTTGAAATTGTCACTCTTTCTTCATTTTTTCCAGAAATTTTATTTAAATACTTTCTTCGTAATAATATTTTAAGATCCTTTTATATGTATATATTCTGATTCATATGAAGCTAAATATCAAAATTACTTTATCTAAACGTTTTTTGAAAACCATGGTTTTGAGCGTAGTCAATCAATCACCTTAAAATGCTCTATGAGTATATAATCATACTGTATAATAGTTTACTAAATTACTATATATAAGCGTACGTAATATATTTTCAAGCTCTTAAAATTAGGGATAGAATTACGGGTTTAAATAATATTTCAAGGTGACACTCAGCTGATTTCCCGATCTCTTTATTTTCTTTATATAAATACTTCGCAGAATCTCTTCTTTGCATTATTAAAAAGAAAAAAATCAATTTTAGAAAACAAGGTGCTGATTCCTCAGGCTCATTATAAACAGTAAAAGTTTATGAACATCATTTATTCCATATTAAATTTTTTTTAAAAAAAAATTATAGTACCTTTGAAAAGATACATTAATGAGAATTTCAAATTAGTGTGTGAATACAATGCTTAAGTTTTCATGATTATTGCAAGGTGAGAAAAGACAGTCAAAGAGGCTGTCTCAGCTCTTTAATATTCTACCACAAATATGAGCCTCACTGTCAATGAGGATAAAACGAAACTTCTCCATGGTAAATTATTCGAACATGAGTATTCATAGTTACAACTTGGAAAAAGTTGATGAATTTAAATGCCTTATGATAAAAGTAAAATAACAGCAAACGTTGTGGGATACAAAACGGCAAATAAATGCTTTTTTAAGATCTAGTCTCATCAGCTACAAAACTAAATCAAGTACTCCCAAACTTTATATAAGTGACACCAATATGGAGCTGTCTTTGGCCCAGTGCAGGAAGCACACGTCCTCCGTAATAATAGATTAAGGTGGCTTGGCCATATTTGGAGGATATATAATCCCATTAAAAGAATCGTGACATTCAAAAAACCTGAGGAAACCCGAGCTAAAGGATGTCCACCAACTAGATGGTTGGATAACATCGAGACAGACCTAAATCCCTTGAAAATTAAAAATTCGAGAGGAGTCTCTAGAAGCAGAGCACGTTGGAAGGCACGCGGGGTTGAGGCAACCAAGGCCTTTATAGGGTTGTTGAAGAAGAAAGACTTCCTCACCCTAATCACTTCTTACCTTTTGGATATATATGTTACCGGCAAAGTATCAAATTCAGCATTATATAAAATGCCTAAAACTGACCGGCATTGTATGAAATAATTCTTATTTCACAAATTTCCTAGGCATCCTATAGAATGCCTAATAAGAAACAGGCAAAGTATGAAATACATCTCCGCTTCGTTTGAATATTGCGTGGCAAGACACGAGACCTTGACAGTGTGCCTCGGGCTTAGAATTTATCAGTTGCGCATTGCGGTTGATTCGGAAGTGTTCAAAATACTCAATTTGACTCAAACAAAAAAATCGGTTTTTTTCCTGCGCTGATGAAAATGGAAGAGTAAGCTGTGTTAATGGAGAAGGAGTCATGGTCTATAGCAGGGGTTGGCAATATAGGGCACACGTGCCATATGTAGCCCGCGGTACAATTCTCAGTGGCACTTTGCACTACTCAACAGATTTTCAATTTTTGAATTGTTTCAAAAATGCCCTATTGTGTGGTACGCTGAATCATATTGGTAGATTGGTTTGACACGCCACAGCTAAAAGGTTGCCGACCCTTGATCTATAGACATGAAACAACTAAATGACTCGATACAACTTAATAACTGATATACAAAATGCCCCAATGACTACTAAGAAGAAACCCTGCGACTATTGGTTATTGAATAGCTATGATGTGATGTTTGGTGAAAATAAAAGTAAACTCATTTAATCAGTTAATGAAGCCGTCCGGACCCTATAGCAGTGGTCTCCAGCCTCCGGTCCGTGGATCAAATTATATCGGGCAGCCTTAAATTATTTCCATTTTATTTACTATGTGTATTTCTCTCGTGCTTGTGTGAATTTCTATGGAAAACACTTTATATTCATTTTTCGGTGCTACTTAATTTTATTCTGAAGGCGGCATGTTGAAACACAATTAAATTATTAAATCAAAACAATTTAAAATATAAATAATCAACGTCCCACCCTCAGTGAGCCTCGTTTCCCGTTCCGGGTGTTAAAAAGGTTGGGAGGCACTGCTGTACAGTATTACGTCACGAATTCTGAGGACGTGATAGAATTCTGAAAGAACTTTCAACTAAATACAAACATGTTACACGTTATGACGTGAACCTTGCCGGAAGAAACAGAAAATTATTTAAGAAAAAGGTATTGTTGTGAAACCTGTGTTTTTTTCCAAATGCCAATATGCACTTGTAATGAGTGGGAAAATTGTCTGTATCGAATTGGAACTTCTGAAGGAATTTTAAAACAAGTATATACGAAATCACAATTTACTTTGTGTCCTAAGAACTTGCTTAAAATTAAAAATATTCCTGACCACGAAATTCCTCTCCTGTTGATTACAACTGCTCAATCCAATGGCAGTGGCCAATGATTCGTCAAATGTATGTGTAAAACAAAGTAGCATCATTCTTTGTGTGAAAAATGTAGTGAAATGTAATTTAAAATGTCATTGAAGTCTACCATGTTGTAACAAATAGTTTAGTTTTAATTTCTTATTTTTTACATGAAAATTTTGTTTTTTCTCAATGAGAAAGACATAAAATTTGCTTGGTACAACTTTCATTTTCGTTTACGTATTTTGAATAATTCTTAAGGGCCCTCTCTGTATTTTGTCAGAATAACATTTGTATTTTTTGGAATGTACATCATTGATATAACAGCCTGATCAGGAACTTTTTTGATACTTTGCTTACTCCTTGCTTCCTTTTTTCTATGACCTTTAATTTCTAAGAAGAATAGTATTTATTTTATCAAAATTTACAAAAATCAGAAAATATCAAAAATGGACTTAACCGCATTGGCTTCTGAGCGACTCGCATGCAACTCTTTTCAAAAAGAAGTTTCGAAATGTAGCAACGCGCGCACAATTGATTATAACTAAATTCCTGTAGACTGATGTAAAAGCAGACATTCTTCTTATCTTTAGAGTTATTCCTCATTCAAACGTCAATATTTGTCTACACAATATAACATTTTACGTAATCCAATATTCAAAAAGGAAAAAAAAAAAAGAAAGTGGAAAAAATACCCTAGATTGAAAAACGCACCCTTACGAAAACATACACTCCACCCAAATCCTGACGTATGACAAAATAACAAGGATTTTCATTTCACCGAAAATAAAATAAACACAAAAAAATAAATATATATTATCAGAGAGAAAATGAATAAACTATTTTCGCTTGAGAATATCCACTTCTTTTTTATGCAATGAGCTCGGGCTACATTTCCTATTTTGAAAGTGGGTGATGCCGAGTTGATTGAAACACAGAGTATCATCTATCCACTTTAACATGTTTTTTTATTTTGTAGTTCTTGTTAATTATCAATAAATTGCTTTAGGGATCCGATTGCGTGCAGTTCCTGGAAAAGATTTCAATTAATTTTGATGGAAAAGAAAGTTATTTAATCGAAGCAATATTGTCTTTGTTTTCGCTTTGACTCCTCTTTTTGAATGTATTATTTCAAAGGTTGTTGTTTGATGAAAAAATGCAGTGCTGCTATTTTTATATTTGTTTTTTCCGAAGTACGCTTTTTTAACGTGCAATTTATTTCAAATGATAAGTCAAATACCAATTTTTAGTGAAATTGATTTTGAAAAGTACTTGTGTATCGTATTGGTGACAAATAAATTAATTTAATAATGAATATTTCTGAACATTTTTCGTTCTGCAAATAATTTTTATTTATGTTGGTTTCTTGAGGATTCTTTGTGTTTTCATGATGGAAATGAATATTGGATTAATTAAGTATTTTTTTAAAAAATTATTAATTATTAAAATTATGAAATAAATATTCTTTTGAAAAATAAAACTTTTATATTTTAAAATTATTACGTGGTCGGATGTACAAACTTTTTACTTATTTTATACTCATGCAATATCTTAAATGATCGGAGAACTCTAAAATAATATTAGTTTTAAAATCTACACGCTTGTTATAATTAAGAAATAAAAATGAAATTAAATATAGTGCAAAAAATATTTCATCTTGAATATATGTTCCAAAAATTGTAGAAGAAACCTAATTTATTACGGTGAAACATGTAAATGCATAGAAAACATTGTAATTTTATTAATTTTATAAAAATACTTAATGCAAATATATATTTCAGTAGGATAACTTAAAGAATTCTTATGTTCAGTTTTGTGTTCCATTTAGTTATAACAGTTACATTTATAAATAAAAGAAAAAGCAGTTAATGAAATATCTAATGTCAAAGATTTATGATTCATATTCTAGTTATTGTTAATATTTCAATATTTTCTGCTTATTAATAATTTAAACCAATCCAGATTCCATTGCAAGAGAAGTAAAAAGTAAATTTCTCTTACCATGGGGGTTACTTTAATTTGCATTATCCAATAAACTGCATGTTTATGAAATGAAAAGAACTTTTAGGTATTTTTAGTGAAGTTTCAATTTGTCGGAGATAGTATTAGTTACATGAAGGCTGAGTAACGTGAGAAGAAAAGAAAAAAAAATATGCAAATTAGGTATTAATGATGGTATTAAAACGAGAAAGCTTTTGAAAAAATTTTGTTACAAAGAGGTAAATTGAATTTGAATAAAAGTCTTACAAATACGGAACTTTATTGCAATATTTTCTATTTCAACAAAGCAGAATTTTAAATGTCAGAACTAGAATAATGTATGTGCAATAGCGCACACAAGAATTTTTCAAGGAAAGGGGTCGAAAGTTCCCCCTTCTTGTATCATGCTCCTTTTGATTGTGTCGAATTTCGGGAACAAAACACAGTAAAAAACTAATTATTGAATTAATTAATAAAATTAATCCTTAATAACAAGTAATTAAATAAATTTTACGTACTATAGACTTAGAATGATAATCAATGGGAAAAAATGAAGGGCTTTCGGGGAGAGGTCCGGTTGTGTGCGCCACTGTGTAATATGAATGAGAGATATTTATTTATGTTGTTTAAGATTGCATACGAAAACTATTTTTTGATACAACTAAAGAGTTCAATTTGGATATAAATTACTAAATTAATAGTTCCGAAAGTCATGTATTCCTTTATAATCTATATAAATTTTTGATATAAAAATAAAATTTCTGATTCTGGTATACTATCCAACTGGTCGTAATGCAATAAAAATATGAGTTCTTAGAGTTGATGAGTTTTTGTTGAATGTGGAACAACATAGGTAGGCTTAGCATATTTTTGAGACTCCAATTCAGAAGATATTCTTGAAATTACTTATAAGGCCATCCATGTAACCTCTAATTATCTGGATTCTAAGATTCAGTTTCTTAAAATAATGTCATTTTGTAAAGGTAAATAAATGGCAGTGACTGTTATGGATAGAAATGTACCAAGGGCTGTGCCATTTTGGAAACGTTATTAAGAGAGTTTGTGACAAATCGATTCGGAACTTTATCACTAACCTTCTGAGTCGACCTTTTTAGGGAAATTTAATTCCCTACCTATTTCCAATCAACTCCAAAAAAAGCGGACAGGATTCCTTGTTATATATGCAGATTAGATAAAGTATTTAAGTCAAACGAAATAGTAAAGTTAGAGCAGTAGGAGATAGATATTGAAGCATAAAGTTATAGTGAATTTGAATTGAAGATTTCTTGTTGGAGATAATTTAATCTCAAGAAGAGTTGAGATTCCGTTGGTAATTATAGATTTATAATTAAAGTCTCATTAAAGTTTTAGGAGTGAGATTAAAGTTAAATGTTCAATGAGAACATTATTAAATATAATTCTGGGATCTCTTATCGTGGTAATCTCTGTGTGATCGTTATTTAATAAATTAATTAATTGGATCATTAATTAATTAAGTTAATTTAAAGGATATTACCTTTAAAACCTCATAATACCAGTTAGATAAATTTGTCAATAAGTCTTTGATTCTATTTGGATAAGATAACCAAATAAAGAAAGTTGTTTATAAAAATGGCTACTGGTTCTTACATGACTCCTATTTATTCTCGTTCTCAAAGTGAGGTCCTAGGAGACCTTCACAAGTTATCTTTGGAATAATTTGCTTAGAGCAATATTCTATTTTTTTATGAAGAGTCAAAGCTAGGTGACATCCTTTTTCTCAAACAAGATGAAACTACGTTCATTTGAATTAAACCAGCAGAGATTTTTGTTCCATTTATGATTGTGATGGATAGCACGGCATGATCATGAGTGAAAAAAATTACAGTGAGATTGTGGAATTTATTGCGAAAATAGCTAATGATGTGATAGAAGGTATCAACCGAGGTGTTTTTAAAATGAAGTTCTGCAAATGAAAAAATTTCTATGATTGTTATGCACAGAAAAGTGCAATTGCTGTACCATTTTGGAACGTTAACTAAATGGGCCAACCTTTGAGAAACTTTCATGCGGTTGTGTGAATAGTGTTCTTTTTATGAAGAGTCAGTTATAGGTTTTTCTCAAACCCCGACTCACATAAATTACATAAATTTTAACTAAATCAGCTTAGTTTTTTCTCCGACTTGTGACTGCGATTAACAGTACGGTAAGATGTAAGATGATGTTAGTGAAAAAAATCATCGTCAAGTTATGGAATTTGTGATCACATTAGCTAATGATGGTGCTTGTCAATTTTTCACATTTCCGAAAATGTGCTCGTCTCGTCTACTGGGGAATTTTTTTAAAATATTTTCCCCAAACAGATATGACCCCACCTTTCTGCTCTTTCCCTATTATCGTTAAGTTTCGGGACCCCCCCTCCCTCTGCATATGCAAATAAAGAAATAAAACATATCATTCGTAGGATTGGAAATTACGAAAAACACTATATTTTGCACAAATAGGTTTAGGTTGAATCCAGAAAAACAAATCAATCACGTATTTCCAGCCAATCAGTTCTCCGGCTTCGATGTTGGCAATTTTTGCTTTTTATATAAACTTTTCCAAAAGTATATAACATTTGACAATAATAATGTACACAAGTAAATAAAATGCACTTGATTTTAAAGTACACGTTCAATAATATTATTTTTAAATTTTGAAAAACTTTTAGAAGAGAGAATCTTAATATTTGAACATCTATACCAAATAACCAGATTAGAAATTTGACTTAAATTTTAGAAATTGAACAACAAATCTAAAGTCAGTTCTGAATTCAATGGAGAACACGTAACTTCCATAAATTGAACTCATTGAATTTTTAAATATCATTTTATTTTTCAATTAAAATATTCCATTCTGTGAAAAAGTTGCACATTTAATTATTTTCTATTGTGTGAACTTTCAATAAAGGTGAAATGCTGTGATTTATTTTTATCAGGTATTGTCTTAATTCTCATTTGGTTTCGATGAATGTTATTCTTGAGCCATAAGACACAATGAACTTGTAGAGGTGAACCACATTCTCTTAACTTCCACACCACACTACGGGAGATCTTGTTCAATCACTCGGAAATAAGGTATCCGAATTCGCTCATATGACTAAATTCGGACAAAGCACATATTTTTTTTTTATTTTAGTCAATAGAGCAATCGCTTTTGGCTTTACAAAACATACTTTGTTTTGTTTCTACACGACCTAGAGGTCAAGTAACAATCTATTTTATAAAGTAAGAAAAATCTGGATGTGGGTCTTTAATCTAAACTTAAATCACTTAAATTAAGTCTGATAACTCAAAATGTTATAAATAGATTTCTGTAAAACTATTTGAAACTGATATTTATATTATTTTCTAGAGAATGAAGTAAAATATTTCTTTTTGTATGAATATTTTTTTAGTTATGGTCTGTTATTCAAATAACAGCTTCATAAAGAATGTCACATATTTGCTCGATCATCTCTAAAATTTTAAAATTTCAATAAAACAATTAAATTTTTGAACATTCTCTAGATAAATGCATCTAATTTGTTTTAAAAGTACTTTTCCTGATATAAGTTTATTGTTTTTTTCTCTAATTGCTTTGAAGTTTTTCAAAAATAGTGTTAAAATTTCACATAATTGTGTTTTTTGTAATTTTTAGTTTTCACTATTATTGATTCCTAAAAAAGGCATTGATAATGCTTTAGCATGCTATTTTTTAAAAAAAAGTGCTCCGAACGTGTTCGGATACCTTAAGTATTTGGTATGATTTGTGGAAAATCTTGTTTACCTTACATTAAAGGAAACCATAACTAATAGAATTCTATCTCATAAAAACTTATTAAATTACTACTTTTAAAGTATATTTTACTTTCAAAGAAACATCAGAAATTTCTTAATAATCAATTAATATTTATTACATTTTCGTTCAAATGATATATGTATCCGTAAGAATTCATTTAGTTAAATACAATTTTTTTTTCTTTTTATGGCTTCATATTTACTTAAATTTTTAATAAAACAAAACAAATTAAGTAACGCAGAATAAAATTTAGAAACGCGAAGAAATAAAATAAATTTGATAATTAACTATTATTTAAATAAAATAAAATACATATATATATATAATATCGACAAATAATATATCGAATATATAAAATAAATTCGATAGTAATAATTCTATTAACCCAATGAAATAAGTTAGTTCATTTTTCGGAAACAGAAAAAAAAAATGTTCTGCCCTTGTGTTCTTCATTTTCTATATTTCCATTTAAATAATGAATTATGCTTTTTTTACATTGGATTTGTTGTAAAATTAAACCATCTAGAGACCTTATGGTCTATAATCAAGCATTTTTTTTTTAATAAAGCGTACTATATATTGTTACGAATGTTGTGTAAAATAGTGTAAATAATTTGTATTTGGATGTGTATTGCCTGTATCTTACTCTAAATTAGATTCAATTTACGTTTCAATTGTAATATTCACAAACAAACGTCGTCCCTTACGTTATAATGGGGATTCAATATGAACTTGGCGAATTGGCGATAGAGCCAAGTTGGCGTCATTATTAGTGACCAAGTTGGCGACCATTTTTGGCGAGTTCAGAACCCTTTGAATTCTTCTAGAAATTAGTAGAGAAATCCACTCATTTCAAGACCTATGACGCCAGCCGGTCTTTCTCGAATTATCCGCGAGGGATATCAGTAGAGAAAGAGCTCGCCGAAAGTCAGTCAATCTGGTTTCGACTAGCGATCAGTTAGTATTGCTCTGATTGTTGAAGGAATTAATGATTACTTCGACTGTTGAACGAGTGATTGCTTCTGAATAATCTTTCATCCACGTGTATTTTAGACACTGATAATTGTGTCTGAGTGCTATTGAAGGTGTGTGAAGACCTTCTGAGATTTATTTTGGGAATATTGCTGCTGAATCCTGTAATTTAAGGATTGGATTTTCGACAATAAATTCTCATCGCTCTTAAAGAACTGTCTTGTTCTTTGCGACTGATTGGCATAAAATCCTCGAGCCCCCGATCAACGTAGCAATAGCTTTGAGAAGTGTTTCAAATACAGATTTTAAGTAAATAAAATAACATAAAAATGAAAATATTAAAGAAATTAGTTAATACCTTTAGGTGAGAGAAAAATGGCTTCCCAATGAATTTTGTAAATTGCTTAAGTGAATTTAATTCTTCAGTTAAATATGTTGTGACGGATTTATGCGCGTTTCTTCAATGAATCCTCTTGGAAAATCTTTGGGCTATCCATTCGCGTAATTCACAACCAAATTTTCGGAAGAAGGGACTTGTGATATCTAAATTGCTACTGAATCGTCCTACTTGTCAGGTGAGATTGCTACTGAAAGTATAATATTAGAATTGTAGTGATTTGATTCTTATAAGGAGAAAACTTAAAAGTAAAGAGATTGAATTGATATTAAATTAAATTGGATGATAGGTTATATCCTTTATTAAGGTAAGGATTGAGTTTGATAGTCTCCTAATTGTTTGCGCTTTACCGTCTTTGTAGCACTTTCGTGGTTAGCATTGAGACATCCTCTTTCTATTATTAGTTTAAATTATGTCTGTTCTTTGTGTAGTAGATAAAATGATGATTAATTGGGTCGTGCCGAGTGTTTCTTCCCTAAACTTCCCCACATCTATGGGCCCGAGAGAGAGGTCCGAGCCTCTAAAAACCGCCCCTACAATATAATGGGTAGTGACAGCTGCTTCGTACGGCCTGAATTCGAATCCCGGAGAAGACATGGGTGTTTTTAAATGTATAGTGCAGTGCTTCTCCAACTTTCTATACTTTCAATCCTAATTCTCATCGCGCCCCTCCCCCATACAATAACAATCTATTGAAGTCAGTAATAATATACTTTGACAATAAAGCTACTTCAATTATATACCGTACACATTATCGAGATAAATGTTAAATTTCGTATAGAATATATGATTAATGGTAATTAGTAAACTTATTCTTAACTTAGTATCGTTAAATTAATTATCAAATGCAACCGATGCATTTAGAAGTGTATTATATCAGTGGAAATGCGCATTTTTCTTTTTATTAATGTATTTTGTTTTGCTTCATTTCAGTCATTTAATAATTTTTTGTTCCTGATTTTTCAATATACTCCTCCCCCAAGTTTGAGAAACGCTGGTATAGTGCCTTTGGGGCATGGGGGTACTTGAAACAGCCATCGCGCCGCAAGTTCTCTCGACAGATTGGTGGACGGGTGGAAGCCCCTTACCAATTCCCTCACTTACAATTGGGATGGAACTGAGCCAAATTGTACTGTCACCTGTATGGTTCTCAATGTTACGGTTAACGACAGGTGTACATCCAGCCCTTTGTCGCGATGAATTTCGTGAGCCTCGATCTGACACCGTCAGACTGGTGGCATTAGTAACAACAACAACAGAAGTAAATCCAAACAGTTTTCATATTTAATGGTGATCCAGAAGAATTTTCAGGAAAAGAACGTCTTTTAACTGATACAGATAAAATCATAAAGGGGCGCCAAACTAAATAAAATTTTAAAAAAATATGTTGAGCATTAAAGAAGTTCTTCCTAGCATTAAAACATTCACAAAGAGAGATTAAACAAGGATCACGCATGGTAAAAAAAGAATCGTAAATAAAATGGATGAAACTTGGAATAATAAGAGCAATACACAAATTAACATACAGATATTTTGGGGTAACTAATAATATTAAAACTTAACTTTCATTACAGATAGGTATAACTGCTTTTGTAATTTGTCTATTATTATGATTAAATGTCTCCCACCTGCAAAAGCGGAGCTAAAGAAAATTATTTTATCGTAAAATTACAATACTAGTGCAGAGAATGAAAATGAATTTGCTTTAATGTTTAACCTCAGAGCCTCGTTAATCAATTAGTAATTGAATCTAATTTTTGATCCATGAAATTAGCCCAATTAACAAACCCTATCAACGTGCTAAACGGAAATCAATAAAGAGACAAAAAAATCGACCAGCAGCTACATTCGAACTAAAACACCACCAAGAGAACTTTCCCAAAAGTAGACTCATAAGAGACCCCCCTCCCCCCGTCGCAGAAGCGCACGTTCCCGTACATTTTGCAGGTGGACTTAATCAGTTGGAGTGCACATCTCCATTACCGGGGAGGTTCTGTCATAAGGGGGAGGATTCTACGGGCAAAGCACGTGCTGTCTCACTCTTAACAGGATTCTCTTTTTCTTTCTTTCTGTTTTGAAGGGGGTTTATTTATTTATTTATTTACTTCACTCCGGATCTTATCCACAATTTCTCTTAAAAAAAATAATGAAAATAAAAACACGATGGCTTTTATAAAGTAAAACACACACGCAGGGAGAGTGGGATCTTGACGCTTCCGTAACTGACGGGGGGTGATGGGTGGTTATGGCTGCTTTTATTGCCACTTCGAGTACCATTGATCCTTGTAAGAACTTCCGATATCACACGAGATTCTGAAAGTGTTTGATGTTTGGGTGTGAATTCTCGCTTTAATTTACTCAGAAATGTGGTATTTCTTTCCCGGTGGGATTGAGTTTGTAATACACACCAAGCAAAATAGTTAGGTAAAATGGGATGATGGTAACTAGGAACCCAATTGAAATGCACGTTAGGTAGTCGTCGGTAGCATTTCATCGTTATTATGGTTTTTGAAGCCATCACTTGTTTTCGCATCACAACAGAGCTTCCCAAGCTTTCAGTATTTGCCACCCTAAAAATTCAATCGTAATTTTCTTCGTCCCTCCTTCCTCCATACGATAACAATGTATTGGATTCAATAAGACTATACTTTGATGCTGAAGATACAATGCGACTTTAGCCTCTGAAGTGCCAGCGGCGTATATAAACGTCTCTCTCGGCCAAAGCGTCAATTGCCTCGGAGAGAGGTATATATACGTCTTTCCGAAGTACGATCTTTTCTATGCACTGCTATTCATACAATTATTGCGAAGGCTTTGGAATGGCATAAAAAGACCTTGTCATTGTTTGCGAAGGATTTACTTATTTATTCCTTTTCTTCCCAATTACATCCCATATGCCAGCCTACGTGGAAAACGGCGGATTGGGAAGCGAATCGCGTATCTTTTAATCAGCAGAAAAGGGATTAATTATAAACCGGACAAATTATCAAGATAAGTGTTAATTTTGGTATATAATTTTATATATGACAAGCCCATGATGTCAATGGTAATTACTAAACTTCTTCTTAACTTAGTATTGCTAAATTAATTTTAAAATGTGCAGTACTGATACATTTATAAGTGTATGATATCAGTGTAAATGTGTATTTATTTCTCATTATGTCAGAATGTACTTTGTTTATTTTCAGCAAATTAATAATTATTAAACAATCTTTTGTTTTCGACGTTTCAGTAGGCTCACGTGCCCCTCGTGAAGTTATCACGAACTCTAGAGGAGTGTGCCCCCCATAGTGAGAAATGCTGCATTATAAGAATAAAATCGTTTCTCTGATGACAAGAAACTATAAATTTGCAGGGTGACAGTCTAGGTTAAGAACCGCTATTTTGAAAGAAGCGTGTAAACGAATAATTTTTTGGTATTTAGTGTGAAGTATTTAGTTGAATTAAAATATACGTAAAAAAATTATTTCAAGAATATTCTGACAAGAAAAGATTACTTAAATGCAATTTTTAGGCAAAAAAATGAAGAAAAAGAATGACATACTTTCAATTCATTCATTTGAAAAATTCTTCTGTAATGATAATATTTTATCTCTACACATTTCTTCCAAAGACTGAAGTAAAAGTTTTGCCATTATTTTCAGAGTTAGATTCCATTGAACTAAGTGAAATTTTCTTGTGATCCATTGTAAGGGCCCTCTCCCTTAGTGTGAGAGGATCAGAAGGAAGATGAGCCAAAACAGCTCTATTTATTCTCAACAAAGACACCAATTCAACGCCCAAGACGCACCAATTGTTAAATATAGGAGCAATAGCGAGGTAGACGAGATACTTAACAATAAATCAAATCAAGCAATACATCTTCTAATTCAAAACGACCTAATACACTGTGATACCCCGCGTCGTCACCCTCCACGCGACCTGTGTTTGAGGGAAGGAAGGATTGAACACTAAAATTAGTTATTATGATCTTAATTTATATACAATAAAACAACACTAGTGTAGGAGGCTTGTGATCAGGAGTGATGCGACGCAAACCGTAATTCTGAGAAGTAGCGCATTTAACCACTGAATCTATATTAATAGCTTATTTCCTAACTTAGAGTATCCGCTCGAGTCTTAAGGCTTAAAACTTTATATTACCGCTATTTCCTTGGCGAACAGCCACGGCCCTTAAATCATCAATTTATTCTTCCATCCGACTTGCTCCGGCTTGCTTCTGGTGTCGGACCCACTTAGTGCTTATCTTCACTGGCACTATTAAACCAACTCATAGAATACACTAAGATTCTTCTCCTAGAACTTTACCTCACTTCACTTAACTTTACTTAGCGCTACCTAGCTCTCGACGTGAATACAAAAGTTCCAATATATTCTATTCCTAATCTGCATAACCAGGCTCTCTTCTTGGGTTGGTTGGAAAGAATTGCCATTCTGGCCCCAAAGAAATCCCAAGAGGGCTATTGGTAAAAGAACCGATAAAGCCCCGTCACAACACTTTAACACTTTATTGACCAAAGCATAAATTTTAATATTAATCAAATAAGCTACGAAGTGCTCTCGCCTAGCTTTACGTTAATCAATCACTGCTATCCTATAGCAGTCTAATCCCCCCCTCTCTCTCTCTAACTCGAAAGTTTAATCCTTATTTACAAGTCTTGATTTACATAATCACATCTTCTTCGGAGAAGGTTTTTAATAGAATAAATTTTAAAGACCCATTATTCCCCAAGAGAACTATTAGTAGGAAGAACGCGGATAGACTCGTTACAATATAAAAATATGAACACAAATACACTTTTAAATTATTTATTTCAAAAGTACTAGTGCAGTCAATGTATAGTAGCTATATATAAAAAATATCATTATTATAGAAGAATTTTCTATGAAAGGAGAATGTTTTGAATATATGTAATTTTTTTCTTCCTTTTTTACCAAAAAGTTGCATTTAAATAATTTTTCATGCAATAATAATCTTCAAATAATTTTATGTGAATATTCTAATGTAACGGACACTAAATATCAGAAAAGTTATCTGTTTATACGCTTTTTCAAAATCATGATTCCAAACGTAGTCAGTCACTTTAAGTACACTTTAAGTGGAAAAAAAAATTCTATTCGCAGAAATGTACATTTCTAAAAGAATGTCGAAACAATTGATTAAAAATCCACAGAGCGTACAACACATAAAGAAAAAGAAAAAGCTATAATACATAAAAAAATTGTATTTTGAATCCGAAAAGCAGACATTTCATAAATGTAGTGTAAAAGAAATCCCTATACAGTATTGAATTATAGGCAATAATACACACCTTGAAAAATTTTTGAAGTAAAATACAAATTGACCTTTCCTTTATGTAAACTAATCTTTTCAGAACATGCACCGATGAATCTAGAAAGTTTGTTACTTAAAATCGAAAAAGGAAGAGAAAAAAAAAACTCGATTTGGGAAATTTTTCTAAAATTTCTTTGAGATAATAAATATTCATTTACACATATCTCTATGATGAATATCTTTATATACACATTAAATACATTTTAAAACATAATTTTTTCAGATTATATTTCTAATTATCCTTTAATCTAAAAATGAAAGTACGTACTATAAAAAATATAAAGATCTCATAAAAACGATAATTTTGCTTATAGTGAAATATTAGAATACACATATTTTTGCTACTTGAACTAGATTAATTTAGATTAATTTATAAAATAGTCTTATAAAAAATATGTAATTTTAATATCTTAAATTTGGTTCACAGTTACAGATTTTAATGACTATTGTGTAATTAATATTTTGTGCTTTAAATCTCAGTAAAGTTTTAAATATATGCTTATAATATTTGAGTTTTTCAAGTGGTTGCATTTTGTTTAACAATTTAAATGCTTCATGTTTACATTATCTCTATTTTGATATATTATACATGTTTTTATTCATTTGCATATGTATATGGATATATCTGTCTTTTCTTCAAGACATTTTATTACTAGAATTAAAAAATTATACTTATTCATTCTTTTTACTTATCTTCTCAACAGTCAAAATTCAACTCAGAAAAGGAACAGCTAATTTATATACATTATATTGCACTTTTAAAAATAATTTTCTCAAAAAATAATAAAGCAGATAGTTGAATAGTTTTCGTTTGCTTTCAAAATGTAATTTTTTTATTCACTTTATAGTGCAATATTAAAAATTAATTTTTTTCTTGGTCTTACAATAACTTCTAAGCGAAAAAAATCAACGCATATTTACGAATAAAGCTATGTCATTATTTTTATGTCAAAATATACGATACAACTGTTTAAAATTGTGTGTTTCGCGTGGCGGAGGATATCTTTTTCCCTTACCTGTGGCCTAATGCACTCCATTATTTTGCATGAAAAATAAATAAATGAATAAAGCAAAATGTAAAAGTGTAATGACGAAAAAAAAACCGATCTACCCAAGTTAATAATTAAATTTTATTTCTATTTAAGGGCTCGTGGCAACCCGTCTGGCTGCAGGATAGGGAAAATGATGTCCTGATGTCTTTAACCAAGTTGTTGACCAAGGAGGCCGGTGTGTCCTGCACTCAGGATACAGAAGGACACTTTCAGGAAGACTCAAAGGTTTGGAAGAGTCTTTGTTGAGTGATGGAAGCGGGTTTAAAGAACCAGCCGGAGCGATAATTTGCTCGAAACCAAGAACCAGCCACTTTCCCAACTTTAAGAGCTGTTGGTATTGTAATCAAAGAGGGAAAAAAAGTATGCATACTTAATTGTGTATCAAGATATTAGAAAAATATACGACAAAAAAGAAATTAAAAACAATATCCTCAAGTTCTTTTCTTTAAGTTTATTGTAGCATGCTCAACGAAATCAATACCAAAATCTGAAGAATCCTATGGAAAAATGAAATTCAAGCAATTAAGATAATAAAATTATTCAAATCATATTTATTGCTAGCTAGTCAATATAATCCTATCTGAAGGACATGACGGTTATACCAGTGATAAACTTGGACATATCTCAAGTATGGCGTCGGATCAACGACAAATTGGAACACCCGGAGAGCCAGAGAAGGATGGTTCTGGTCATAGTGTGTGTGGCGCTGCTGTTGGACAACATGTTGTACATGGTGATCGTACCCATCATTCCCGATTACTTGCGGTACATAGGCGCTTGGAAAACCCATAAAGAAGAGGGAGAGATTGTATGGGATAACAGTACTGCAGTACCCGGTAGCAATGCTTCTTACTGGAAAAAATTGCCAGACAAAATCATATATGAAGGAGAAGACAGCGCCATCGGGATATTTTTCGCATCGAAAGCCATATTTCAGCTTTTTGTCAATCCATTCTCTGGAACCATCATTGATAAGATAGGATATGACACACCTATGATGATAGGTCTTACTATTATGTTCATATCGACCGCCATGTTCGCATGTGGGCAGAGTTACAGTGTGCTGTTTTTTGCAAGAAGCCTTCAAGGAATTGGCTCAGCATTTGCCGACACGGGTGGTCTAGCCATGATTGCGGATCGATTCACCGAAGTAGAGGCCAGAAGCAAGGCCATAGGTATTGCTCAAGCGTTTATATCGTTCGGAAGCCTTGTGGCGCCCCCGTTTGGAGGTCTGTTGTACGACTTCGCTGGAAAAGAGGTACCATTCATCGTGCTGAGTATAGTATCTCTCCTTGATAGCTTCGCTTTGCTCTTTATCATGCGACCGGTGAAAGAAACGATGAAGGAACTAGACGTAGAACGACCCAAAGGAACCCCCATCTATAGGCTATTTATAGACAAATATATATTCATTTGTGCCGGTACTCTGGTGATGGCGAATGTGTCGCTTGCCTTTTTAGAGCCCACTATTACTTTATGGATGAAAAACACAATGGATAACGTGGACGAGTGGCAGATGGGCTTGATATGGCTGCCAGCTTTCATTCCCCATGTATTCGGCGTTTATACTACAGTAAAGCTGAGTAAAAAGTACCCCAAATACCAATGGTTAATCGCAGCTGTTGGATTAGCCCTAGAAGGAATCAGCTGTTTCTTTCTTCCCTTCGCAACCAGCTACTGGGTTCTGATGCTCCCCTTGTCTGGTATCTGTTTTGGAATCGCCCAAGTGGATACCTCCCTCCTTCCTATGCTGGGTCACCTCGTGGACACGAGGTACGTGTCCGTGTATGGTTCCATTTACGCCATTGCAGATATATCCTATTCTCTTGCCTATGCAGCTGGTCCAGTGATTGCTGAAGGCATTGTGGACACCATGGGATTCCTTGGTTTAAATATGATTATTGCAATCACCAACCTTGCTTACGTACCGGCGATAATGATGCTGCGGCACGTGTACGACTACGATACGTTCGAAAACGAACAAATCGTTCTTGACGAAATGCCCACAGCGCAGTACAAGACTTTTGCAATAGATAACGGGAATGCCGTCAGCCTCAACACCAACCTGGCGGAATCGAGTAATCTGCAACCGGATCTATTCCAGCAGCAGCAACAGTCTGATCCAGCCCCTGTGCGTGATACCAACCCTTTCCGCCAACCCCAGCCCATGACTAATCCACCAGCCAATAACCTGCAAGGCCAACAACAAGTCCAGAGGAAGCAAAAAGGCAGTAGAGGGTACAGATCTTCGACGGATATGGAGAAAATGATAAATAGTTCCGATGAAGATTGACGTTAGGTGTAAAGCTTTAATTCCATTACCTCTTCGGGTGAGAATCAGAAACTCGGGATGATGAAGCATTAGCTATACATTTACACTAATTCTGCAGGCTTCGGGAGTAGAAGGTGTAATATCAGTTCCATCAGTATTGTGCTCTAGGCGCTCCACCCGGAGAGTCTGATTCCCATCGAAAGTGTGTCAAGTTATAGGAAATATGAAAACTTCTTAGGTAATAATTAAATGTTTAAAATATTAAACTCTTACTCTTCATATTGTTCGTGAAGTTGCTGATCCAGGTGGAGCTGAATATTTAAATTTCAACAATCGTATTTTGTGATATCCTTCTAAACAGCAATAAATGAAGATGCACGATTGGATTTTTACTGTGAAAATACAACGATAAGAATTGAAGGAAGATTTTTCTCAAAATGCAGTCATTCCATTCTATGTGAAACATTTAGAGGAACTTTTACATCAGGAGGCTAGACGGAAAAACAAAATGTTTAAATGGGCTAAATTTATGATGGTCACGTGTTCTCCATTTAATTCAAAACTGACATTAGACTTGTATTTGTTGTTCTACTCGTAAAATTTCGATGCCATTTCATATTTGGTTGTTTGCTATTATTCTTAAAAAAAGTTTCTCAAAATTAGGAAAAAAAACACCTTTATTATAAGTGTACTTTAAAATCAATTACATTTTGTTTACCTATATGCATTATTATTGTTTATAAATATTTACTTTTTTAAAGAACCTACAAAAATGTTGGCAATGGCGAAGCACAATAAGTAATTGGTTGGAAACACGTGCTAGAGCATTCATCACGTGACTATGACGTCGCATAAATTTATGAATTGACTGGCTGGAAACACATGTTTGTAGTTATGTCTTTACACGTCACATGAATATAGTCCATTGTCAAGTAATGATGTCGGTTTTTATGTTTATTTTACGAATATTTTTTAACGCTTGATTAGATATTGACAAATATTTTTTTTAATTTAGCTTCTTTTTGCAATTGAAACTTTGAGGTTAGTAGTTTCTTTATTTTAACTAATGTGGTTGCAATGAATCAAATATAATGACTAATAACTTTACAAATAAAATGAAATTATTTTAAAATGCCGTTGTTTGTCAAAAAAGGAAAAGCTTTTTCTTAATTGAAAGAATTTTTACGAAATAATATGGGCTGTTATAAAAGAAATGGATACTTTTAACATTTCATAATATCAAACCATAAAAAGAAATTACAAGTTAATATGATTCTGAAAATTCTTTTGCTTGCTACATGAATTTTTTTTTTTTTGAAACTGACTTTGGCTTTTGAATTTAGAGAGCAAGATACATGTTATGTCGTATACTAAAACATACTGCCATTCTGTGCTAAAAAAATATTTTTGAAAGAAATAGATTTTTTTAATCACTTCTCTCTGGTACTTCTGACAAATGTCATGAAAAATGACGGCCGCTGTCTCCCCTGTTCCAGGAAAAAGAAGAATTCAGTGTCAATCATCTGCAGAGATTGGATGGCTCCTGCAAAGTTAGATTTTGGCGCCCAAGCCAGATATTACAAAGCTTATGTACTTGGAGGCATTCAGGCTTTGAGCCTCCTGATGCGGTGGAGTGTACGTTACGCCATTGGATTTGGTTATCCATAGTTCATTTCAGGTGACTTATAAATATTCATGAAAAAAGAGCTAAAAGCATAATTGGATTAATAATATTTTTATGCATAAAATATACTGAATTTAAGTATCCATTTCTTTTATATATTGCTCTCAATTTTGATTAGAAGAAAGTGTTCTGTACAATCCATTGCTTTTTTTTGAAATTGTGAGTTGCTGTTTGTGTAAACGCTCGACCTTGTTCAGCAAACGGAAAGCTAATGTGGAGATAAGTCTTCTAATACAACAGTTAAGAAATCTAACACTTTGAATTTAAATGTGATAACTGAAGTCAATAAGTGTGCCAGTGAACTATTCAACTTTTCTCAATGTGCTACAACTTTCATGCAATTTTGAAGGTTATACTCACTGTCTGTACTCTCTTCCTTATTTTTTTAAAAATATTCTGTTCCAACGCATAAATAATTACTTAAAGACACTTGAAGCTGTGAGAGACAGGAAAAGCTTAAGTAAAATAAAGGTATTTTTCCTATTACTGGGTCAGCGCAGTAATCGTGGCCAAGAAAGGAAATGAACGATTAGGATAATTTAAATTTGGAAGTCTGCAACCTAGGTTTCGCAGAACCCTAGGGGAACCCCCGGAACTTCGTCAGGGGAATCGCTATTTGCTTAATCAAAGCGACAAAATTTCTGCAAAATTTGTATTTGTATAAAAGATTAAATTCTTAAAGGCAGTTTGCTTGTAAAAAAATAAATATTTTGTGGATAAAGTAAAATCTTAAAATTTTTGTAAAAGTCACGTGCTTCAAGCATGAAGGCTTGCAAAGGAAGAAAAAGGAACAACTCAATGACTTGTCAACAAATTCGACGTTAAAGCCTAAATTTAGGTAGGAACAGCTTCTAAATTTTAGGTTACAAATTTCCAGAATACTAAAAATATTTCTAAACGTATGTGTGAACGAAACCAAAACTTAGAAACAAATGAACGTAGAATATGAAATGCGATTGCAGATGGCTGCAATATGATAAGACCTCTGTGTGTGATTTCGTGTAAAAACCTGCAAACACATATCCCAGTTATTAAATATAATTCAATGGTAGGTGACACCTGGTACACGAATTAATGAGTAAGTTACATTAATATTATTTTAAAAATGTAACGTTTTTTTCAAATTGCCTTTACGTAAAGTACCCATAACATGTTGATCTACTTTAAATATTATTTTAAGATTATTTTCTTTCGAACCCAGAAACCCTGTAGAGTTTCAAGGGTTTCGTGACAAAGTTTTGAGACAATGGCAATGAATCAGGGAGTTCTTATTGCTACTAGAGAATAATAACATCTGAATATTAGAAAAAGAAAGTTGCTAAGTGTGTGAGAAATTGTGCAGCAAGCAATTGTTTCTGAGTTGTATTTTATATTTTAATGCAATATAAAATGCAGTCAGTTTTTTAGCTAAGCAACAATAGTATAAGCTATGAGTTAATCAAAATTGTTTCTTGGTAAAAGAAAAAAAAGTTATTCGTGTGGTTCCTGTCGAAAAATTTTGGCTGACCTAAGTAAGGAAAATGTAACAAGTGAGAAGAAGAAATATGTTTAAAACATTCAATTAGTCTCTTTCTTTCACCGTTAAGATATAATCATTTTAAAAATATGATATTTTTTATTATTTGAAGGATAATAAAATAGCTGTACATGTTTATTTAAAAAAATATATTAGTTGCAATTGCTAACATGAAAATTTACTAAAACAATATTACATTGTTATACATTTAAACAATCTGATTTTTAAGTTTGGTTAATTTAATAGAAAAATATTCCATTGCTTGCTGAGGAGAATTAATCTTTTAATGAATACGTCTGAAATGAAGTGAATGGTAGATTGTGATCAAGAACAAAAATGCAAGGAATCAATCGATTGCTTTAAAAATCAAACGAAACGTTTCAAAAAGATCAGTGATTGAAAGGAAATTGCTATGATAAGAAACTGATGATATGTTTGTTAGCTAATTTCATACAGATTTCTTCTCAAGTCCAACTCAACAGCTTTGGAGTCAAAACTATTATTTGAAACCAAATGCTTTCAAATTGCAAGAGTCGCATAGAAAAAAAGAGAGAAATTAGGATTTTAACGGATTTAAAACCTAATTTCTCTCTTTTGTAAGAGTGAAATTCGCATAAATGAATCGTTTAATTTTTTCTTAAGCTTTTCTTGCCTTGATTTCTCACATTGTATAGTCATTTCCATATTTTTTTTCTCCTAGTTAAAAATGTTTAACTTCGGAATTCAAGTAATTTTGACTTTATGAATGAATTTTTCATTGCAAATATATGATGATATTTCAAGGAGTTCATAACCTTCATTATATATACAAAACAATATGTATCGTAATTTCAGTCGTTTATTTAGGTGTTCATAAGGAAAAAATATATTTCTTAAGGATGAAAAAGAGCATCACGTATTTTAACCATACTACAATTTTAATTTCCTTTCTCTTAAGCACATTTAGAAGCAATAACGAATTCTTTTTAATAATAGCTGTAGATTTTAACATTATTTCTGCATCTTTAATCTCTGATACGATACATTAATGTTTTTCAGTACTCTCTTCAGTTTTAAATAGTTTTTAGATTTCAATCTCGGTCTGGTTCTACATTACAACAAATGTGCATAAATGCAATGTTATCTGCCATGAAATCATAACCTGTTACTTCAAAGAATTTGGGGATGTTGAGAGTAACTAAAATTACGTAACATTTTTTATTTGTTTCTGCATTATTATTGTTTCATTAGATGCACACTTGTAAATATTAGAATAGAATATAAATTATAGGAATTGATAAGTTCTGCTTTTACAAAAGAATTTCAGAGATGGAAGTTGAGATGAAAGTACAGTTGATACAACCATGGAAGAAATATTATCTACAAAACTGCACAGTTAAAAATATCATATACTGCATAGTTTCCTTCTTTTATTTTAATAAAATCTTTAAGAAAATATATCATTTTTTTAATTGTTGTTACATTTTATAACTTCATGCGACAAAGAAAAAAAGAACGGTATTTTAAAATTATTCATTGCATAAGCGCATTGCATGAAAATGTATATAAAATATTACCATTTTCTGAAAATTTAATCTTTTTTGTTGCAAAATCTCTTTAATATAGATTAAAGAGACAAATATAGAATTCTTTTTCTTTTTGAATGTTTTACATTATTAAATTGTGATCTAACCAAAGAAAGTAAAGTAAATAAAAAAGTATTGGTAAAAAATATAAATTATGTGTAGAAGAAAAATAGACACAAAAACAAAAGTTAAATTGATAACCAAGTTCGTATATGTAAAAGAATTTAACACAATCCAATATGCAAACATAATTTTTTTCGAATTTCTCAAACACAGTAAAAGAGAGTGTGTAAGACTGTCTAAATAAAAATTATTTCATCAATTACATTTCTCTTAAATTTTAAAGTAAATTGAATGATCTTTAATTCGGATAAAATTTATGTATATAGAATATTTTTTACGTTTGCCAAATTTATTAATTTGATTTGAGCTAATTTTGAATAAATATATTCACTACTACGTTCGAAAAATGCATCATTTTGTCTACTTAAAACAAAAGTCAGCCAAATATAAATTCTCTATAATTAAAAACATTCCAAAATATCAATCCCGAAATAAATCATTTCAAAATATTAGAAACTGCTGTAAGCATAAATACGATAAAAAATTGATAAGCAATAGAAAGACTTACTTAGAGCTTTAAGAGAAATAAGTATAAAACACATACCTCTCCACACCGATCAGTTGCGGATAAACGAAAACAACAAATGACTATAGGAAATAAGATTTTTAAACTATATATATATATATATATATATATATATATATATATGATACAAAACAAGTATAAAACCAAATTACAGAAAAGTCTAATATTCATTAGGAACAAATGTCGACACTAAATCTAATGAAAAAGTGACGATTAAATTGTTGCCAGATTGATGATGCGCACTAGGAAAAAAAAACGTAATCGAATTGTATCGTAAGAATAATTTTAATCGTCACAGGGCATTTGGGATTTTGTTGAACAGCGAAAGCGATAAAAAATCATTTTGCTTAAACTCTGAACACACACAAATCAATTAAAATTGAAAATAAAATAAAAACCCCGAAAGAGGAACATTGCTATTTCAACGAGTTTTTTCTGGACTCTACTATAATGTCTATCTTAATTTATTCAAGTCATATTTTTCGTATGAAAATATAATTTAAAGCGTAGGAATTTTTTTAAAATTATTATTTCCCTGAAAACTTTTGTGAATAGGAACTTATCGCTTTAAGACTAATTAGAAATGAACATATGGAGTTACAGGCGGGGATCTATGTGCAATGTGTATTATAGTAATATTTAAAATATGACGAATTTATTTATGTTTAAAAAAGAGGTTAAGAATTTCACTAACTCTTAAAGTGTTTATTGGTGTTAACTGAAGTGAAATTTTATGTCTAGTTGTGTATATTTAGTTTTTTTTCGTATAAATATTATGCTTTACGGAGATTAAATGCCTTTTTCTTCTGTATTCATTAATTATATGTATGCATACTTTATAATTATTCTACGAAGTATTGTATGAAGTATGATGCTTTAAATTTTTTGAATTCGATATTTAATATTATATTGTGGAAAGGAAAATTAAACTAAATATGTTATACTATTACATTTATTTATGTCATTAAATTATCAAAACCTTAGAGAAAATTATTTGCACCTCCCCTTTGTGTATAAAAAGATTCCAGGTGTACTAACTGAACATTTAGTTACAGGTTGACTGTTAGACTTTATACTTTAATTCTGTTACTTATAAAACAGTGCATAATCACTAAAAATCCTACAGAAAGCACTATTTTCCTTTTTGTGAATTTATTTCAGTTCTTGTACAATTTGTAGCCCTATTTGAATTGTTTAAGGAAATAAAATGATTAAAATGGTGTGTTTTGTATGATTAAATAATGAAGTGCTTTTTTCATGTATTGAAAAACAATAATTGGAATTTTTAGTTTGTATTCAGCACAATTGATTGGAAGCGCTAAAATATATTTTTATTGCTCTTATTTATTCGTAATGTAATGATTGAAGTGAGTTAAAAATAAGGATAAATTAAGCTTTCCTGGTGAAGCTAATAGTTTCTATTCCTGTTTGTAACATTTCTTGAAGAAAACATATAATGTTCACCCAAATATTCCATATATATATATATATATATATATATATATATATATATATATAAATTAAGTATATGAATACATAATAAACAGCCTTTGATTTCGAGGGCAGCGAGAGACCCATCGTGTCGAGCGGGCAAGGCACGTTAAATCTGTCGAGGTTCAATGTCCTCCCCATAGGCGCGGTGTGGTAGTAAGAAGGGGGCGTGCCAGCTCGAGTGTAGTTCTTGTTACTCGACCATGATTCAAAATTACGACATCCGTCGCCAATCGCCCTCGTATTGCGACTTTAAAATAACACTCTCTCCCTCAAAAGTGTCTTGATATCCTCTTTTGTATTGGCCATCCAATTTGAAAATTTGGTATTTTCTCAAATGCCGGGCTCTTCTACCTTTTTTAAATCTAGAAAACATGTTCAAGTGAATGTAAATGTAAGTTATTTTTAGAGATTATGCAAGTGTTTTAGGCAAAAGTGTCAACCACTGAATAAGGTTCGAGTAATCTACTGGGATATTCTTTTACTAAGGATTGCGAACAAATCTGCCAAAATATAAGTTTTAATCCATCAATGCATTACACATTTAACAGTTAAAAAAACATAAGGAAGTAAGCAGCATCTGCTGGTCAAAAGGACTGGAGCCCTTGGAAAATCCGATGGTAAAAGTCTGCCTTAGCTCATTTGTCTGCAGGCCTTAGCTAAGTTTGATGAAACGACCTTCACGTCTTGGGTGACCTATCTAAGACATTACAATCCCTACGTCCATTCCGCCAAGGAACAAACTCTCACAGACATTGAGCGTACTTTGAGGTGACATACAGAACTAGAGGGGGTTGCATTGCTAAAAATGCAGTGCATCGTCTATACCAGAGGTACTCAACCATTTTTTCTGCTGGGCTGCATTTTATATGTCAGCTATTTGACGCAAGCCGCATGCGTATGTCAGTTACATCACACGGGCCGCAACACGAAGGTAAATGGGGGAGGGAGGGGAGAAATGCTTTAAGGTATCCGAACACGTTGAAAATGACCAAATTCGCACAAGACCGATACTTTTGTTTTCTATTTTATTTAATACATCTATATTTTGGCTTTACTAAACGTTTTTTTTTTATTCTATGCTTCTTAGAGGCCAAGTTACAATCAATTTTATTAAGTTAGAAAAACCGGAAGTGGATCTTTGATCTACCAGAAGTGAGCATTTAAATTGCTCGTAATCTATCATGGCGAGTCTGATCACACAAAATATTACGCATGTATTTCTATAAAACCTTTTGCACCTGATATTTATGCTATTTTTTAGAGAATGTACTAAAATATTTCTTATAGTATGAATATTATTTGAGTTAGGGCATGTTATTTAAATAATGGTCTCATAAAAGCGTTATTTTTCTTATAACGTTTACTCAATCATCTCTAAAAGTTTCAAATTTTAATAAAACATTAAAATTTTAGTACATTCTCTAGATAAATGCCTCTAAATTGTTTTGGTAATTCTTTTACTAATATAAGTTTATTGCTTTTTTCTCTAATTGCTTTGAAGTTTTAGAAAAATATTGCCAAAATTTCACATATAATTGTGATTTTTATGAAATTCCGGCAATTTATTTTAAATATTGTTGATTAAATATTATTATTTATTGGTATTGAATCCTAAAAAAGCTTTTATATGTTTAAATATGTTATTTTGTCAAAAAGTACTCTGAACGTGTTCGGATACCTTAAGACCAAGATAACATTGAAAATTTAAAATGTGGAAAATTGATCAAAATATTATAACTTCCGTTTTTCCTTTTTTTAATTATCATTTACTATATTTTTTATTTTTGTCTCTAACACTAAATTAGAAACATTTTACTCCTTCACAACTTCTGCATCAGTAAACGGTTTCACATGATTACCAATAACATAACAAACTTCATGGGATGTCTTTGTTACCGCTGTGATATTACCACTGACAAAACACTTTGCTGCAGTAGTGGTCGCGGTAGCCGAGTGGTCAAGGTATCAGATCGTGGCTTGCCTTGTCACGAGTTCGAGCCCAGTACCACTAAAGACCCGCCGTGTAGGGCAGCGATGCACGTTAAATCTGTCGAGAGCTGAAACGTGCTCCCTTTGGTGGGGTGTGGTAGTTAGGAGGGGGTGTCAGCTCAGGTGTCGTCACTTGACCATGGTTCAAAATTGCGTGGTCCGTCGCCAAAAGCCCTCGTGTAGCTGAACAGTACGACGTTAATATTCAATCAATCAGCTGTTGCAAAGACTATTCAAAAAAGACTACTCATCACCTCTTGAAAGAGATCTCCGAGGAAAAGTTCCGTTGAATGAATCCTGTTATTTTTTAAATACAACACTTTCATGACAAATCAAACCATTACTGATCCATGTTTGTTTTTCGCTACAAAACAGTCAACCTCCCAATCGTCTTGAAGTAATGTATTTATTTTCGAATATTTTTCGCTTGCAAGATATGAAAGATAGTTGAAAATTAGTTCACCCATAAAATGGTTGCTACTCCACTGTTTCACTCACCGTAAATAGAAAAATAGTATCAATTCGACCCAAAATCAAAATTGATATATTTGATTTCTCGACAAAGACATTTCCCACACAGCTTTCAATACTATGTTTTTAAGTAAGTAAACTTCAAAAGGTTCGATGGGCCGCAGGTGGAGTATCGGGGGTCTGGCAGCGGAGGTAGTTGGATTGCGGCCCCATGTTGAGACTACAAGGAAACCCTGACACTTGCTACGACTTCAGGGGTGATTTAATGGATGCTGTCATGTCGTTGGATTGTGATGTTGAGGTGATTTTATCAGACATCCACAAGACACTACATGATCTTAGTGGCTGGTTTTCCGCAAGCGATCAAGTCAGCTTTTCGATTTTGCTCAAACTGAGAAAGACCTCCACAATGGATCCCATCCCATGTAAACATGAGAGGAAATGAGGTGGCTGATAGACTGGTCAAAGAGGAATGGAAACGGCTACTGGCACTTCTCTTACTTATCAAGAACTATACTCAAATGGAAGATCTAAACTAAATTCGATATTACGTAGTCCACCTGCGCACCCCACTTGTACACAGGAACACCCCCTTACCCTCTGCTGGAAATTAAATGTGACCGTGACTTCTCTGGCTAGACTAACAAGTAGCCACTTGAAATGTGTTTTCAACGATAGTGACCACCCCACTTGTCAAAAATGCAGTGACCGTCCAGGTTCACCGGATCACATTCTGAGATGTATCGGACTTTCTAAGGGGGACTTAATATCCATTCCCCTTCTGGCTGGGTGGCGTGGTTGATTTGTCACTGGCGTTCTGCACCCAAGGTTGCTGGTTCAACCCCGACCAAAGTCGGGGGATTTTCATGATGCAGAAAACCAACATCGGCCATGTCGTATGATTATACGACCCGTAAGGGATCCCTAGAGTGTCTTTTTGGCTTGGATGCTCTCGGCAAAATTAAATCCTGGTACAGGTTCGCATCGTCAGAGCTCAGGTCTAAGGAGGAAATTGGGTGTCCAAATTACCTGCGGTGATTAGCCTATAGGGCACCGCACTAAAAAGTGATTCCGGGGGATGTACTAGGTTTGCAATGGTTAATGACCAATTCGCAGCCTATTAGAAATAAAATTTTTTGGTGGTCAACACCCTTCTGGAGCTGATGTGACGTATGTCAGATCTTTTGAGGATAAGAAACAACACATAACAGTTAAACTTGGAAACCTATTGAATGCCTTTCGAAAATAGTATATTAGGATGATTAACAATCATGTGAAAAAGGCAAAGTGGGAATCATTTTGCATTCTTCGATTTATAGAAGCAACCGGAGGGTTATATCTGTAATGGAACTGGACACTCACGTAACAAATGCAATCAGGTGTTCTCCATTGATTTCAAAGCTGACATTAGCCTATCACTTGCTGTTCTATTTTTGAAATTTTGATACTATTTCAAATTTGATAATTGGGAAAGAGATGTTCAAAAATTAAGATTCTTCAAAAAGTTTTACAAAATTTAAAAATCTTTCTTTCACGTGTATTTTTAAATCAACTGAATTGTGTTTACCCATGTGCGTTATTATTGCTGGTGAGTATGTACATTTTAAAATAGTTTCTGTAAAAAGCGAAAACTGACAACAGCGAAGCACATGAGCTGATTGTCTGGAAATGCGCGATAGTAGTTATCAAATTACTATGCATGTCACATGAATTTAGACATTTTTAAACAATATAGTCCTATGGAGCGAGATTGATACTCGAATTAATATCCTACAATCCACACCAAAACACTTTCACATTATTTAATACTCATCAACATTGTATCATAACGATTTATGAATCCACTGTCCAGTAATTATGTGTTGTTCTTCCACTTTCTGCTTGGTTTCCTACTACACTTGCAAAAAAAAAATCTGCCTTTGAAATAAACTCATTCCAATTTTTTCTTTTTACTCTTGTGAAAAGATGTCTCCTTCGATATTTTTATTCCCATAATAATTTTTATCACCTGTTTCATTTCATTCTTGGATTATCATTTATAGATTTTCTCCTCTAAAAATTGCTATCATATCGACTGTTGAGTCTCCTTCCATGAAATTGTTTCACTTTGTATTACTCCTTTAATGCTTTTTAGTATTTTCAGATTTCATTATGGGCAAGAGTTTTTGCAAAATGTATCACTGGAGCTTGAATAGGAAATGCAACATACAACGAAATGGGTTGAAAGTAGTAACCATAGCAACGAAACGAAATTAAATTTAAGCACAAGCGATTGAAATTAGTTTTTCACTTCCTGTGTATGAATTATAAATGGGAAAAACTGAAACTCGATTTCTGCTTGTTTTCAGAAAAAGGACTTCATAAAACTCTAAATTATATTTAAAAAACTATTTCGATAAATAATGCTTAGTAAATATTTTTGATATCTTCAAGCAGATGCATTTTTTTAAATTCATCGACTTAATATAAAGAAGTCATATCTTCTGAAAATAAACTATATAATAGTAGAAATAAAAGTTATAGTTTTAAAAAAAAGAAAAAACACCTTTTTTATAGTTAATCGAACAAAGTTGTAACTTTATCTTTTAATCGCCAAACCTGGAAATGGATCTTGAATTAGTCGCCAGATGCGGGTCGGGATCTAAAAATTGGAATTCGTTAATCCTGATCAGGACAATGGAATAAAATTATTGTATTGTCATCGGTATTTGACAAGTGAGCAAAAGTACGACTTAATCTGACCTGTTAAAGTGGGTAAAAATTGAGTTCAAAGATTCCTTTACATACTAGTGAAGTTATTAAAATAGTGTTAAAATGAACTTGACTCGTAAACCAACTCTTTTGAGCTTCATAATTCTACGGAAATATTAATTTCCTCCTCAATCCTATGGCAGAGCATCAATTTGAATGTAATTAAGTTCATACAAAAAAGAAAAAAAATAATGAAAATTCCTCTATGATAACTTTTTTACTTCAGACTTATGAAAGAATTTTTGAGCATGTTTTAATGATTCCTTTGTGGGTGTTCGGATTTTCAAGAACTGTTTAAAAGTATTTTTTTCTAATATAGGAAGAAAAATATCCTTCCATATAATTCTTTTTATGCGCTTTATTACATAGAAATGAGGTTTTGAGGAGTAATTTTATTTTTATCACTTTAATAGTCCTCTATAGTAATTTTAGATAGCTTAATAAACCTTTTTACTTAAAAGAAAATTGCATTGCGTTACTATATTACTTTAATATTTAAAAAATAATTAGATGAAGCACACACACACACACACATTTAAGTGTATTATTGTATCTTTTTATGTAAAAATCAAAGGATTTATTAAAAATATTCATTCATTTTTAATTCAACATTTACATCGAGGAGAAAGTAAATTTTTTTTTTTAAAATATTCAAAGAAAAGCTATTTTTTTGTAATTTTTCTTACCAAATTTCATTACAGTTTTAAGAGAAATAATATAATATTAGCTTATATATATATATATATATATATATATATATATATATATATATATATATATATATATATATATATATACAGAAACACGCATTTACAGAAGCGTTTTATAAGAGTTGTATAGGAATAGGTAAGGTCGTTCTAGCAGTATTTGTAAGAGTTCCTTTTAAATTGCGAATGTAAAATGTATTTATTTTTACTATAATATGAAGCTTTTATTAAAAGTAAGATACATTTCAAAACTTTATTTAATAGTTTATACTATTTTTTTACACGGCTACAGTCAAAAAAAATTTCGTTGCAACAAAATGATTACTTCTTTCTATTTATCTTAAGCGCAGTTGGAAGATTTACAAATTTTCAACGTTTAAATAAGTCAAACAAAAATGCAAAAAAAGCTGCTGAAGAGAGCTATATCGTATCCTAGTCTTAAAAAAATGAAACATGACGTCAGACAGCAGTGGCGTAACTGAAAATAATTGGCCCCCGCAAGGTCAGATCTTGGGCCCCAAGCCGGATATATATATATACCGGGTGATCAAAAAGTCAGTATAAATTTGAAAAATTAATAAATCACGGAATAATGTAGATAGAGAGGTAAAATTTGACACACACATGCTTGGAATGACATGGGGTTTTATTAGAACAAAAAAAAAAATAATAAAGTTCACAAAATGTCCGACAGATGGCGCTTCATCTGATAAGAAAAGCAATAATTAGCATATCAAATTAAGACAAAGCAAAGATGATGTTCTTTACAGGAAATGCTCAATATGTTCACCATCATTCCTCAACAATAGCTGCAGTCTAGGAATAATGTTGTGAACAGCACTGTAAAGCATGTCCGGAGTTATGGTGAGGCATTGGAGTCGGATGTTGTCTTTCAGCATCCCTAGAGATGTCGGTCGATCACGATACACTTGCGACTTCAGGTAACCCCAAAGCCAATAATCGCACGGACTAAGATCTGGGGACCTGGGATGTCAAGCATGATGAAAGTGGTGGCTGAGCACACGATCATTACCAAACGACCTGCACAAGAAATCTTTCACGCGTCTAGCAATATGGGGTGGAGCACCATCCTGCATAAAAATCGTACGTTCCAGCAGGTGTTTATCAGCCAGGCTGGGGATGATGCAATTCTGTAACATATCGGCGTACCGCTCACCCGTCACGGTAGCAGTTACAAAACCAGAATCACGCATTTCCTCGAAGAAGAAAGGCCCGATAACGGTAGATGTGGTAAATCCAACCCATACCGTGACTTTCTCGTCGTGCAATGGAGTTTCCACGACAGTTCTAGGATTTTCAGTAGCCCAAATTCTGCAGTTGTGGGTGTTGACAGACCCTCGGAGCGTGAAATGAGCTTCGTCGGTCCACAACAAGTTACTCAACCAATCGTCATCTTCCGCCATCTTTTGAAACGCCCACACCGCAAATGCCCTCCGATTCACGGAATCGCCAGGTAACAATTCATGATGCCGATGGATTTTGTACGGATAGCATCGGAGGGTACGCCTAAGTGCCAACCAAACAGTAGTGTATGGAATGCCGGTGCGACTGCACGGGCGCTGACTTCCCCGTGCATAGACGAACCCGCTACAGTCTCCATTTCATCCTTAACCGTCTCAGCAGCATTCCGCTGTGTGCTCGGTCGGCCACTACGGTGTCTATCGTCTAAACAACCCGTCGCTTCGAACTTCGAAATCTTTCTCGCCACAGCTGCATTTGTCAACGGACCTTTACCTCTTCGTATGGCGATAAGAACGTAACGCTGCACTAGCACATTCCCCATTCTGATAATACAGCTTCACTAACAGTGCCTTTTCAGGTAACGTCAACATGCTGCGACTGCTGGTGCAACTGATTCTCTCTGACTGTGTGTATGACTGTGTATGATTTACTGGGACATGGAACGCGAAGCGTTCCTCCGTCCCGGAACACGAATAGTGAATGTGGCCTGTGGTAGTGGAAGAAACCTTGATGGGAAGCAAGCAGCGACCTGATTGGCTGGCTGGAGTGACGTAGTAGATGGAGTGGTGGTAGGACGTGGGAGGGGGGTTGACGTGAGAGTCTGATGAGGAAACAGAGATTTATTGCTGTGAACTGGACGAGGAAAGCAAGCACTGTGATTGGTCGGAGGAACTGGGTGAGTTACCTCTCGGTTGGCTGTACCATGATAGTAAGAAATTAAGAACTAAGTGGTGCCTGAAGGGGTTGCAGCATTGAGAATTAAAGTAATGAATAAATGAAAAGAATAAAATATAATTTAAATATAAAAATAAAAATTTACTGGGTCATTCATCAACAGATGAATGAGGGAGTAGAGAAATTAAGGTGGATTGTAAGAGTCTAGAAGAATTCTCCTAGGTCTCTTATGGTCGTCCTGAGGCGTGTAGTTCTCAAGATTCATTAGATTAGCATTATTGGAATTATGAAGATTAGCAAAGAATTTCTTTGCTAAAATTTGAATGTAATTTTTAAAAGGGTGAAGTTTAAGAGCTTTGTAAATGTTAGAGTTCCTGGTATATCTATGAGCTTTTGTGATAGTGCGAATTATCGAATTTTGAGCGACTTCTAAGATTTTAATATTAGACTTTGCTGCATATCCCCAAACAGGACATCCATAACTAATAATTGGGCGCAAAACGGCAGTGTAAAGAAGCACTTTATTATACATATCCATTTCGGAATTCCGGCAAATTAGGGGGTAAATTAATCTTAGTGCGTGCCGGAATTTGTCACGCGCGTGTAAGATGTGATGTTTCCAAGTGAGATTCTTGTCAAGTATAATACCAAGATATTTAGTAGACTGAGACCATTGCAGTGGTGTGGAGTACAGTGTGGGTGGCGAGACTGGCTTTATTCTTTTGGTGAATAGAACAGCTATAGTTTTATCGACGTTAATTTTAATTTTCCATTGGATGAAGTAGTTTTCTAGTAGAGCCAGGTGTTTATTGAGGGCAAGAGTAATTGTTTTGTGGTTTTTGTATGTAGCAAGAATTGCGGTATCGTCCGCATACAGGTTTAGCATGGTTTGTGGGTGAGATGGAATGTCATTAAGGTATATGTTGAACAGAATGGGCCCCAGTAGGGAACCCTGTGTGACTCCTATGTTGACGCGGTGTGGAAGTGAGAAGGTGTTGTTAACTCTGACTTTGTAAGTTCTGTTAACTAGGTAGGAATTAATTATATGGATGAGGGGAGCAGGGAAATTATTAGTAATGAGTTTGAAAACGAGTCCACTGATCCAGACCCGGTCGAAAGCCTTTTGGATGTCCAGAAAGACAGCTCCAGAGGATCTGCCTCTCTGGAATCCAGCCGAGATTTGTTCCGTAAGCCTGAGCAGTGGGTGGTAGGTGGATAGATGTTTAGTAAATCCGTATTGGTTAGGGTTTAAGAAGTTAGTATTAGTGATAAATTGATTAATTCTAAGTAGGATAATGTGCTCAGCAATTTTGCTGAGGCTAGAAAGAAGAGAGATGGGTCGATAAGAATCAGGAGAGTTTTTGTTTTTGCCTGGTTTGTGGATGGGGAAAACTATAGCAGTTTTCCAGTTACGAGGGAAGTGTCTTAATTTTAAGATTTTGTTAATTAAGTGCGTTAGTATAAAAATGGATTTGTAAGTAAAATTTTTAATCATTTTATTATTGACGTTGTCGAGGCCAGGGGCCTTGTTATTCTTAAGTTTTTTAATGTAATTAATAACTTCATCAGTGTTAGTAGGAGTTAAGGTAGTAGTCGGGGGGTTAGTGAAGAAATTTTCGAGAGTCGAAGTGACGTCAGAGTCAATGTTGTTTGTGAAATCATCTGGTCTTTTATTCTCTGTGTAATTGGATTTAAAACTATTTGCAAGTGCATTAGCCTTCTGGTCGTCGCTGGTTGCGATGCCAGAATTGTGTGTAAGAGTTGGTATGTTAGATTTCGTGTTCCTGAAGTTCCTTTGAATTTGCCAGATACTATTATCGCGCGTGTCGAGGGCTTTGAGCCTGTCGTTCCAAATTTGTTGCGTATGTATTTTAACTTGTTTTTTAATGTGAGCTTGTAGTCTATTGGCTTCTGTTCTATAGATGGGGTTAAGAGTGTTACTGATTCTCTCTCTCATGACAGCCCCTTTTCTACGCGATTTTCATGCGCAGTCACTGACGTTTTGTTGTCCAGCGCCATCTGTCGGACATTTTGTGAACTTTATTTTTTTTTTTTTTGTTCTAATAAAACCCCATGTCATTCCAAGCATGTGTGTCAATTGTTACCTCTCTATCTACATTATTCCGTGATTTATTAATTTTTCAAATTTATACTGATTTTTGATCACCCGGTATATATATATATATATATATATATATATATATATATATATATGTGTGTGTGTGTGTGTGTGTGTGTGTGTGTGTGTGTGTGTGTGTATATATCTATACAAAGAATTGCAAAACCATAGCATAATGTACTTTTACACATCACGTAAAAAAATATTTAAATATTAAACTTATAACTGAATATAAAATCAACCTGTGTCTGAGTAAACAAAGTAAATAACGTTTAAAATTAGAGAGTATTTAAAAAATGGAAAATCTAACAACAGTCGACTGATAACCTGGTAACTTGAATAAAAACGATACACTAAGAGAAAAACACAAACACTATAAAATAATATTTTTGATTTCAGATCCTTATGATAGAAAAAAGGTATCAGTTACCAAATTCTTCGTTTATGAATCTCGGGATGAGCTTGACCTTAAGTTCGATAAAATTCTAGCATAAATTGTCAAAAAGTCAAAGACACAACTACTCTTACTAATAAGAAAGCATGGACACAAAAAAAAATGCGTTCGCAGTACCACTCAGGTTGAACTACAAAAGTAAAACTAGTTCGTTGGGTTGTTCGCGACACACACTACTAGCTAATATACAGCACTACACTCAAGAAGTAAATCACAAAAAAAGCGATTGTCGTCTCATATTTTTCTTAGAAAAGTCAGTTATTAATTCATCCAAATCAATTTTTCTTGCTTCTTGTTGTTCAATACTTATCAAAGACAAATAGGAGAGCCTCTCTTCTGACATCGTACAGCGAAGATAATTTTTTATTAATTTTAATTTAGAAAATGACCTTTCCGCCATTGTAGAAGTAACTGGAAGAGTCAAAAACAAAACTACAATACATACATCTGGTATACTTGGCGCAGCAAACTTATTTTGAATCATCAAAAAATTACCTAAATCTTTTATCGAATTTAGCTTAGTTAAATCTTCACTGAAAACTGCTTTTAGAGACATAATTTGATTTGTAAATTCACTAGATAGGTCGAGGCTATATACTTTTTGAAGATTACTGGCTTCATTATATAAGAGATTATTTGTAGTGCTTACAATATTTTTGGGAGAAAGAAAACTGAATGATTTGAAAATGCCATTCACACTTTCAAAGCGAATTTTTAATTGAGTAGTAATAACATCAACATTGGCCTTAAAAACATCCACCTCAAACAATCGTTCTCTGTCTTGCAGTTTTTCATCAGCATTGAAATCATCGAAAAACTGTCTAACTTTTCTATGTCTCTTTTTTTAAACTCCGGGGTGATACCCCATTTCTTAGCTAAACCACAATAGCTTCTTCCTTTATATTAGCAAAATTGTTACGAAGATTCTCGATAGCCATTAAGCTAGAATTTAACATGGTCTTAGCGTTTTCCAAATCTATTTTTGGTGATTGTAATGCTTTTGAAGTTAAATTTATGCTTTGGAAAATTTAACATTGGAAAATTAGCAAAAAGAAAAGAAACTTTTCCCTGTTTTTTAATTACTAAAGCTTCTTGTTTTTCGTCTTGCTTAGTACTGGTTAGTAAAATATTTGAAAGTACTTTTAAAATCGAAATGTAATTGTAGCGAATTGATATTACAGAGTCTAATCGAGATGACCACCTTATCGTGCATAATGATTTAATAGTCTTCTGAATGTTCTCGTTATTCTGCACAATTTTCAGATCACTCCACCTTTTAATGCTGACCCCAAAAAATGTGTAAATTTTTTGACAAAAGTCATAAAATTCTCTTACATGAAGCACGTTATTACATGAATCGTTTAGAACAAGATTGATGTTGTGTGTTGAACAGTGAACGTAATTTGCTCTTGATTATTTGTCCTTAATTAATTTCTGTAATCCCTCATGTTGGCTGCCCCATCATATCCTTGTCCTCGACACTTCGCCAAATTAATGTCCAGTGTATTTAGAAAATTTAACACATCACTTTCCTAACTTTTTGCAGTCTGATTTGCCGCCTCAATAAAGTCTAAGAACATTTCGTTAATTCTGATATTATCTGGCTCGTTATTGTCATTAACATCAGTTGTTACATACCTTATTATAATAATTAATTGGTCTTTTTTGAAATATCCTGTGTCGTGTCCAGAATAATAGAGAAAAAAGAACATGTCCTTATATTTTTAACAAAATATTTTCTTTTATTCAAGAGCCTATAATAGCAATAAGTGCATTTTGAATTTTTGGGCTAAGATATATTTGAATTCTTCTTCTGACAAATGAACATTGAGAAGAGGGTCATATTTAGCCAAGAGGTATATTATATTCAAAAAATTTCCCCTTTGAGTCGAATCTCGAGTTTCTCGATGTCCCCGAAAAGGAAGATTGCACATCGCTAGAGTCATTGTAACTTCTATGATTCTTCGTAAGATTTGGCTAACATTAGAGCTTCTTTAAAATTGCATTTCAATAATGAATCCACCGTTTTATTTTGTTTCCAGATGTCATATGTGCGACATGCTTGGATATGAATTATACAATTTTCATGCTCTTTAATTTTTTTTTTGATATTCCTAGCCAGTCATTCACACCTTTACACCAGGCTTCTTTAAAATACATATTTGCTCTATCAGCGAAAAGTCAACATACCTGACAGTAAGCAACATGAAGTCGTGTTGAACATCACAGCCATTTGCTTTGGATTTTTTGTCCTGCCTTGGATATGAAACTATAATAAGATAATAAAAAGCTCCTTCCCTTGGCATCTTTTTGGAAATTACCTTCTGGTTGGTATGGGCCCAACTTTAAAATTTGTTCCCTTAAATCTGTATCTATGGGCTTACCTACATAATGCGCAAAATCATTTCTAATCAATTTTGTTTCTTCGTTTTCATTTTCCAACTCCTTTTCTTTAGATAGAGTATCCTTATTAGTTGAAGTGTCCGAAGCTGTGTTTTTTCTTGTGGATTCATTTTCACTTCCATGATTTGTTCATCAAGTTCCCTGGCATTACTACTATTAGCACTTGCACAAGATGATGAACTTGCGGATATTAAAAGGTTATCCAATTTTGCATATTTGCTATTAATATTATATGCCTTTTCTTTTCGAATTTTTCGTTTTTGAGAACCACTCAAAGTGTTTTTAATTCCACTCATTTTAGGGCCGCGTTTCTTCATGTCTTATTAACAAAATAACAGTATAAGAACTAGAATAATTAATTCCGCTTACAAAAAACAGTTCTAATATTACAAGAGAGAAGTGAGATCAAAATGTTTTAACAGCGAAGGAACACTCCCTATATTGAAGTGCATTGAATATAAAATATATATATGTTCTAAAAACAATTTTGTGAGACATTTCTCATTGTGCTTTATTTGATTAAATACTCATAAATCTACGGAAATTTCTGTGGGCATATGGGTTTCTAAATCATAAATCTAGACCATATAATCATTTAAAATGCTCTATGCGTTTTCAAGTATCGCAATACTATTCTTCATGAAAAAAGCATAACAGATGTACGTTATTTACGAGTTCGCTAAATGAAAATGTTCATGGGGGAGAAGCTAAAGACGCCAATAAGTTACTTTGTTACTTCAGTAAACAGTAATATGTCTTTTTTTTCTCCCTACCGCTAACATGAAGTATACTAAAAAAAACCAGTGATGAATTTTTTAATCTTTCCAGCATTTTATCCAATTTTCCGTCTGACTTTCTTTTTATCTGTTAGTAATTTAGGTTTGAAAAAAAAACCCACTAAAGAAAAGTATGTCTTTTGTAGCGGGGATTACAGCAAGTTAAAATGTTTTTTTGATTTGGTTATTGGATCTAAGATATCTAATAAGCGATCAAAGTTTTGATTTTGAATGATGTTAGATCGCCAATTAGAAAATCGCTTAAAAATTGGATTAAAAAAATGTAAAGCTAATTTTCTGAAATTCTACGTTAATGGCGTCAGTCTAGCTTTGCCTCCCCCGCGGTGCGGGGGTGTACGTTACGCCACTGTCAGACAGTATAGATCTAACGACCATTTAGTATTAATGCTGACTCCATATTTTTAGAGTTAAAAAGAAAACTTTTGCTTTAAAATAAAGGAAATTATATCGGAGAATTTTCCAGGTTTCTCATTTCATTTTAGTACAATGATTAAATAAAAAACCCTCGTACTCCGTTTATCTATATATATAAAGGAGAAAAGCGACTCACTCACTCACTGACTGACTCACTCCCTAATCACGATATCTCCGAAACTATTAAAACGACAAAATTCAAATTTGGTAGGTAGATTCCCTTCATGGAGTAGACGTCAGCTAAGAACGGATTTTGCAAAGTTCGAATCCCAAGGGGCGTTACGGGGATTTAAGGGGCGTTATAGATAATTATTTCCATTACCAAACTATTAGATGTACAGTCGTGAAACTTGGTACACAGATTTCTTTCATAAAGTAGAGATTTCCTAAATAATGATTTTTACAAAAATCGACAACCAAGGGGCTTTCAGGGCGCTTAAGCGGCGTTACACATAATTATTTCCATTTTTAAACTATTAGACGTACAGTCTTGAAATTTGGTAAGCGGATTCCTTTCATTGAGTAGAGATCCCCTACAGAATGGGTTTTGTGAAAATCGACTCCCAAGTGGCATTGTAGAGAATTAAGTGGCGTTATATAGGCAATTAACTCCTTTTTTAAACTATTAGACGTAAAATCTCGAAATTTAGTAAACTGATTCCATTCATTGAGTAGAGATCCGCTATAAGATGGGTTTTGTGAAAATCGTTTCCTAAGTGGCGTTCCGGTGGTTTAAAAGGGGCGTTATAGATAATTATTTCCGTTTTTAAACTATCAGACGTATAGTCTTGAAATTTGGTAAGCCGATTCCTTTCATAGAGTACATATCCGCTGCAAAATGGGTTTTGTGAAAATCGACCCCAAGTGGCGTTGTGGAGAAGTAAGGGGCGTTATAGGCAATTAACTCCTTTTTTAAACTATTAGACGTAAAATCTTGAAATTGAGTAAGCAGATTCCATTCAATTAGTAGAGATCTCCATAAGATGGGTTTTGTGAAAATCGTTTCATAAGTGCCGTTGCGGGGCCTTAAGGGGCGTTATAGACAATTATTTCCATTTTTAAACTATTAGTCGTACAGTCTTAAAATTTGGTAAGCGAATTCCTTTCATGGTGTAGAGATCCGCTACAAAATAGATTTGTGGAAAATGGATCCCCAAGGGTCCTTGAGGGGGATTCAGGGGCGTAATAGATAAATATTTCCGCTTTTCAACCAATGGAACCACCTGCTTGAAAATTAGAAGGTATGTTCCGTTCATCGAATAAAGTTCCTTTTACAAAGATTTTTGCGAAAACGGACCCCCAAAGGAGTGGGGTTGCGAGGGATTAAGGCGTGTTATAGAAAAATTCCTGTTTTTGAATTTAACTCATTTACTTGAAATTTGTTGAGCACTTTTCTTTAGTTGAATAGAGTTCCACTAAGAATGGATTTTACGGAAATCAACTCCAGGAGGAAGCGGGGAGAAATACAGGGGCGTATTGATAGACAAAATTCCCGTTTTTGAACTGCTAAGACTATACTAATAAAATTTGGTTTGCATGCTTTTTTTGTTGAATTGGAATCCACACACTAAGAGAGAGAGAGAGAGTGCTCTTAATTCCATTTTTGCTCTGTTAGATTTAGACTTGAAATTTAGAACGCATGTTTATTTTAGGGAGTATAGATCCACTGAAAGTTGCTTTGGTGGAAATCCACTTGATTATTAGGTTAAGTGAGCGAAAAAAAAATCTTTCTACTTCTATTTTAGATATAAATAGAAATTAGATATTACAATTTATGGTCTTTTTATATCAAGGGGCGAGAGTGTAACAGCTATAAATATATTTTTCAATACAATCGTATTCTTAATGCTAGATATCAATAATTAATGTATATGTAAACAGTATACATATATACAACATCGTGAAATACCCAGTGAAGCGGGTGGGTAACGGCTAGTAATGCAATATAATCGCAGAATATATTGCCAAAACACAAAAGCAGAAAGAATAAATGATTTGTCTTCTCAAGTAAGTTGAAATAGCAGATGTATGTAATTAGAAAATTTGGAATTTAGTCCTTAAGAATCGATTTTCATATAAAACCCCCGGTATAGAAATATTATGAGGAATGAAATTTGCACAAGTGTTAACAAAAAAGAGTTACGCTGTGTTCTGCGCATTTGTCAAGTTGCTGTCGGAATGAAAAAGGACTACTTATTCGTCTTTTTTAAAATTACGATCATTCTTTTCTTATCGAAATCAGACAAAAAGTAATTACAGAATAGTAAAGATCACTTCTTTCACCACGATAGTGTATAAATGTTTTTACAAAGTAACGAAATTTTGCTTTTTTTGCGATTTTTTCTAAAATGAGTCAATATCGATGCGTATTTATGAAAAGAATTTTCCAATCATTTTGTACGGATTTCTTACCGTTGTAATGTATCGAAATTCTGTTCTAAAAAAGTTCATATATTGTTCTTTTAGAGAATCAGTGATTTAAAATACAAGAAATTAAAAACTCTTTTTTTTGCGATTTTTCAAAAAAATACTCAAATTGCTAACTAAACATTTAATAACATCGTTATTTATATAAATAATCCCACGGAGCTTTTTTTCTAAGTGTCGAATGATGTATCCGTGTTTTGTTTAAAGATTGAAAAAATTGCTTAAAAATCATGGATTTAAAAAAAGTTCTTGTGTTTTTTTTTCGTCTAATACCCTTTTTTTTACAAGAAATCATCTATGCAATTTTTCTTAATTTTTTGTTTAAAAATTACCGTTATTTGTTATCTGTGTGGAAAATTTGGGAAGTATATTTTAAACTAAGCCCTCAAAAAAAATTAAAACCTTAAAAAAAATTTACAAACTACGTTTATTAGCGTTTTAGTGTAATTGGCTTCGAAAACCGGTTTTTGAGCCAAACGATACTTCATGCCTTAGCTCTTTTGACAAAAAAGATGACTTTAACAATTGAAGATCATCAAGTTTTTTTTTCGGTATGTATTTAGTACTGTTTTGGTACGTTGAATAGCAAAATAACGAAGCACGACTATCTAAAATAAACTTTATTCCAGGAAGACAGCCAATGTACTCCGTTAGAATATTACCTTTGTAGCGGCATCTTTGTAAGTCAGTAACAGCCTCCGGACAGTAGACAAAAGTGATCAGTTTCGTCTTGAGGCTCTTACTGGCTTATGAAGATACCACTACACTTTCGTCAGAGAGGAATTCCGGGAAGACAGAAGAAATGCCAGAAGACATTTCTTTCGGTTGAGAAATGGTTCCTATCCACCATAGATCTGCAACAGTTCTTCATAACCGAAACAAATCGATTCATTCTAAAAGAGATAATTTCCCATTGAAACAAGCCTGCTCCTTTACAATTCGCAATCCCAGGGTCATGGCTCAAGAAAAATTTCATACAGTACTTACTGATAGGCGTGTAACGTCGCTTCTCCGAACGTCAACATCGAGAGGGGTCGGCTTCTTTGTGGACCCGACACCCACACGTGCATCTTGCAGCTGCGACGCAACCCCTTTTTGACCCCCGAGGAATCCAGCTCGTCGACCGGAAGATGAGGGGAGAGATGCTTTGAACTTGCACGCGAGTGGTGGCCAACGAATCCTCCTCTCACAAAATAGTGGACTCTAACAATCTATAATTAACTTTAATAACTGTAATGTATCATTCTGTAAATAATATTCAATAGTTGTGACGTAAATAAATTCCATATTTAAATTAACCAAGAATACGCTACCGTTATTCTTTCAAACGTTACAGGCGTCAACTTTTTTACCGCGGCAGACGAAACAAGGAAGCGAGGCTTTCATTACGAGATACCAGGCTTTCTACTGTTCATCTTACTACAAGTAATCAAATTATGATCAATAAAATAAATGGGGGTATGATTCTCGTCTCTCTCAACTACCAAAGTCTCCAGGCACATGTACGTGATCTCCGTGGAAATATTGTGCAAAAAAACACACATTTTGATGTTATCAGAAACATGGCTTCGAAATGAGGAACTAATTGAAACTGAAAGTTTTAAGCACAGTACAGAAGACCAAGTATTAATAGTGGGTACGGGGTCACTATTTATCAAAACGTGCGCGATTCACAATATGTTTATTGGCAATCATGGTGATTTTGTGAGAAAAAATACCCTGTACGCTAATCCAACTAAATCTAATTTGGGAGATATATGTGCCACGAGATGCACTTTACCCAACGGTAAACCCAGTATTGTCGTCACAGTTTACATTTCTGTTATTCAGAATGGTACTAACATGGTAGATTATACCCATGAGCATACCCATAGATTGTAACATGGGTAGATTATACCCCTTATTAGCATATAAAGAAGGTAGTTCTAAACTACGGCAAAACAGTATCATGTACTTCCGAGGCGATTTCGATACAGATGAAGGATTGAGATGAGTACAATTTTTAAAATCAGAGCTTCATTTGGATTTAGTTTCTTGTAAAACACGGGGGACGACTAGGTATGGTTGATGCGATGTTTCCACGATTCGTAAATCCCGTATTCACGGATCAGACTTGAATTACCACAAGCCTCTTGTCATAGGGATTAAAAATGGCGAGAAAATGTAATTAATACTTACAATGATATGAATAGTAAAGTATAAATCAACCTCCTTAACAATGTAGTATGTGAGTAACATATATTTATGTAACATAATTGATGTATATACATATTTTACCGAAACAATATGAAAAATGTGAATAGAATAAAGAAAATGCATGCGTGGTTTCAGTATTATGTAAGATGCGTTTATTCATCCTGTTTGCCTATACTAGAGACAACGATACCACTCGCGCGTCGAAGCCGACACACACAGTTTTTTTTTATTGAACATTTTTATATAAGCTAATTAGTCATAAATAATGTTATGCACATCCCATTAAAATATGCGTGTTCAATTATCGAATAACGTTATGAAACAATATAAGAGCGTGTTAGGAATTATTCTTTAACTAAAAAAATATATTTAGGAAATATATAAATATATCGCCTTTTTCGATAAGACTTATTACTTAAAGCACATACAACTCTTTTTTACCGTTTCTTAAAATACACTTTTTGATTTTTATTACTATTCAACTGTTTTTAATAAATATGTGAAATATTGTTTGCCCTTGTAATAGTGTATTTTAATGTACTTTCCGAAGAAAATCGCAAACGATTATCAAATAAAAATAAAACTGTCACTAATAAATTTTTACTATATAATTACGTAAAAGGGCAATACAGAAAATAATTTGTAGCGAAATTAATTTCAGTGAATTTTTTTTAAAAACATGGCAACAAATTTAAATTAAAATATCGTATGAATTTGATCCGTTAATGGAATTGTTTGTGTATTTAGCATTCCATATTTAAGAAAGAAATTATTCTAGTAGTAGTAGTGTATGTGTGTTTCATTGTTGTGCTAAATTATATATAAATTAAAGTTGCAAAAATATTCATCTCGTAAATTTATTTGAAATTTTTAGATTTTTTTTTCACAAAAAGAACTCTTTAAAGTTATATAGAATAATGTAGCCACTAAAATTTTTTAATGAAATACATTAATGTCTAACACACACACCAAAGAGAGAGAAAAAAATAAAATAAACATCAGTGTCTTCATTTCAATATATAATTTTACTTTTTAAAGAAGAAATATCTATTTACCTGTTGAACAGGAGAAAAAAATTCCATTTCATCCCTTTAAATATTTATTTTGGTTGAAATTTAAGACTACTCAAACTTATTACGATCTATTCGAGCTAATAACACGCGCTCTCTTCATATTCAAAACCATTGGAGGTTGCAATTTTCGATACACTCCAGTACTCGACTTAATGATTTTCAACGTCGTAAAATAGGCTATTTATTTTCCGACCTAAGACAACTCCACTCGGTCTGGGAGAAAAAGGAGATACGCTTTAGGTTATCAGAGGCGGCAGAAGATATTTTTTTATAAAAGAAAAAGTCTCTCCGGGAAGAGATGCGGATTGTAAACAAGCTTTCTTTTGAGACGCAAAGGCTTTTGTTGGTTTTCTTGAGATTCAAATCCGTGTAGGATCATCACACAATACAGTTCGCTTCGAGCTACGAGAAGACTTGAAAGTGGGATAGAGATATTTCACTCGGGTTCATTTCCATACACGTCCCATGTTTACCTCTCTTAACGTGGATAGATATGAATGAGAATTTTTCCAGTTATAAGAAGGAAATTAAATTGAAATTTTTTTCCGCGTGGCCAGTAGACGTGTTTGCAATTCAAGAGATTTTGCAATGAAAGCGTCTAAGAAAGGAACTTTTAGGTTGAAACAGAATTTAAAAAAGCGTCTTGATCTTTTTTTAAATTAAAAAAAACTTTTAGCGACAGTTTTAAATTTTAATTAATTTTATGTTGTTTCATTCAACAATTAAGGTAAACATATTGTAAGATATTATTTACTTAGGTGTTTCATGCCTTTGAGAGTGATATTTTATAGTAATCATGATTCATTTTGATAAGAACTGCAACACTTGAGGTTATTTTTGTCTGATATTAGCCGTTATCCGCCTACTGTACAGGGTATTTCATGATGTTGTAGAACTATATCATGTTTTTAAGATGTTGAGAGAGAGAGAAAGAAATTTATGTACTATCATTGAGTTGTGTGTTGCATCGAAAAACATCCTTATAGTTCTCGTTGTTAAATTTAAAAGGATAAAATAATTTCTCTGCCGGAAATATATTTATCTTTTAAGCCCCCGTAATCTCCAAAGTCAATTTTCGAAAACCCATTTTAGGCTCATTTCGACTCAACAAAAAATACATGCCTGTCAAATTTCAAATCTGTAGGTCTAACAATTCAGGTGAGAATTTTTTATCTAAACGCTTCCTTAATCCCTTTAGGTGTCGATTTCTAAAACCCTTTCTTATTTAATCTCTTCTGAACAAAAGAAACTTGCTTGCAAAATTTCGAATTTGTATCGAATTGGATGTAGGTCCAAAAGGACAAAAATTTAAAGGTTTATCTGTAACGCTTCCTTTATATAACCCCTTGCAAACCCTCATCGCAGTCGATTCCGACAAAACTTATTCTTAGCGAAAAAACTCAGCAATAGAAACATGCTCGCGCTAAATTTCCAAGAAAAGCGACATTTTCATATTTTGCCTTCTTTTTTTAAATAAGATAAATTAACTAATGATATTTGGATTGCATTAATTTGTAAAAGCGAGTTTTGTAAGTTTTGAAAAAAATCATTCTACTTAAAGGAAATTTTAAAATAAATCTACGGAAGAATCAGTCATTACAAATAATATGACGAGAAGTATAAAAAAAGGCTAGAATTTTTCTTTAAAAAAGTTTAAAGGGGTTACGTTTTTTCCCAGTAATAACGTTTATAATCAGCTTAAATAATTATTTGATTAAATCTGTTAGAATATTGAATATCTGAATGATTATAGTATTTAAAAAAGTACAAATATATATATGTTTTTATAGTAGTATAATTTTACAGTATATAATAACAAAAGAACTAACGAAAGAAAAAGTTTTAAAGAAAATCAAGTTATTATAGTAATTTAATTGTTTAATTAATAAGAACTATTTTTTCAGTAAACGTATAGTGTTTTTTAAAAAAAATTAGGCAAGATTTAGTAAGAAATCATTCGGTCCTGAAACACTCAAATATTTACAAATTATGTTAACTCGAGGTTTTTTTTCTAACTTAAAGTGAAAAAATAATTGGTAAATCTTTTTTCAATAATTGCTTTCCAGAAAGTGATTCAGCTATTTATTTTTACTTCATAGCACCCAAAATGTCCTTTTTTTTTTGCTATTTTTCATATTTTATTTTTTTTATTGTTTCAGTAAAATCTTCTTTAATAGTTTTAATTTAATTTTCTTCTTCAATTTACCTTCCTTTAAATTAATTATTTTTAATTTTTCTTCATTGTAGTAAGTATAATGAACAAAGCAGAAAAATATAAAATTATGGGGTAACTTGATATGAGAAAATAAAAGATTTTGATATTCAAATTAGTTTCAAATCTACGTTTGTTAATATTATTTCTGTTAAAATTTTTACAAAAAGAACCGTAACCACGGAGGATTTTTTTAATTACTAGAAATTGTGTTAGACATTAAGTATTTAAATTTAAAAGGACTTAACCATTTTAAAAATAAAATATTTTAAGATAAATCATATTTTTTAAGATGAGCAAAAAAAAAAAGAATTATATCCTAGATTAAAAGAACTTAAGGAGAAAGGAAATTACGTTAAGGAGAAATGTTGTTTCAATTTATTTTCCCGTACTGAAAGTACGTTCCTAAGATTACATAATTTCTTCAAAAAGGAAAAGCTCCCTTCAGATATAATGTATCATTCATTGTCATTTATCAGTGGTAGCTTTTATGTTAATTTGATTTTTGTAAAACTAAAGTTTCATACTGAGGTATATTATACATTATTTATGAAGTTTATGTTATCCTTGTTTTATGCTATAGACGATCGAATATTCTTTGAAATAGCGAACATAAAAAAATATTTACTCAGTCACTTGCCTTCGAGAGGAATAATACCTGACTGGTTCATAACCGGGAAGTATTTAGAGAAGCGCATTTGCCACAATGAAGGTGTCATCTCAAATGATCTTGTGTCCAATCACAGGACGAAAAGGTGAAGCGCATCAAGCGACCATCTCTCGAGGAGCCAAAGTATTCGTTTCTCAAACTGTGAGGCGCTCCACCCTTGGGGGCGCGAACCTATTGAAAAGACGTAAGCAAAAAATTATTTTTAAACAATTATTAATTTACTGTAAGGAAACAAACAAAATACATTCTGACATAATGCAATACACATTTGCTGTGATATAATAAACTAATAAATGTATCAGTATTGCAAAATGTATGTATAATTAATTTAACTATACTATAGAAACAAGTTTAATAATTACCAGTGGCCCCATGGGCTTGTTATATATAAAAAAATTATGTACAAAAATCAACATTTATCTTGATAATTTACATGGTTTACAAGAAATCCCTTAATTGCCCATAAAAAGTTACTCGATTCGATCCCCAATGCCACCGTGTAGGCACGTGTATGTGATGTATGGAGGGGGGAGGGAGAGAAAAGAAATAAATAAGCCAATCCTCTGTGAAAAAAGTAATTCCTGCACAAATATTGTCAAGGCCCTTTTACTGCAAGCCGAAGCCTTTGGAATCATTTTAGGGATAGCAATGTCCAGAAAAGAACGTACTTAGCAAAGACGCATATATACGTCGGGGGCAATCAACGTTTTGTTTGAGCGAGACGTTTATGTTCGCCGGTGGTACTTAATAAGTGAAAGTCGTATTATATCTTAAGTGTCCAAGTCTAGTCTTATTGAATTCAATGCATTGTTTTTTGTATGGGGGGCAATGAAAATGATGATTGATGATTGGGTTGCAGATTTTGAAAGTTTGAGAAGCACTGGTTTAGGAGATTTCGATTTGGAGATGTATGAAGCCATTGTATTTTATTCAGAAAACGCAACCCTGAATAGCAAATTGGATTTATACTATTTATGAAGTAATGAAAATATTTCTTTTATATACATTACATACTGTATATTTCCCTGCATAACCCGAGAATGTTTGGGACTTATAAAGTTAAAGAAGGCGTACGGCTTGTATACGCTTCCGTTAGTCTTAGGGAAAGGACTCATTGTGTGCTCATGAACTTTTTTTAAAAAAAAATCATTTTCCATTAGTCATGTGCACTTTATTTTAATCTTTTAACTTTTAAGGTATTTCGAAAGTAACTTTTATACGAAAAAGAAAAAAAAAGCCTTCATAGTCAGCGTCACTATGCGCATATAATCATGCAGCGAGTTCTTTCTACGGAGAAGGAAACACGGGTGAACGATGGTGCACTTTTTCATTTTGCCATACCACCATTTTGCCTTAACTCAAAGTTTTTTTCATCCTCTCTCAAACTTGTTGTCTCATTTACAGAGAAATGAGGTACTGTTGTGAAAAAATCTCTCAAAAGCGTATTTTGAAATGACACGTAGAGTAATTTCTCTTCCCACTCTTCCTCTAAGCAAAAAGAAAAAAATAAATGACGCTGAAAGTAAGACGAGTGCAGAAAGTATACAAGTAATGAATGAATAGAAAAAAAAATTATTAGGTTTAGATGGGGGTTATCGGAAATTAAAATTACTGTCGCTGGCGTCTAGCACTTTATTTCGCAGCAATCTAATGGAAAAAAAATTCCAACTGTTTTATCCATTTGGCAGCATTTTCGGAATTCATGGCGACATATTTGAAAATTATAGGATCTTATACTTTTCCAATTCGACTTATATACAGGTTTCGAACTTTAGATAAATTTTTGAAGAAAAAACATACTCTGTCGAGAATTTTTGTGTTATTTAAAATTACTTCAAAAACACCGTTCGCCATTTGTTGAAAAACTACCACTCATCGATAAAAAATTAAAAGCTTTGTCTTACACTTGATATCCATTTTCGAAGCAAAGATCACAAAAACCAATTTTAAGCCTGAAGCACATAAAGAAGGAGAAAACAATTCTAAGCAAACATTAAAACCTTCTTGTAATACAATTCTGGAATTATTAGTGTAAAAGATGACTTTGAATAAATAATTCTCTCTCTAAGACAGCAAAAAAAAAAAAATTGCGCATTATCAAAGCGCATAAATTGATATACTCACAATTTACACTATAAATTTATGGTTCTAATAAAATATTCTCGAAAAACTTCTAATAAATGTTTTAAAAAATTTTCAAAGTTTTCATTGCGTTTTAAGTAATTAAATAAATCAATAACTCAACATAAATAAAACGATGTGCAAATTATTTCAAAAATGTATCGTAGTCTCCCCAATATGCTTCTCGATTCATCTTCAAAAAACAGCAATATCCATAAACAATTACTGCTGTCGTTTCAGAGACGTATAAGCGCTTACAAATCAATGTGCTAGCTTCTCTCGTTACTTACAAGACAATATAAAACGGAATTGCCAAGATTAAAAAAAAGTCATCAGAAAAAAATTATCTGCTGCTTTAAAACTAAACCGTTAACGTGGGCTTGCGCCAAACTAAAAAGACATTTTCGAAAGACGCAGCAAAAGCTCGTTATGGAGAAGATATTTTTTAATGCAATGCAATGACCTATTTCATCTAAAAATTGCTTAGTGTATCTCTTACAGGAACGAGATTTCATTCCAAGCCGTTGCCTTCACCGGAATATCGACCCGCCCCGAGCAGATCCTGCGCATATCATCTACCTGTGCGAAAGGCGGGAGAGAAAATAGGTAGATAGACTGTTTACTCATTTTGAGGTGAAATGAATATTTTATTTTCAAATCTTGAGTTTCGCGGAATTTGTATTATTCGTTTCGTTACGCTCCAGAAGCTCTCGTGAAACAGAAAAGTATCCCGTCGGTGCGGTTGTTGAATTTTTTACGAGATTTGCTTTGGTGGATTCTCCAACTCTTACTTCCCACACAACAAGTAGCCGATCAAAGGATATGTTTTTGGGTGTTTCAATAGGGCTTGTGCCAAATAAATGGGATGTGTAAGAGGATTTTTGAAAGGGGAAACAAATACCTTATTATTTTTTTTAAAAAAAGAACCGATTGTTGATAGGTAAGAATAAGATAAAGGCAAAGTTTTGTTTTTGTTTGTTTGTGAGGGATCAGAGGGAAAAAGGTTTTCACTTAAACAGTCCAAATGATGAATGGAGCATCAAAAGATACCTGAGAAGGTTTTGGAAAATACAAATGAAGATTTACGCACCCTTTTTTTTTTAAGTTTTAAGGTTTGAAACCTTGACTTTTTGAAAAAGCATACAAAATAATTTTCTTCCTATTTAGTGTCAGTTGAATTTGAATGTTTATACTAGATTGTTTTAATATTTTTTTACAGTTAAAAAGGAAAAAAGAGAGAGAACGACATATTTTCAAAACGTATTTTCCTTTCTCCTTATATTACAATAATATTTTGCTCATGTATATTTCTAAGACTTATCCATAGTGCCTGTACAAGGAGTTCACATTATTTTCCGAGTTACAAAGAATTGAAACAATCATCGGGGGGGGTGCTTTTGAATTACAAGTTTTGTGTTTTGGTGTATTGAAATATGAATAAATCCACTTCTAAATTATGTGTTGAAAAACTTTTAATATTCAACCCTGGAAAAGAAATCCTAGCTATACATAGGCAAAACATTTTTTCTTGAAGAATTTTTCATAAAAGAGAATGTTGTAAAAATAAGTAATTCTTTTTCATTTTTTGTCAAAAAAATGCATTTAAATAATTTTTTCACAGTAATAATATTCTTAAAAAAATTTATATGTATATATTTTAAGTTCCCACACACACAGTTTTCTAATTCTATTTTATATGTATGGCTGTAAATATTTAAAAAAAAAAATAGCATGCTTTTTCAAACTCACGGTTCCAAATGCAATCACAGATACCGTACATACCAATGTGTAATCAAAGTAGTATGTATTCTGATTTGTTTCCAGCACATCAGAATGCATAATTCTCAAAATAAAATAAATAAGTAGCGAAGACGATGTTTTTTACTAAAGGATCGAAGAGCAGGGCAACCAAAGCTATAAAAATGAATTTATAATTAATTCTCAACACACGAGGTGAAAAAGCTTTCTTTTTATTTCATTCGTTTCAGAAATTGTATACAGAAGTGTGAAAAATACATGATGACTAATTTACTGCCTTATATAATTAGTCTTTCTTCTCATTATTTGTAGCCTGAATGGTAGGAAATAAAACCCAAATTTTGTGGGTGAGGTAGTTTTTATTTACGTGGCCGTAACCAAACTATCTTGCATTTTTTAAACCAATTTGGCATAAAATATCTTTTTCAATAGGGAAAGTAAAAAGCACATCTCAGCATTTGATTATGTACAGCGTAATTTCCCAAAAAGGTAAGAGTTTCAAAGAGAACATTTCTGAGAAATTACATTTAGGCCAAAATCTAGACATTTTAACAAGCATCGAACTTTGCTACGTCTTTGACTGATTGCTTATTGACGTCACTCTTCGATGTAACACAAACTCATTTGATGTCGTAGCCAGGAACGTCTTCAGGGCAGGAGTCAACTCAGCCCGGGCCCTCGGGACCTCACCTCGTTCTCGACTTAGCGTTAATAAACTCAGAATTTGAATAATTTTAACCGAAAAACCGAGAATTTCGGACGATATGTCAACTGGTTACAGGTGATGACCTTCCTCCACGTTTTGGCCTACCTCCAAACTCCATCATCACTCATTCAGTCAAAAGGCGGCATTCGGTTGAAACGGTTTGTGTGATTGCACATTTATTTGTACGGGTATTTGACAACGTATGCTATGGCCTGTCTACATTTAAGCGTCATAGGCGCGGCCTACATTTGTGTAAGGTCCCAGGGCCTCAAAAAGTTTTAAGACGTCCCTGGACGCTGCTGATAATTTTGTTCCATGGTGTGTTGTACGCTTTAACATAAATAAAAAATTTCAACTTAAGAAAATCCAACAAGTGTGCATAACTTCTGAAATGATTGGGAGGAAAACATTCGAATAATTAATGACAAAAAACATTGCTCATCGGAGTATTTCAATACAAAACTCTTTGAATATTAGTATTTTAACACACACTCAGATCCTTTCTCCCTTTGGGTAGCCTAAAGTATCGACAATTTCCCATTCAGTTATCCATCAAATACTTCATTCTCCATTGACAAGAAAAATACCTGTCCACCTTACCATTTTATCTCACGGTACATCATTAATTCTTTTTTTTCTGTCAGCGAATCATGGCAACACATGAACAAACTCTCAAGTACTTCATAATTCAAACGTCCATTGCCAGCGTCCGGGAACAGCTGCATTTCCCCTTCCAATCGTCGATATCCAGCGGCAGGGGAAAACCTTTTTCTCTTCCATGACTAATCACTCGTTCTTAAAACGGCGATGCCAGTCATGAATAAGTAATTGTATCGAAAACAGCGCTATTCTCTCGGCCATTTTGTTTCGCCGAGAGGAGTTCCTCGAAGTAAATTGGCCACCTGATGATGGCTTTACAAAACGAACGAAAGCAAATTAGCAAGAAATAAAGAGTTTTCGCGGCGGTGCATTGTCTCGGATGGCTTTGAAAGGGAATATATTTTGATTAAATGTCGTGTTTGTATACTTTTTTTTTCTAATCAGATTTTGATTGGAATTGCACTTATGTTACTTTTACCCGTGCAATTCGCTGCAAATGTTAGAGAAAACTATTAATCGTTGAGGAACTGGATGCTGAAATAGCTTTTTCAAACAGTCATTACTGAATAAGAACAAAATTATTCATGTGTAAATAAATGTGCAATGTATTTAGTAGGTTTACCGGAAAATTCTGTTCGTTTTGTTTTTTTTAGAACAAAACAAAATAATACATTTTTCATACTATGACTAAACGTTTGTGAATTATTTATGAGTTTTTGCCAGCATGATGGCAGTTCGTATACCTCGTTTTCAAAAAACGCCTTATCCTTAGAAACGAAAAAGTGAACGAGTGCTTCTCGAATATTTTCTTCGTTTTTGAATTTTTATCCCCTCAAAATTCGTGTAAGGACGAAAGCAAGTGTTAATCGGAGGAGAAAACTTTCGCAGTCTAGCTCTCCAAAGCAGCCCATTGTCTGGTAGTATCCTGAAGCAGCATGATGTATTTCCTATTTAACATTGGCGGCTTGGAGTGCTGTTTCTAAATTAGCAATTGAATTGTAGCCATCTCACCTGACTCGAGTATCTCTCAGGCTAGAAAACCTCGACTATTTATAGTAAATTAATTTTCTTCCGAAGGGTTGGTTGTGAATAACGCGAATGGAGAGCTCAAAGATTCCCCAAGAGGATCAGTTGGAAAAACGCGTATAGATCCGTCACAGAGCTTAGCTTTTCGTTTGGTTTCCACAATGAATGGGTCCTCGAAGGGGGTGGATACGGGCTACTTCTAATTTTTGCAAGGTGTTGCGGTCCCCCCAGTGACGTGGGTGCAGTGAGCTAAAAGAAGGCCTCCATTTTACGAATTTCTCTATTGAGTGAACTTTTTCCTGGAACCATGAACATTTTACGATTTTCGTCGTAAAATAACCTCCAAAGAGCGAAGTGAATTTTCGATTCAACGAAATCTTCTCTTATAATTCGATTTTTCTCCTATCTTCATGCATACATTTAAAAGTTTGTAATACTGATAAAATAACTAATTATTCACTTCTTATTAGGTTTCCTTTTAGATTTATTTTAAATTCGTTAAATTGGATATCGATAAACCGTTTTAGATTATTTTTCAATTGTCACAAAATCTCGTTGAGAATTTGAAACACTTCTTAGAATCGATGGCGGCTTAGATTCGAATAAATACGGTTTTTCTAGACCTTCGTATGATGGAATGATTATTAGGTCTTAATGAAAACAGTCACCCCAAAATGTCTTGGCGGTCCACCGGTCGATCGCGATCGACTTAATGCCCATTCTGGCTATACACAATTCTCTTACTCAGGCTAAACTTGAATTTAGAGGATGAGGAGGCAGGTTTTCTGGGTTCATAATTTGCCCTTTTCCTTACGATGCTTTCATAGGTAATCCACTTTTCTTCCCCTGTTATCATCTGGTTCCACTCCGCTCCGTGCCAGCAGAATGAAGCATCTAATGACACGATCATTCAAACTCCCGCCATTTCACTTATGCGGCACTTCTCTCACCACGCCAATCTCAGTTCCCGAAATGGTTTGTTGTGCTGAAGCAAGCCTTTCCGAACTTGTAACCGGAATGGACAGAGCTTTTCAGTGTACCTAACATCATTCGAAACGAGTTAAGATTAGTTTCCGTGGAATGAATGATGGTTGAAGGAATTGAATGCAAACAGTGGTTTATGGATTACAGCGTTTTCATATGATGTGTCAGAAGATTTGGTACTTGCGTGTTACACCGTCGACTCATTTCGTCTAACCAAAAAAATATTGCCAAATGCCGAGATATGCAGCCAATAGTGTAAAATTGTTCCCGTGCGTGTTTAAAAACAATATTCTTGGTCACGCATGCTCTAAAATACTAACATGTTTATAATTTTTAGTATTCTTCTTCTCTCATTTTGCTGCGAAAAATGATTGAAATTTTGAATTTATTATCTATGCGGAAAAGAACATCAAGTGTTGTTTTCCAAGAATACAATGATAAGCAAGTACTCGAAAAACGTTGTGGTTTAGCAAAGAGACGAAATAAGAAACACAACGGAACTAACTGTACGGCAGTTTTTACATTTGTACTAATGCGAATTTATGTGGTAGCATAAGGACTCTTTTGTCGAGATTTTTATTTCAATTGTGGCGTTTCGGACACTTAAGTAGTCTTTCGTTTGTTCGAAAGGGATTTTTATATGCAGTATTTATTTCTTCTAAATCTTTCCAAATTTATGTGTCCATGGACTAAAATGGAAGGAGCATGTGTCACAGAATTTGGTTTTGCGAATGTGCGAAAACCATCCCATTTGGCGACATTTTTTTAATTCGACCATGTTTTTTGGCGTAGCGAAAATGGCTGACGCTATAATACGTTAAGTACTGTGATTACGTTAAGTACTTATTAGAAAGCAAAGTTAAGAGAACACTTTAAATAAAAAGAAATACGGTCATTTTTAAAAAAAAACCCTTTAACAGAGACTCCATGAGAGTAGGGCACGCGTTATCCAAACTTAAATTTTGTTATGACTGATTAACTTTATGTGAATTTAAGAGAAAATATTTCACAAACAAATGAATTCGACTATTTGATCACCTAAGAGTGGAAAACTAAGCTCAGTTTTATAAAATGTTGATTCGCAAAGTGACTTAACATATTATTAAAATAAGATTAACATAAAAGAGTTTGGAGATAAAGGTCCTTTAAAATTAAGTTTTCACCTAGATATTTGAATAATAACCGTATCGAGAGTAGCCCGTAGAATAAACTCATCCACAATAGTATGCAACCCCCCACCACCGTCCCACCGCACTGTAGGCTACCTAGCAGAACGCTAAATCGTGCAAATACCTACTGAAAAATCTCGAGATTTGTTCATGGAGGAATACTTTCGATATGTCGCTGTATCTTACTTGGGCGCCCACTTTCAGTTGAAATAGTTTTTAACATACAAAGCACTCATCGATGCAAAGATAAAATCCCAATCTAAGTCGATTCCTTGTGTTTATGCGATATCTTTGCTCCAGCACTCCAACTTGAACTATTTTCTTCGCGTTGCTAACGTCGCACTGCATAGCAACGCTGGTGACGGTACTTTAAATCATGGGTAGGGGACGAGGACAACTCCCCTTCCTCACCAAACATTCACACAACGCCAATAGGAAGACGTTGAGCCCCGATAGATTTAAAGTGCATCGGCTCCTCTACACGGAGGGTCTTTAGTGGCACCAGAACTCGAACCCGTGACACGCCGGTCATGGGTTCGTTACCATAACATCTGGTCTACCGTGAACACAAAACCATTTTCAAGCATAAACTATAATAACATGGGCCGAGGGTAGCCTTGTGGTTAGAGCACCGGACTTCAGACCGGAAGGACAGGGTTGGATACCCGAAGCCACCAAATACCTTCCGAGTACACACGGAGTACGTGCTCGTTAAATCAGTGGATCCGAAAATCCTGTGGGCAGTGATGCAGGGGACTGGAAAATGTTACCCTCCCTTCCAGTTCCATGCCTAAATTGTGAAGGTGGAGATAGGTGGTGTCGCCATCTATCGTAAAGAAGTCTAACCTGTCTCAGGCACTGGGAACTTTCATTCCTTCATTACGGGAAGGACACAACAACAACAATAACATACTATTTTGTCTTTCAATTTTTAAAGTTGCCCAGCCAGTATGGTGGCTGTGACCCTAGACTTGTAACCGAGTGGGTTCGGGTTCGAATTCCGAGTAAGACATGGTTGCATCTTCTTCGGGAAAGAAGTCGGTCTTTCACCAGTAATGGATTCCCATCTCGAAAAGAAAGCAGCGCACCTTTTTTTGCCATATGCTGGAATCATCATCTGTAATAAATGTGTATATTCTTCTATTATGCTTTACTGTTCTTCACTTGTATTTCATATGTTCCTAGGATAAAAAGACACACGTCAACAACTATAAAAACTAAAATTAAGGCGACACAAAGAAGTCGCACTATACTTTTTCGACAGCTGCGTTTTCTTCCACTAAAAAAAAAACCGTTGCTTTTTCTGAATTAACATCGAATTTTCAAACTTAAGAGCTCGTATAAAACTATTTTACTCGGAAATCCATTTAAAAAGAAGTACTTTTACCCCCTCATTATTATTTTAACTCGGGAAATAAACACTTCGCGTGTCTCGAATCTAGGAACAAACAGGATCTAAAAAACGCGAAAAACTCCTTCTCAAAAAGGCAAAAGCTGCTATAAAAGCCAACCTAAACTCTAACAGTCGAGACGTTCGATATTTTTTAGGGCTCTCCAACAGCAAGAAAGGAGCGTCTCCTGAGACAGGCATCTCAAAACAGACTGGGAGGGAGGGTGGAAAGGTAGGCCTATAATGCCAACCGTTTCGTGTGTAGTTCTGCTGCACAACTGCAAAGTATCCCACACTTCGTCCATAATGAATGATTTCATTATCTGGCCTTTTGCAGGGGAAAATGGAGTTTCTGTGTTTCCCGCCAAATTCGGCAGTCCTATTCGAAACGCGTTGGACCCGTTTCATTTTCTCTGTTCTTTCAGCCTCCTTCGCCCTTTATTTTACTTGGGGGGTGAATTATTCAGAAAGTGCAATTATTTCTCTAGTCGTTCGATGATGGTTCTTTTCTGAGTCGTTGTTCTTTGGATGACAGTGTCCTATTCTTGTATTTAAACAATGAAGGAGTCCATCGGATGCAAGAAATCGACGATCGCAATTGTATGTTTTGACTCATGCAATGGTTTTTCTTTCATTGGAAAAAATGCCATTATTTCTGCCTGCGAAAAGCTTTTACTCATCGTTCTTTCTATTTAGGAGTTGTTCTCCGTGATTCTTTCTGTGGTATTTGTGGCCGTAGTAGACTGGTGGATACGGTCACGAACTCATAGCCTGCATGTCGTAGGGTTTTCCCCTCCTGCCATGCATCGGGGCTGATACACGTTAAATCTGTTGATTCTCAAAGTCCTCACGTTGGCGAGGTGTTGAAGTACGGAGAGTGGGATGCTGGTACAAGTGTCGTTCGCGTCACTTAATCGAGTTTCAGAATTGCGAGGTCCGTCTTCAATACCCCTCGTGTAGCTTTGAATTGTAACATTATTTACCAAATAATGAAATAGCTGAAATAAATTAAATATTCGACGACCATATTTCTTATTTGACCATGATTTAAAAAGGAGTCTTCATTTTTGATCAAATTTGCGCATTTATAATGCATACTGAATTATACAACTCAAATCAAACGTAGATTGTGAAACAAGTGTGAAAAGAAGGAAGAAAATTTTCAAGTCGCTAAAAAAGTCACTTTTTTGCACCCAGATCGAAGCAAATACAAGGTCAATTGTATATACACACATAATTTATTTTCAATGATGTAATATCCTCAAAAGGGAAAGGAGCAATTTTTTCTATAAATATATATATACAGGAGAAACACGATTCACTCATTTATGACGAGACTTCCGGAGCTATTAAACCTACAGACTTGGAATTCGGCAGGCATGCTCCTTTCATTGAGCAGATACCTCGCTAAGAATTACTTTGCGAAATTCAACTTCTAAGGGGAGTTGCAGGTGCTTTATACACACAAATTTCCCGTTTTTAAACCGTAACACCAATAGGCATAAAGTTCGGAGAACATATTTTTTAAATTAATTCAAGTGTCCAAATCTGGTAACGAGACCTCAACTAGATAGTGCCACCAAGAAATGGCTCTCATATTTGCGGACTTGCCGTGTTTGCAAAGGCTAAGTCGCTGAAATGAAGCGAATTAGAAAGTAAAAAAAAAATCTTTTTTATTGAGTAGAGATTTCAATAAGAATGAATTTTGAAGAAATCGACTCCCAGGGGGTGGATAACGCTATGGTTAAAAAAAATTTCCGTTTGTGGACTGATAGATTTAGAATTCGACAAGCATGTTTCTTTTGTTGAGTAGAGATCTTCTAAAGGACGGGATGGATGAATATTGACTACGAGGCCAGTTACAGGGGTGTAAAAAATAGATATTATGGGGTTTTAGGAATTATTCTGTTTATTTTATTCAAGAGGAAAGGATGACAATGATTATTTTCAAAAAAGAATGTATAGATCTACAATGTAATGCAAAGCGACCAGCAAAGAGATGAGGTCACTACCACTAAAATTATAGTTTTTTATGCTTTCAGAACTGTCTTCTCTTATTAACAACACAAACAAACGGCAAAACAAAAAAAATCCCACTCAAGTACTTTTAATAAAACTGCTAATTATATAAAGAACAAAAAAGCGACACATGAAGGAGGAAATGATAAATCTTTCATCCGCCAATAAATCAATATTTTTTTTGCAATCGTATATTTCCTCTTCAGCAAAATGAATGCATATATGATCGTTTTTTCCCAATCATAGTTCTCACGAGAGTGGGAACAAGTTTTGTTCCACGCCAGACACAGTTTATGGAAATTGGTTTCATGTTTATCACTTATGCACGCAAAGGATCGTGCTGTTGATTGGATAAGATCGCTGTCTCGCTAAGCCCTGATATCGATCACAGAAGAGAAAATAACGGAAAGCTTTATTTAGTATAGATGGCAACAGCAAACAAAAAAGAGCTTTGGAAAGAAGTAAAGAAAAACACAAAAATACAAACGCTCTATTCCAGGACGGAAATTGTAATTACCCATAACTGTCCGAATCTGGATAAATTTAGTTTGAATTTTAGCCTCCGCGATGCATTTCGGTTTTTACTGTAATAACAACTGTTTATTATACACTCTCGTGAACTATTTTATGCAGCGATAAAATTATGTCCCGGTGTTTTTGTAGATCAGCGAACAAAATGAAAATGCCTTCTATCTATGGTTTTCGTCGTCATAAGTAACTTCTTAAGGGCGGTAAAGTTCCTTTTTTTCTTTTTTTACATGCTCTAAAATTTGGGGGAATGATATTCTCGTGAGTTATAGAGTTTGTTTTACTTTCACCCGAGAATTCATACATGTATAATGCTGATGGCAGACGTGTTCGAAGAAGACAAAAAAAAAAAAAAAAAAGTTGCGAGTCATTACCAACTGCTCACGTGCGATTTTTATGTTGCTATGGTGTCCTTTAAATGGATGAAGCTGAGAAGAAGGAATCTCCTTTCGAATTTAGAAACTATTTTAATGCCCAAAGGAGAGTTGAATCTGGAAATTTTACGAAAAATGCCGTAGATCTGTAGGTGGATTATTTGAGTTTTCAATTCTGGAGTCCACAAACTTTTTTTAAAATTTTCGAAATTTAAATCGTTTTTTTTTCCTTATTATTCGACGTAAATGCAAAAGAGTTTTGGGAAACATTATGTAATAAATTTCTGTGAACTTCGTTTTGAAATTTCTTAGAATTAACTGAAAAACAAGTTTTTACCCTGTTTCGAAATTATGGCTCTTTTGCGTATGTGAATAACAAGATAGGTACTTTATCATCTAAAATAGTTCTGTGAATTTAGAAATTGAAGCTAAGAATATTGAGAGGTTGTTCATCAATATATAAAAAAATAAGGCAATGGGCTTAAATACAATTTCAAATTAGATAATTTCGGTGATCTTATGCTGTATTGTGAAGACAAATTTATATTGCTGAGTACTCTTTGAATTTGTGCTTTTGTGGATTTTACGTGTTTTAATTGTCCCCTGTTAAAAGTAAATAAGTTGCATTTACCAATAAGATCTAAGTATGAACTATAATTCGATTTAAGATAACCTGCCTGTTAAATGTAAACAGTTTTCCTGAATTCCAAAGAGAATGTTGCTTTCTTGTCCATACAGTGAGAAATCAAACGGCGCCAAAGGCGTCTAAAGCGGCTCTTGCTATGTCGACGACCTTTGAAACTAAAGCTGTTGATGGACTGTGGGGCTTAGGTCTGTATTGTGGAATTAAGCCAATATAGAAAGACAGTTAAATTATGATTAGGGGAAAGTTGAATGTCAGGACAGTATTATAATTTCTTTGGCCATCAAGAGATATTCCCATCCCTTTCAAGTGTCTTGTACGTAGTCTGATTAAGGGGAGGGGGGAATTGAAATTACGTGGTAACAATTAAGATCTGGAATGAAGAGCTTTTCACCTGGATGGGAGGTGCGTTTACAACTGACTATTGCATCAGTAAGGGTAAGGCTATTGAAAAGTCGAGGGGAATTCCCGGCCTCCTTGGCAAGGTTATGAGCTTGCTCGTTGCCGAAGATTTCTGCGTGGGCCGGTATCCATTGTAAAGTGCAAGTTTTCTTGAGCTTTGTTAATAGAGGCAGTTATAGCCTAGGTCAATTGAGAGCTGCCCCTCAGGATCACAGATCTAGAGTGTGAGAACAGTAGAATGCCACTGGAACTTTCAATCGCCCTATGGTGGTAGTTCTGATCCCGGAAATCAAATTTACTAGAGCCGCATATGTTGGACTTCTGCCTGTTGGTCCGTCATTTCCCTTATAACGCCCATTGGAGGCGTTCTCCTGTCCGCCGCATGGGAACGCACCCTCTAGGGGTTAGAGGCCTCCCCAAAGAATAACTGTCAAGTAAATAAAAAAATTATAAAGGTCACCTTTTTGTATAGATATAGTTTTGATAATATTCATGTTTTTATTTCATTTTTTTTTTGTTAATCTTCTATTCTGTTTCAAGTTTATTTCTGCTACCTTATATTTACTATTATTTATTTATATAACTGAACTCAATGGCGCAACAATCCATGAGGCCTGCTGTGTCTATCTCAGATTTCGTGACCTAAGCCACTGGGGTGCATGTGCCAATGTTTTGGTCAAGTGGTCAGTCTAACACGAAACCCCCAGTGTTAAGTTCCCAAGCAAACTTGATACTCGTTTATTGACCACTGAAGGGGTGAAAAGCTGAGTTGAACTTGCCCAGCCCGGGATTTGAACCCCGGACCTGTGGTGTGGAAGCGCGATACGCTACCACACAGCCACTGGGCTTCATTTATTTATACATATATAATAAATTTATCTTTACTTAAAATTCTAATTTTGCATATTTTTGATATAAAACATAATTCAAAACACTTTATATCGAAACGCATTTCATTTCATCTGGCATTAATAAGCTAAAAATCTATGTTTTGACAAATGTATTGGCAGTTCCTTCTTTAAAGATTGAGACCTAGACTTTTTGACAGATTTATTGGTAATTTCTAGGAAAAAAATATCTTCATTGATTACACACGCCTTACTGAACGGTGGAATTTCCCCCTAACATACTTATTTAATTTCTAAAGATAACTGATATTTCCCTTCACTTGAACTGGTAATTATGTTTTGTATATTGCGTATTCCCTTGGGTTTTTTCTTTTTGTATTTAAATGTGCAAAAGGAATAATTCCCTTTCTTTATTTTGACACTTGAGTGAAGAGCACGCTCAAAAGAAATTTGATGTTAAAATTAAATAAACGATGATGTGATCAATATCAAAAAGTTCTTTTTTACTGCAACGACTACAATTCACAAAACGAATACCTTCTCATAGAGAGTGATTCAAAACTAGTATGACCAATTTCAGAGCCTCATAAATTTTTATTCAGTTATTTTCATTAAATTTTCAATGTAGTTTCTTTTAGCTTAGTACACTGTACGTAAACGCTTAGACCAAGCCAAAAGAGCTTTTTCGACCATTTTAGGTGGAATTTTTCCAATTTCCTCTTTGATTGTTTTTTAAAGCCCTTGAAATATGCTTAATTTACGTCTGTTTAATTGGTTTCTTTTTAAGAATCCCCAAAGAAAATAATCGCATGGAGCACAGTCAAGCGATGATAGTAGCCTTTTCTCAGAAGAAAGAATATGTATTTTTTTTTTATCCTTCAGCCATTTTTTGGTTGATTTTACAGTGTGACTTGATGCAGAATCTTGGTGAAACGCAAAGTTTCCTTGAAAAGGAAGCTATTTACTTTCTTTGATCACGGGCTTAAAAACTTTATTGTGATATATAGTATTTAGCATCAATTTTAGCTTTTACCTCTACTAAAAATGATTTTGTTAAGCAGTGAGAGGATATCCTATCCATATCGTAACACCTGATGGCCAACTTGGCCTTTTGCAAAGCAGCTGCGTCTTTGAGATGCTTTTCTCTTAAAATGTACTACATCTTTGTTTTGCTTTTAGTGGATGACAGATGAAACAAAGCTTCATCCGAAGTTATCCATGTTTTGTACCTACCTTTCCATAAAATTAAATACAGAGGCCAAGAACATTTTCATTGCTTTTCCACAGTCTTTACAGACATTTGATGACAGACTAATTTATTCCCCTTTTGATAGAATATTTTCTTTATCTGATGACAAATATTCGATTTTCATTTTTAAATAAAACTAGTAGTAAAGCAATTAATATATGTACCATAAATAGTTAGATGCTTTTAAATTTGGGCACATTAATTATGATTCAACCTGTAGATACATTACACATGAATACATTATATATATATATATATATATAGTCTAAATTCTCCACAAATGAGAGATGAACATTTATCAATCAAAACCGAAAAATATAGAGACAGTAAAAAAACCATACATTCATATACCATATATTTATATATATGTATGGTTTCAATGGTACCCTACACACACACACATACATATATATATATATATATATATATATATATATATATATATATATATATATATATATATATATATATACTGCCCTCCAAAAGTTAAGGTGCAACCTGTTTCTTGCATCTAAATTGAAAATGAATGAATATAGAAACAAGATATTTGGAGGAAAGGTGCATTTAATAGTATAGTTTATTATTGAATGCGAAACATAAATTTGCACAAGTTTAACACAAACCTACTTTGCAAAAAAAAAAAAACACTGTTGAAAGAAAAAATTTATTGTTGGAAGAAGCAAAATATCACAGATTTATCAGAAAGTATGCCCCTAAGAAACATTACAAAAAGGGGTTGTAATAAGAAATCGTCCACTCCTGATTGAAGTGCATTGGTGGCATCATGTTACCAATTAGGTCATCGAAAACTAAAATGGGAAGCAAGGATCAAATACGGAGTAACCCTTGTTGTAGCTTATGTAAGGGCCTTGGAGTCGAACTTGAACCACCAACATGTCTATCAAGGTATCCCCAAATAGCTCCCATTCGTTCCAAACTATGGCACTGAAGACAATCAATGAGCATAGCTCGGGGATTATCATCCATCAGAATAAATTTATAACCAATAGCAGTGGAGCATGGGTGACAATATCCATAGAGGAATCTGACCCAATGCCTCACTCTATCTTCATGAATCGCACGCAGTTCAGGGCGACCCCCGAGAGAGATCTCAACCCTAACCATGATTCCACCACCTCTGTGATTATGTGTTTCAACACTGAGGGATGGGTTGTACCTGGTGCCTTCCAGATCAGCACACACCCGGTATCGCTCTTCAGCGTCCACTCGGACTTCTCTGAGAGTGTACGTGCGCAGGAAACATATTCCTTTGCCCAAGAGGAAGGGGCACATCTCTGCCGATGGCTTGTGGGAACATACACAACGGGTCGCTTTACCTTAACACTTGCATTGTGAAGGCATTGTGCGCCAATGCAGCTAAGATTCTAGTTCCTGATACGAAAAAATGACGTGCAACCATCTTAGTGCTTCTTCTCCTTCAGCCTTACAGAATTAGAAAACTGTCCCTTTCAAGAGTTACAACTCGTGATTTACCTGGAACATGTCTTCTTGATACACAGTCCAATGGATCAGGAAGTACTTGGATCACACTGGGAGCCCATTTGAGACGCTCCAGCAGCATCTGCTGGTGACGAGTCTTTTTCTATTCATCCCTAGGCCTACCACCTAACGGAATCGAATTAATAAATTCTCTAAGACATTTCTAGACTCTCCTGGATATTGTCAATGAAATTACCAACAACTTTTGTAGATCAACAACCATACACATAATGTACACACCAAGCTACGGAAGTTTTAGTTGTGCACATTTTCTCTAATTTCCACTTAAATATAGGTCCATTTCCTTAAATGAAAGTTATGGCAATCCTTTTTTTCATATAGTTTTTAAAATACATGCTTACCTTTTATATAAACAATGAATTGCTGCCCTTTTTTAATAGCGAGCTTCTAAAAATGCGTCGTACCTTAACTTTTGGAGGCCAGCAATGATCAATTTGCATGAAGCAATTTGGACTTGAATTAAAACATTTTTGCGTGATGATATCAGATAAATGTATGTAGTTGATGAGGTTTGGTACTTTTAAATATTCATTTGTTTTGGCATATAGAAAAAACACTTACAAAAATAAAACGAGTAGCAAACACAGAAAGACACTAGCACGTGCGGTTTACATGACGTTATAAAATAACAGCCTTTGTTCAATCCAGAGAAATTTCATCTATTTATACCGATGATGAGCCAGAAGCTATTAAAATAATATGACTTCCAGTAAAGGTTTTTCTGACTGGTTCAGATACTCAGGTGATATTAGATTGCGTCATTATTCATTTAAATAAGCTGTTAGTTTTGGTATAGATAAGGTTATGGTTATATTTAGTGACGCATACAAGGGGGGCGTCTTAGGGATATGGTCCCTTCCAAAGCCCTTGATTTTTTTTCCGGTTGATTATAATTCTAAGTATATAAGTACGTTAAATTTATTTAAGTATTTGTTATTAATGATTCATTTTATTAATTAATGCTAATTATTTATTCGAGAATTAATTTTTTGTTCCCGAAAATCGCCAAAATCAAAAGGAGCTTGATACAAGAATGGTGAACTTTCGATCCTGGACCTCCCCTTCCTTAAAAATTTCTGTGTGCGCTACTGGTGATATTCCTTGGGGGGGGACTAGAAATTAATTTTTATGCGAAATCTTGGAAGGATCAGGATCATAATGGATTTAAATTTCTTAAGAGAAAATGAAAGTGAATTATTACACACAAATACATATGAGCCGAATTCACTTATTATATATGACTCTACGTACCCCCTGGGGTACACTTACCACGCTTCGAATACCAATTCTCTATCACATATATTAATCGAGTGTTTTTTTAATTTCGCACGATATATGTGTAAAAAGAGTCCGCAACCGCTTAACAACACAGGCGGCCACCCCTCTCGGAAGCATTTACCGCCAAATATTCATCACGCTTCCGAAATCACAGTTCATAATTTCCCGATCTGTCTTCATGATTTAATTCTTTTCCTTATTTACACAGAAAACCCTGTCTCACCCACCCGAGCGTAGCTTGAACAAGTCCGCCACGCGACTCGGGGTCGTAATAAGCGGTGATGTATTGCGATTATGCAACCCCCGCAACCTCCGGATCCTGTAGGACGGGGGAGAGCGAGACGGGGCCGTCCTCAAAGTTATCTTTCGATAAGAATGACCCCTTAGGGAAAGTGGCGTTATTTATTATTGGTGCGATGGTAACAAGGCGCCACCAGAGTTACAAGATGGGGAGAGATCGCCATTATCAAATATTTATTGGAATAGATGGAGAGTTTCTTTTTTCTCAAGGAAGGAAGTTTCCCTTTCCAGAGCTCTCCATTAAAGTTGTCTTGGATTTCAGTAAAATAATTCTAAGAGAGAGTTGCACTATAAAACTACACGAGGGCAATTGGCCTGAGCTGGCACCCCCTTCTTTTCCTAACTTCCATACCACGCCAATGGGAGAAACTTGAGCTCGAAAGATTTAACGTGCATCAGACCTTTTACATGGTGGATCTTCAATGGCACCAAAACTGAACGCCAGCTACGAGTTCATTACCATAACCACTTTTCTGAGAGAGAAGTGTTTCAATAAGCCGGCTGGGGGGGGTGCGTGATTGCTTTGTCGCTGGCATTCTATACCTAAGGTTGTGGCTTCGACCCCAGCCCTAGTCGATGGATTTTCATGTTGCAGAAAATTGATAGTGGATATGTAAAAGATCCCTAGGGGGTGCTCTAGGCAAAATTAAATCCTAGTACAGGTTCACATCGTCAGAGCTCAGGTGCCTCCCTCTAGGGAGGAAACTGGGCGTCAAAAATACCTGCGGTGATTGGTATCCGCCTATAGGGCGCCGCACTGAAAAGAGAGACCTGCTTTCAGTGAATGTTCTAGGTAGATGGATGAACTCTCTTTATAACTGTTCGTAATCTGCCATTAATAAAAAAAATCAATATTTATATAGGCATGGGGGTGGAGTTGTGTAAGACATATTTATTAAGAGATTCAATTAGAAGTAGTCCCTAAACATGTCGGTTTTTTTAATGCGATGTGAAATTCTTTTCTTGTTTTATGCGTCAAAATATTAAAAGCTACTTACGTAAAACACTTTGTGTGGAAATTATTTCAACTAAAATGGTACTATTTCATAACATGTATTATTTTATTTTATCGATTTCATCCCCCCCCCTTCCAATCCACGTTCATTTCCCAGAATACATCCAAATATTTAATAATTGAAGGGAACTTCATCTTTAATTTTTCTTTATAAGTTTCCTCTCTTAGTACTCCAAAAGAGAGGTTAGAGGAACTTCAAGAGAGGATATATTATTTGTATTGAGTCCCCATGTAGATGTAATTACGATGTGATAATGACACTTATAGAATGCATTCAATCTTTGTTCATTTACGTCATTTAGTCATAGGAGAGAGTGCCCCTTTGTGAAACCTTTCGCTGTAAGTTCATATAACGAAAAAAAATTCCTCTCAAAAGCCAAAACCCAAGAGCGAGAATAATCCTTTTTCTACATATAAACATAAGGGAAAATATAGTCACGTATTCAGGTGAAGAGAAATATTAGTTATTTTTAGAAATTATGGAAAAAAAATTTTGAGGGAAAACATTCAACTGCTCAGTAAGGCACGTATATATTCGTTCACTGGGAATCGCGAATAAGGCTGTCAAAAATCCTTATATGAGAAATGAAATGCGTTTTGAAATGGGACATTCGTAATTATAATTTAGATAAATATGTAAAAAATTATAGTTTTGTCACATTTCACACATACATGTATGTATATATACAATGTGTGGCCAAATTATTATGACCACCCCTTCGATACAACATTACATACCACCTGTTGCCCTGAATACTGCATGGATTGTTCTTGATATGACCTCTATAAGTTGTTGGTAGGTGGTATGAGGAATTTGAGACTCTATCTGATGTATTGTAATTTCTAATGCCTTCAGATTGGAGGGTACTCGAAGAAGCTTTCAGATGCCCCGTTAGATCTCATCCCCCAGATTCTGTGTAGGCCAACTAAGCAAGGTCAAGTTTCTGTCGTGCTCTTTGAACCATCTGGGAACAATGACAGTTATGTAACAGGGAGCATTCTATTGCTGAATGAATCTAACTATGACAGTGTACTTTATTAATATAAAAGGATGTACCGTAAGATCCGGCGTATAACGTTCATTTTTAACACAAAAAATAAGATCGAAATTTACGGGTTGTACGTCGGGTATAAAAATGAGAGCTTTTAAAAATAAAAAGATGAGCATAGAAAAAAAACTTCTACATATATAGAAATGCTGCTTATCTAAAAAAATGACATACCTTATGAGCTTAACAAAGTGTAGTTCTAGAAGTATAGTAATTTTTCTTAAGTTCTTCGAATAAATGACTTCAAAACACTTAAGAGTATTACGCTCGTCCATTTCAGATTTCTTCGTAAAAAAAGGGTTCGCGTTATACGGCGAATATACCTAAAAATTAAAAATTGCAGCTTGAAAGTATGGGTACGTGTTATAAACCGGATTTTACGGTACTTGATCTGCGGTAACAATTATATACACTTGGTCATTCAGACGCTCTTCCACACTAATCAAAGCCCCCCCCCAACTTTTACATTGCCTCCACTAGCTTGAAAAATTATGGCAATGCAGGTGGGGGTCGTACTTTTATTTTGTTTTCGCTACATTCACACATCGCCATCTACATAGTATAATTGAAAATGAGATTCAGCGAGTCACATGTTCCTTTTCTAATCATCTGCAATCTAATTTTTGTGCTCCTTTGCGAACTGGAGAGGTCTGTCCGTGTTCAAGGCGAGCAGTAGAGGCTTTGGAAGATGACTCCATTTCATCATGCGGTTTGCTAAAAGTGACACCTTACGATTATAATATAAGTTATTTTTCATCTAATCAGCAGCGGCCGAAATCACATTAATGTTACTTTAATTTACTACTTTAATGTACTATAAAGTGCAAAATGTATTTTTAAAAATAAATGAAGAGTTTTTTTTAGTTGTTAATATTTAATTTTTTATTATTTTCTCAATAATCACAAGTCAAAATTATTTGACGGCACGTCTATACCTCATTAAACATTTCTTTAGAAAAAAATGGCATGTTGATCTATAGTGGGTGAGTGAGTGAATATTAACATCGCACTGTTCAACTACACGAAGGTTTTTGGCGACGGAACTCGTCATTTTGAACCATGGTCAAGTGACGTGGACGACATCTGAGCTGGCACCCCCTCTCCTAACCAGCACACCACACTAACGGGAGGACGTTTCAGCTCTTGACAGATTCAACCCAACAGACCCAACACAGCGGGTCTTTAGTGGTACTGGGCTCGAACTCATGGCATGCCTGCCATGACTGATACCTTGACCACTGGGCTACCGCAGCTCTTGATCCATAGTGTTTCACCACCCCTGGCCAATACGGTGTAGTGTTCGACGAACATTTCGATCAGACGTTCGCAGTTGCTCCTTGACTAAAATTTCTTGCAATTTGAAGTATGGCTGTTCTTCAGTTGGAATGGACAAATTTCGTAATTCTTATTTTGGAACTAAATTTCAGTAGACCGTGAGGACCACAAGCCTGACCTGGAAATACGGTTTTTAGCTTTTAAATGCACTCTCTACAAGCATTAAAAAGAGCTGCTCTCGAACACTTCATGAGGGCGGCCGCTTTGCTCTGATACTGGCTCCGAGATGCTTAGAGCGCATTCAATCCCTCTTTCAGACTCTGCTACATTAATTTTTCCCTCATTTCTTAACACAATGTGATCAACGTTTATTTCCGCATACCGCATTAGCAGCGATTTCGTCCTCAAGTAGCAACAGAGTAAAGTTGTGGCCGATCTCCGTAAAAGTGTCACAATAATTCGGCCACTCACCATATCTATATGTTTTGGTGTGGCTAGAAAAGGGCACTCGAAAGGAACCTATATTCATTCAGGAAAAATGCCATTACAGAGTAGGTGGTTTGATAGTATGGGCGGAATCCACACAGGTGGAAGTACTGGCCTGCATATCATTCGGAATGGTAATTTGAAGACTCGAAGGTTTGCAAACGAGATCCTAAAATCCTATTTCATACCTTACGCTGTAGCCATTGGAGATCCCTATCTATTAATGCAGGATAATGCCAAATCTTAAACAGTTCGTTTTGTAGAGAACTCATTTGAAGTGGAAACAATACAGCATATAGAGTGAGCAGCATGTGCTCTTGACCGTAACCTTGTCCAGCATACATAAAACTTACTTGGACTACGCATTCAGCACACACACACAAGATCACTTCCTTCGCTTACTGTCCGCGAGAAGTTGCACTCCTTGAAGAGGGGATCAGTGTTCCTCGAAGTCTCATCGATAACCTCATCGCAACCAGACTAAATAGGTGTGTGGTGGCAGTCTTAGCTTTACTTTTTTGTTTGCTACCCTATTTTTTTAGCAGCGTAGTTAGAACATGTTGTCCTTCAGTTATTAAGTGCGTGATGTTAAAAACGAAGCGGGAAGTCTAAATGAATTCCCCCGTCTCCCACACACATCAACTTATTTAAGTGCATAGTGTTACCCTCTTAAATAGAAGCTTCATTTAGTTGAGACATGTAGATGCATCCGATGAATTAAGCCGATTTCCGTACGAAATCCTCACATGATCCCTCGTTACACTTGATTACGCGAAACATACAAGAGGATTTTAAACCGTGACATATTTTAACGTGCGCGAGCCTTTTCTGTGCTAAAGCCTTCGTCTCAAAATTATAAGTCACAAGCCCATTACCTTTTGATTATGAACTCGCTATCAGTAGGTTATTGGTGAACAATTTATCGGGCTCCTAAATATTTATAATAGTGACTATATTATCATGCATGCTTTGTGATACTTCTGTTTGTACTTTAGCTTTAAATTAGATTTATGATGCTTAATATGTTTGATTAATGATTATTTATAATTATTACAATTTTCCGAAAAAGGAAAAAGGTTTAGATTTCCCGAGTAACAACCACCCCACCCCACGTTCGGTTTTTATTGAACACAAGTAATATAAAAAAAATTAAGCCAATTCCAACTTATGTTAATGAAGAAAAATTTTATTTTAGTTACTTTTTTAATAAATAGTTACAATTAATATAAATTTGTATATACATAGGACACAATCACAATATTGACAAAAAAGAAAGCGATTTTCCTTTCTATATAGGGCGTTGGACTATTTTTTGCTTGTTACTATTTATTCATTCATTAAATATAATTATTCAAAAATAGTAGAGTAAAAAAGAAATCGCATTCACAGAAATTTAGCTATCCCAGGTGGAATTTGAACCCACGACCTTTGGATTAGAAGTCTAACAGGCTATCCATTGCATTACAGGGACACAACGAGCAATTTCCCTTCTTGTATATGCTGTTGGACTATTATTTTTGTTTGTTACTATAATTCACTTTTTAAGTTAATGAATGAATTAATATTATAATAAATTATATGAACATCAAGTGTCATCCACTACAAGTTTAAAAAAGGTATTTAAACTTTAATGGATGAATAGAAAGTATTTTACTAACGATTTCAAATTTAAGCATATATATATATAGAGAGAGAGAGAGAGAGCTAATATTAGGAATTGAAAAAAGATTTTACTTTACATTTTCATAGAAGTACACAGCTCACAAACCTTAGGCAAACTCACAATATGTATGTAAAACCACATAATACAAAAAAATATAGATTCACTTCATTCGTACATAATTACAAATCAAAGGTTAATTCACAATACACATACACAACCACACAATACAAATGTACAAATTAAAGAATAATAATTATAAGAATAAAATAGAACATATATATATATATAGAGAGAGAGAGAGTAAATAATATCATTCCAGCAATCTTACAAGTGTATCAAAAACAACACTCATCTCCAGCTAACGCCACCATTTCCTGATGGGTTAGTGAAGACGGATATCGTAATTTTGAACTTTAGTCGATAAACGAAGATGGCATTTAAGCTGGCACTCTCTATACTTCCTAACCACGCCAAAGCGAAGACTTAAAACCTCAACAAATTTAACATGCATCAGCCATTCCTCTACTTGAACTTAGATTAAATATCGCCAGGCAATGCTTCCGGTCCTGAGCGCTAGACCACTACGTTAATTACATAGAGATTTCTTGCCACCTGATTGCTTTTGTGCTAGATGCTTCAAAACTATGCAAAACTTTCTTATTAATTATCGGAAGTAATAAATTAAATAAAGGTATTCGAAACTATTTGCGAAAGATTTTTTTTAAAATTGAGTTGTGAGGATTTTTGCAAATTTCCAGATTTGTTTAGAAAGTGCATGGAAAAAAAATTCTAAACAGAAAAAAAAATATTATATAATATCCAAATGGGAAAAAAAAGTGAAAATTTATAAAAAAAAAATAACATAAATGTGACCTGCCACTCTGAGCAAAATATTTAAGAACGAATTTTCTAATTTCTTTTTTTTACATTACTATTTATTTTTAAGCGACCTAAAAATAACAATTTTAAGATTGTTAAAAAAAGGAACACACACACAGTTAACATTAATTATTGTTTGCAATATCGTTCAAAAAAGCACGTTATGTTTATTTAAAATGGTTACACATTTTATAATAATACCCTGATTATTAAAAAAAAAGTATTTTGAATAAATTTTAATATTACACTAAATATTCTAAAAAAATTATTTTTATAAATTCCTGTAACAATCTCTGCTTTCGCGTTTCGAATTTTCCAAAAACATATGGGGTCGGTTGCGGTAACCCAGTGATCAAGGTATCGGATCGTGGCTGACCTTGTCACGAGTTCGAGCCCAGTACCACTCAAGACCCGCCAGGTAGGGCAGCGATGCACGATAAACCTTTCGAGAGCTCAAACATCCTCCCGTTGGTGTGGTGGTGTAGTTAGGATAGGGGGCCAGTTCAGGTGCCGTCCACGTCACTTGACCATGGTTCAAAATTACGTGGTCCGTCACCAAAAGCCCCCGTGTAGCTGAACAGTGCGACGTTAATATTCACTCGCTCACATTCCGAAAAAACGTATTTTACGTAAGATGGAATTAAAGTCGGTAAACTACACATTGAAGAAAATCCGCTATTTCTAGAACTAGTAAACGTAACAAAAAAACAAATTGGTATTTTTTATAAACTTAAATAAATTTGTCTACACAATTAAACTCTCACCATTTTTTTTCGCGTTTTGAAGAAAAATTCAAGATTTGCAGGCAGTTGGCTTCCTGAGCGCGCGCGCGGTAACCATATATATCTGAAAACTCCCCAAATGTTAAGGGGCAGCTGCAATACAGCCTCCTCCACCGCATCCATTGGATTGGCCTGATACAGTAGAAGGGTCGAGACTTTCCGAAACGATTTCAGATGCGGAGAGCTTTCGAAGAATACGGACATCAGTCCAAGACTTCCGTGAGTTTTGTTTTAGATGCCATCTTGCTTGTGAAACTTATGACGATATAAATACTGTACCATATCACGTTAAATAGATATATAAGGATGATGATGATATAATGACACACTAAAGTAAGGGTGTTTGACCTTTCACACTCGAGGGCCAAATTAGTAAATTTAAAATAATCCTCCGTGGGTCAAATCAATCATTCGCAGTGATCCGAGGGCTACACGATTGTTACAAAAATATTGTAGTCTGGAAATTTCTGTAAAAAAGTAGGCTTGTTTTATAAAACTACAATTGATTTTAAGGAAAGAGATGGTGTTTATATATACAGATTTGCATATATATCATTTTCAAAAAAGTTTAATGCAGGGTGAATTAAAATATTTTGCAACCCGTTAACCTAAGATTTTAAGCACAGTCAGATTTTTATATTTTAAAATTTTTTAAAATACAGCGGAATTTTTGAAAAATACATTTTCTAAATTTTTTTAAACTCAAATGGATACAAAGCACACCAATGAAAATTTTTAAACATCAAAAATACCAGAAAAAGGGGTGTTGCTTACGATAAAAAGCAGACAAGGCAATTTCATTTGAAATTGCCTCAAATTAAAATGAGGACCTACTAAAATGTCTTCAGTGGACCATTCGTGGCCCTCGGGCATGAACATTGCAGCATCATGAGGGTTATTGGCCACTGGACATTTGAACAGCAAAGGACCGTAACGACGCCTGAGCCCCTCTCCAAACCCTTACGCCACTTAAATCACGAGGATTTACAACAATTTGGAAGTAAAGTTACACAAATACGAAATATAAGTCGCCAATAGATGCTTAATCATAATTATTTGTAGCAAACAATAGGGTCTCTGCAATCGTGTGGTTGGGACACCTTAGATATTTCTGTACTGGTGCCTTTAAAAATGTAATTGATGCACGTTAAATTTGTCCAGGATTAATTTCCTCACATGTCGGCTGGGTGGCGTGGTCGGTTTGTCGCTGGCTTTCTGTACAAAAGGTTGCGGGTTTGACCCCGGCCCAAGTCGATGGATTTTCATGATGCAGAAAATCTACAGCGATCATGTCGTATGATTTATATGGCCTGTAAAAGACACCTAGAGTGTCTGTTTGGCTTGGAAGTTTTTTGCAAAATTAAATCCAGGTGCAGGTTCGCATCATCAGACCTCAGGTGCCTCCTTCTGGAGAGGAAACTGGGCGTCAAAATTCCCTGCGGTGATTGGTATCCGCCTATAGGGCGCCGAACTAAAAAGTGATACCAGCTTCCGGAGGATGTACTAGGTCTTCAATGATTATTGACCCATTTGCAGCCCAGTAGAAATAATAAAAAAACTTCCTCGCATTGGAGTGGAGTGGAAGATTGTGATTCCAGCATTGCCGTAGTTCTCTTCACTTTAAGGGGTCCACCGCCCACAGCCCTCGTGTTTCTTCAGTGCACGACGTTCATAAATATATCAATCAAAGAACTGCAGGAAGCAGAGTTTTTATCCAAAAGTCTTAAAGACGTCTTATGAGGGATAAAAATCATAAAACAGGAAAGTTTAGTCTTGAAGAAATTGTAGTAAAAATATACTCCACTTAACAATTTTCAGTGAAACTGGTTGCTTCTGTGGTAAAAAGAATAAGTAAAATGAGAGAAAAAAAACCTTTCTTTAATAAATTACATGTACATATTCCCATTATTTTTTAATGACATTAATGTTAAAAACAGAAGGAAATGGTTCTTTTCTTATTGTTGGTCGAATGCTATTTTATTCAAATGTTGTTGTTTTTAAATTCCTACTATTAGCTCACTCTCTCTTTATTATATATATATTTTTGTTCAAATTTTCAATTTTTAATAAAATACTTTCTGTTCATCGAATCAAGTTCAAATAATTTTTGTTAAAACTTGTAGCGGATGACACTTGATGTTATTACCGTTTTTCTAATATTAATTCATTAATTAAATTAAGATTAATTAATTACCGGTTTTTGTCGCCAACTTAGATTCGTCTCTATTGTTATAACAATGTAACTGTTAAAACAATGGCAAAAGTTGGCGTCAAAAACAGATTTTTCAGCTAAACTTGCCAAAACGGGGGCGCATTGTTAGAACAATACAGGCAAATCATGCTCTGTCTTCAGTTTTTACTATATTAGTTCACTCTCTCCTATATATATATATAATCTAATATATAAATAAATATATATACACATATATATAAATTTTTACACATATATACATATACATAAATATATAAACGAAAATATAAAAATAAACAGATAGTTATAAACCTAAGATAACTAAATTTAGGAAGAAGGCACAGTAGTATAATGACCAACTCCTGGCCTTAGGAACCAGGATTTCAGGTTTAAACATGTTTTGCGGCCAACCAGCCTTCACCTGCAATTTGTCATACTATGTACCAACAAGAAAGGAAAGAATTATACATGAGGAATTTAAATATTAAAAAATAATTAAACTAAATAACGTATGAACAAAAACATAGCCTACTTTTATTCGGAGTGTAGACGTAGGTCGGGAGTGCATCAACAAGTAATGTGTTCCCACCAAATACAAAGGAGTGAGAGCAGAACCGCATAAAATTAATTGCTATAGGACATTAGGAAATTTATATATATATATATATATATATACTTTTAAAAAAATCATAAAAATAATATTCATATAAAAATTAGTGTAAAATATAAAACCAACGCAAAAAATATAATATTATTAAAATTTAATAAGCATGTGGCGCCATCTATTTAATAATTGTAGAATAAATTAGATATTGTAGAAATTTAAAAAATCATTACAAAACATAATAATAGTAAATAATTACAGTAATACAAATTGTATCATTAAAAGCCATTATAAATATAATTACAAAGAAAGTTAGCAGGATATCCATGCTCAATACAGAGATTAAAATATTTATCAAGATTTAAAAAAATATTAGCTTTATCGCTAATTAATACATTATTACGATAAATATAGTTAAAAATAATATTTCTATGTATAGATATTGATAAATTTGGATACCAGTAAGGCACTTTGATGATATTAAAATCAAAGGCATCTCTTTTATCATAAATATTACTATATAATTTCAAATCCTTAATATACAGTGTTACATCTAGGTAATTAGTTTTGATTGGATTATTATTAATTTTAACTAAGTTTAAGTAAGCCGGATAAAAATTAATAATGGGATTTAAATTATCATTTTTACCAAAAATAATTAACTCATCAATATATCTAAAAATATAGTAGTCATTACTAATAATATAATTATATTCATAAAAATGTAAATATAGATTAGCCAAACTATTGCTAGCTGGGCCTCCTTGTGGGAGTCCTTTCTCTTGTTTATATAAAGAACCATTAAAATTAATGTAATTTTCTTTTAAGACAAAATCTATGAGAGTTTGAAATTTGTTAATATTAATATTAAGATTATACATACTGTGGTTTTATAAAATTACTTTAATAATATCATATATATCAATGGAATTGAAAAGATCTTCAAAGTCATAGCTATGAACTGAATAAATATTTTTATTATTAAAAAAATCTATAAACTTTTTACTATTTTTAATTACAGCTTTATTACATTGCTGATTAATAAAGTTTTGTATAATATTATGAAGTAATTTGCCTTCAGTAGTAATATATGTTTTAAAATCATTTGTCACAGTTCTAAATTTAACAGGACTTTTATGGAATTTTGGAGTTAAAAATATAAATGGATACTTAATTTTAGGAATACAAAAACCTAATTTTTTTAAATAGCAATAATACGATTACTAATTTCATTATGTGACAAATCTAATTTTTAAAAGATCCATTATTTAGAAAGTGATTATTAAGAATATTATAATATAAATACTTACAAATCACAGCATAGTTACCAGGTACTTTATCAATGTAAACTATGATAAAATTCTTTTGTAATTCATAAATTTTCTGTTTTATATCTTTAAAAGTAGTTTCATATTGAGAATGGTAGCTAAATTTCAAAAGGTCTTTTAAAATATTGTACTTATACTCATCAAATGCCTCAATAGGTATTCCAAATTTAATTGCAGATTTTGTAATAAAATTATCTATATCTTTAATAATTTGTTTTTTAACAGTATTCTTGTTATTAGAAACATTTAATTTAAAACTAGTGCCTTTACTCATTATGTCTTAAAATATTGTCATTGATTATGTCTAAGTTGTCAGTAACTACATATTTATGATGACCATCAATAAAATTATTATAGTTTTTACATATACAATCTTCTATATTAATAGAGGGCGAACTATTGTTGCAATTAAAAATAAATCCGCCCATCGTTTTGTTATATTTAAATGCTTTCTTTACAACCACCTTTTTAACCGGAAAAAGTGACAAATGTCTATTAAATACATTAGAAAAGTTAATTTTGGCAAAAGTTTTATTCATGAATAATAAAGTGCAGTACTCTGTGTAATAGGTTCATTAATTTTTTTCTCAACATTAATATTGAATTTATTAACTATATAGTTAAGAATGTCTTTAATAATGTGTACTGCATGACAAACCTTTAAGGAATCATTATTTAAGGTTTCATATAACAATACAATTTCATGTTTATTAAGACCAAATATGAAGTATTTGATCTTCTTGATATTAAAGTTTTTTTCAAAATCATCAATAAGAACTTTAATATTGTCATTTAATGAATTTTTATCTCTATTTTTCCTTTTAGTTCTTTTACTTCTAGATTTTCTTTTAGAATTATTGTTTAATTTATTAGCATTATAAAAAATTCTTTATTATTATTCTGTAACATTATTTGCAAAGTATTTTTAGCAAAATACAAAACATTAAGACCATATGGATGAATTGTATCAAAACTCCTAATAAAGTGATTTTCCCACCATAATCTGTGCTTAGTAGGTGGAATAATTTTAGTTCAACATTTTTGAAATCATGCATATGAAAGTTCAATTTTATTAGAATTATTAAAGAATTTAACACATCATGTCTATGCTGATTAATCCTTAAGTAAATAGTATATCGGAGGTCTGTCTAATATACACTCTGTCGCAAAAAAATATATGCACCCAGAAGAAATCAAGCTACAATCACGAAACTCGGCAAGAATGTAGTCTGGTAAGAGATATGCAAATGATTAAAATTTCGAAGCCAATGAGACAAGGCTAAGTGTGCTGTGCGCATATTAGTTGCGCAACTGGGAGAGTTTAAAAGCATGAGTACGAGCGCCGTACGGCTATCCAAACGAATCTGATGACTTTGATAGACGATATTGAGACTTAGGATGCCTCTAAGACGTAACCGGTGGCAGTACGAGCAGCTGACGGACTTTGATAGGGGCCGTATAATAGGCCTCAGAGAAGCAGGTTGGTCGAATAGACGTATCGGCCGCCCCCTCAGTCGGAGCGGTATGGTAGTTGCTCGGTGTTGGCAACAGTGGATCACAGAAGGTAGAGTGTACCGTCGCGGAGGGTCAGGACGTCCCAGGAACACAAATGATCGCGAGGATCGTGCAATCAGAAGAGTGGCCACTTCGGCACCAACAACGTCGCTAGCATCGATTCAACGCCACTTACCTCCTTCCAGACATCCAGTGCCATCAAGAGAAACCATAAAGAGCCGACTGGCCGAAGTTGGCTTGAGGAGCCGACGTCCGCTAAGACGCTTACCACTGACCCCACATCATGGGCAGTGTCGACTGGATTTTTGCCGACCTCGGGCAACTTGGAGTGTGACAGACTGGAGACGTGTCATCTTCAGTGATGAATCCCGATTCAGTCTCAGTGCTGATGACCACCGCACACTTGTCTGGAGGCGCACCGGCCAGCGGTCCGATCCGGCATTTATTGTCGAGCGGCATACAGCAATTTCACAAGGTGTGACAGTGTGGGGAGCAATTTCTTGGGACACACGATCATCTTTAGTGGTCCTTCAAGGCACTTTGACAGCTCGCAGATACGTGGACGATATTTTAACGCCGATTGTGCTACCCATGCTATCAAGTCACCCAGGTGCCATTTATCAACAGGATAATGCTCGTCCACATACTGCGTGACTCTCCCAACAATGTCTTCAAGGATATGACGTCCTGCCATGGCCTGCCAGGTCACCAGATCTTTCGCCAATAGAGCATGTCTGGACGCGCTGGGAAGGCAACTGCAGCCGTCCCGAGATACAGGAGAATTAACTGCGCAGATGCAAAGACTATGGCAGGATCTTTCACAGGGGTCATAAGTGATCTAATTGAATCGATGCCACGCCGAATTTCGGCTTGTATAGCTGCCAGGGGTGGCTTTACTACTTACTGATTTTTAACCTTTTGCAAGCTGTAACCGCTTAATAAAATGATATTTTGTTCTGAATTTTTAATCATTTGTTTATTTTCATATACACTACATGCATACCAAATTTCGTGAATGTAGCTCAATTTCTTCTTGGTGCATATATTTTTTTGCGACAGAGTGTATTTATATTGACATACTTAACAATTTCAAAGATAAATACAATTAAAAGTTTTACAAAGATTAAATTCAGATTCACAATCATATTGATCCATATTTAACATAGTACATGTCTTACGTCTACTATCTCTACATTTATTGAATTTTAACTTAAGACTATTATAAGATTGAGTGTTATCAAAATTGTAAGAAGATAAATTATCATTAATTCCATGTATAGCAGGACTCTTAATGTAACATTTATTAATATTTTGTGAAATGTGATTACTAGAATCTAACGAGTTTTGTTTATAATGATTATGATGGCCATTAATGAATTTTTTGTTCCAAAAAATTCTAGTCTTGAATAGTTTAATATTAGAATTACTATTACAAATATTTAATTCTTTAACAGAACTCAGATCCTTTCCAAAATTGTTATTGGAGAAAGAGGGAGAGTTATAAAACTCCCTCATCCTAATAACTAACAAGTCAAAATAGATAGATATTTCTGTAAAATACAGAAATAGATACCCAGTCAAAAGAGAGTGTGCCAAAGCAAAACAGAAACAAGTTAATTTATAAAAAACAAACTTGAAAGTAAGCTCTTAAAAGTAAAGTCAGAATAGATAGAGATTTCTGTAAATAATCCAGAAATTTATACCTAGTCAAAAGAGAGGGTTCCAAAGCAAAACAGAAACAAGTTAATTTTTAAAAAAACAAACTTGAAGGTAAGCTCTTAAAAGTAAGAGAAAGCTATGCTCTCAAAACTAAAAGCAAAGCTAAGAAAAGGCTCAAAAGACAGCCATCCACCACACAAAAATCAACAGAAGGATACAAGTAGGTAATATTATTACGATGCTGTACTTAATCAGTACACCACCGAGCAAAGATCAGCTATAAACTAACCTAATTGCCAGTCACTAATACAAATTATACCAAAATCATAAAGTAGATAAATGTTAAGGAATAACGAAGTGCATTGCTAAGTATGCATAACCATCAACATCTCAAGATACCAAAAATCAATACAAACAAATATGTATTACATGATATTACATAAATAAAAATGATAATATAAAAAGATAATATAAAAATATAAGTAAAAAATAAAGCTAAAAAACTAGAATATACTAAAAAAGAATAAAAAATATATAAGTAAAAATTAATGCACTAAATACCTTAAAAATACTAAAAAAATAATAAAAAGAAGTAAAACAAGTCTTGAATATAAAAGCAAAGAGTTAAAGAACATTGATATAATAGAAAAGTAAGAGAGTATATATATATATATATATTATATCTATATATATTATATATATAATTATATATAGATATATATATTATATCTATATATATATATATGTTATAGATATATATGTTATATATATATATATATATATAACATATATAATAGTTAATAGTGAATACAAATCAAATATTACGTTCTACCCTGATTATCTCAAGCTCCTTAAAACTAACTTCAACTCTAATATGGTGGAATTCTTGGATTTAGACTTGCATCTTATTAACAATAATGTAGTCAGTAACATTTTTGACAAAAGAGATTCGTTTAAGTTCCATATAATTAAAATTCCTGTATGAAATAGTAACTTGCATATATCAATTTACAGAAATATCATTTTGAATTTTTTATTTAGAAATGATAACTTAACTACCCACAAAATAGATAAATACAATAATATAAAAAAAAATTTCAATGTTGTTTAAATCATGAATACCCTTTTAATTTCTTAAGAACTTATATTCATCACAAATACATTAACCGTCTTGCTACTTCGAATTCCAAAACCACCACACAACAATAGGATTTCAAAGTCAGCATGTTAGTGGTCTTGCTGTGAATATTATATCATAACACTCATATCACAGTTTACATTTTTTTTCACACACATCTTGAACATCTTACACATTGTTGACAATCAACCAAATTAGAGCCTAGCAAATTTACATTTTTGACAATCAACCAATTCAAATTCTACCATATTTGATTGTCGTCTTTTTTTGATATCTGTCTTTGCTGGCTGGTTTAAAAGTTAGCTCTAAAGATGTGTTTATGTATATTCGAATTTTTTAACTTGGTGAATAATTGATTTTCATTGATGTCAAGACGCTTGATTCTCTTTGTAAAAGCTCTGTGAGTAAAGAAATTTTGTTAAATTATTTTTTGAAAGATACTTTTCTTATGTAATTGTTTTAGGATTTTTCTACTTTTCTTACGTAATTATTTTGCGATTTTTCTGCATTAAGAGTTTGGGAGAGTTTGTTACATAATAGTAGGGAGTGGTTTTATCATACTCTCTGAGTTTTTACATACTCTGAATTTTTGTTTATTTTATTTTATTTGGTTTTTCCTACCGAGTTGCAAAGGGGGAAGGTTGGCGCCTTCAAACTAGTTTAACCCCACTTATTTGGTCCTAAGTCCGAAATTGCTTTCTGACTCGCTAGGTTCTTCTTTTTTGTAGTTTCTTTTTTTATTTCTCTATAATTTTGTTCTTCATGTTCAGCTTTTATATTTTTATTACGCTATTTCTTGTTATGTTCATTATCTATCTATGTCGACTCTCGATAATTCGAACTTTCGATAATACGAACCTCTCGCTAATTCGAAGTATATGCTCAGCCCCTAGAAAAACTCTTGATATTTCGAACTAAAACCATACGTTTTGGTACTCTCAATATTTAGAAGTAAAATTTATGTCTGGCCAGACTACAACATGCGATAATTCGAAGTTATCCTATAAAACTCTCGATAATTCGAACCCTCAATATTATGAAGTTAGATTCACTTCCTGTACCTAATTATCCCACGAGCGGTTTTTTTACTGAACTTATTTTCAGTTCAAATTGTGCATGTTGATAGAATAACTATACTTTGTTTAATATATTTCCGGTATTTGCTAAGCAGAATTTTGATTTATTCCTAAGCCATCTGTTTTTTCTTTTTTCGTTGATACCCAAGCTTTAGATGGATAAAGGAAAAACTGCTTTCTTTTTTATTCCCTGGGCAGTAATGAGTGATACTTCCTTTTACAAGTATGGCACAATAATTTTGATTTTCGTTGAGTATTTATTACTAATAATGAGTCACATTTAAACAGATGTTTTTTTTTCTTTTAAATAAAGCACTCGAACTACATCCAAGATAATTCAGCAGAATCGTTTTATGGCAGAGAATTGAAAGCGAGAAATAAAAACTTATATAAAAATGTACGAGGCAAAGACAGGAGAGACAGGGATTTAACTTTATTCTATTATTTTTTTTAAAAAAAAGAGCGGTAATGTGCCACTAAGAATTGCTACACGTGCCATAGTTGTCGACCCTGCTATTAAGTATACCCCGTAGCTGAGTGTGAATACGCCTTGTGTTCATTTTAGAGATTCCAAATTTTAAATTAAAAATATTATTTTACTAAAGTTGAGGTGATTTACGTTTCCTACCTGTTAATTTCGATAAACCTTGGGCCACTACTTTACACTTCATCTTAGTGTCGATTTATCACGCGAAAGGAACGACATGTCTTCTTTTAAAAAGTACAAGTGCTTAACAATTTCTGAAAAGAAAAAGGTGATAGAATTAGTTGAAGAAGGTGAGAGGAAGGTCGATGTAGCCAAAGCATTTGAAATCCCACTGAACTCACTCTCCACTATTCTGAAGAATAAAGAGAAATATTTAGTGCATCTTCGAGTAGATTGAGAAAACGCGTTAGTAAAGGTAATTTTCCACGTCTTGAACAGTGTTTAGTTTCATGGATGAGACGGTGTCGAGGACAGAATATTCCTATGGGTGGCTCTTTATTGAAGGAAAAGGCTAAAGCATTCGCCAAAGAATTAGGAATCGAGTTTTCAGCTAGCGAGGGATGACTTACAAATTTTAAGAAAAGGAATGGGATAGTCTTCAAAAAAATGTGTGGGGAAAGCTTAAGTGTCGACATTAACGTTTGTTCTAAGTGGCAGAATTCGCTTTCGGATCTAATAAAGGACTACGAACCACGTAACATTTTCAACACAAATGAAACCGGACTCTTTTTCATGTGTTTGCCAGAAAAAACATTTACATTCAAAAAAGAAAAATGCCATGGAGGAAAACATAGCAAGGAGAGGTTAACTATTTTACTGACTGTAAACATGGACGGCTCAGAAAAGATTACTCCTCTCGTCATAGGAAAATCTGCAAAACCTCGGTGTTTCAAGGGCATAAACTCGTTCCCTACCTAATACCGCTCAAACAAGAAGGCATGGATGACCACCGAACTCTTTAATGAATGGTTGATCACACTGAACTCGGATATGAAAAAAGAAAAACGACATATTCTCTTATTTTTAGACAACTGTACTGTGCACAATAACGCACCGCCTTTATCAAATGTGAAACTTCAATTTTTCCCTTTAAACTCAACCTCTAAACTTCAGCCACTCGACCAGGACATCATACATAATTTTAAAACTTTTTATCGGCGTGAAGTTGTTAAAAGCGTTTTGGATAACCTCGAAAATCAGCAGCATGTAACTACTATTTCTATTTTAACAGCTTTGATCATGATTGACAAGGCTTGGAGAGCTGTTACTCCTTTAACAATTCACAGCTGTTTCAAAAAGTCAGGCTTCCCCTCGCCGAATCTGGTTGATGTGGACAATACACTCACTGAATTTAATGCTGAACCATCCCTTTGGGAAGCTCTTCTAGAACAAGATTTGACTTGTGACGACTACGTGTTGGCTGACACCGACATTGCTGTATGGGGAGCTGTATCTGACGCTGAAATTGTGGCTTTGGACCACAATAATACAGAAAGTGATGACGACGAATCGGAGGAGTTGACTCCGGTAACTCTGTCAGAAGCTAAAGTGTCACTAAACAAACTAAGCAACTTTTTCCTTCAAAATCATGTTGATGCAGACATTTTACAAGCTTCATTTGTTCCAGAAAAATCTATTGACAAAGTTAGATTGAATACCTTAAAAAAAAAAAGATAACAGATTTTTTTCGACAAAAAGAATTAATTATATATAGTATGTATATTCTTTTAATAGTTCTTTTCAAGACATAAGTATTCTTTTAATATAGGACTTTTAACTTTTGTTTTATTTTTATACTGTATAAAATGCCCTTAAAAGATTATGTGCAATTTTTGCTTTATTACATAGTTTTAAATTTAAATGTGTGTTAGAAAAAAGCTTCTCTTCGTGTATTTTGAGAGTTTTTTTCCTATCCTCTTGATAATTCGAAGTTTTTCATTGGTCCCTCCAACTTCGAATTATCGAGAGTCGACTGTATATACATTATATAATATATATATATATATATATATATATATATATATATATATATATATATATATATATATATATATACAGGTGGATGACAAAATAATACGAACACCTGTGAAAGAAGAGAAAAGCTTTATTAATAGGGAGTTGGACCTCCCTTTGACTGAATTACAGACTGTATGCGACGTGGGATGGACGCATAGAGGTCATGAACAACTTGTAATGGAATATGAAGCCATTCTTCGTGGAGAGCGGTCTCTAATGCCGAAATCGTAGATGGTGGAGGGAATCGAGCACGTAGTTTTGACTCCAAATATATCCCCACAAATGTTCAATAATATTTAAATCAGGTGACTGAGGGGACCAACCAAGATGACCTACTTCCCCCTCATCCTCTGCAAACCATTCTTGCACGATTTTAGCAGTGTGGATAGGAGCGTTGTCGTCTTGATAAAGTGGGCATTCTCCGGGAAATGAAGTCTGGACAAATGGATGCACCTGATCCCCCAGGATATTGACATAGTGAGCAGCTTTAACCTTGTCATGCAGAGTAACAAGTGGCCCAAGACCACGCCAAGATATCGCCCCCCATACCATAAGGGACCCACCTCCATGCTTAACAGTCAGCACGATGCATTCAGGAGCAAATGCTTCTTTGGGCGTTCTCCACACATAAACGCGTCCGGTGGGTTTGGAATAGGTGAACGTCGATTCATCCGACCAGATGACTTGTTGCCACTGTTGTGGGGTCCACTGTCTGTGTGTTCTACACCACTGGCGTCGCTGTAAAGCATGGCGTGCTGTTACCAATGGTTTACGAATTCCAACTCTTCCATACAAGTTCGAAGCATGAAGTTCCCTTTGGACGGTTCTTGCTGAAATAGGGTTACGAAGATGACTATTCACCTCAGACGTTATCTGGGATAGCGATTGTTTGCGCTTTCGGGCCACTATGCGGGTTAAGACTCTTTTATCCCTGTCGGTAAGCTTTCTTTTCCGTCCACTGTTGTGCTTGCCAGACGTCACATTCCCGCATTTCTTGTATGCTGTCATAACGGCAGATACAGTACTCCTTGCACGCCCCAAATAAATGGCTGTTTACGTCACCGAGCAACCAGTGCACCTCATTCCAACAATCATACCTTTTTCGAACTCTGACAGGTCCGTCATTATTGCATTTTTCAGAAATTACAATTGACGCGTGCAACACCTATCGCAGCTGTTGAGCGACTGATACTTTACCTTTCGAATGCGCTAGGCGGTGAACTGCAACGCTAACTGACATGCGCGTTGTGCGTCTTTGAAATGGGTCATGCCTTTTTCATGGGTGTTCGTATTATTTTGTCACCCATCTGTATATATATCTACTATTAGCACGCAACACGAAACATTAGGTGCACGAAAGCAGATTTAATCACAATTCATGCACTTAACAAAAGAGTGCATTATTTACAAGACAAAGAATAACTCACGAGTCGTTTTCAGTAGCCATTTTTTACAGTTTGCATAAAAAAATTACTTTAAAATTCCTTACAGATTGTGAGAAATCAAATTTCACTTCGTTTTAAAAAATGCTAACAAAATTACTTGTTTGGGATCCAGATATACATGAAAAATACTGTTTGTGCAATCCCAAAAGAATATACATCTGGAAACGAATTGGAAATAAGATATATTTTTATCATTTCATCTTGTCGAACTTTAAAAGTTTTCAAAACTCAGAAGAAAGGCGACTTTTGTGATTCAAATTTTATACTTTGCCACAAATTTTTAAAAAATGGAAAAATTACTACTAAAATTAGTTTAAAGCAAATTCAGTCTTTTACATTCGTAAACCAGATTTTGGTAAAATCTATTTTTTTCCATAAAGCTAATCTTTGTGAGACCATATGAAAAGTAATTCTTGTTTGAGTTTTTAACTCATTTCTGGTTTTCTAGCATGTGACCGCGGTAGCCTAGAAGTTACATCGCGGTTGGAGTGTCACGGGTACGAGTCCTAGTACCACTAAAGACCCGCAGTGTAGAGAGGTCCATTGAACGTTAAATCTGTCGAGGCTCCGTTTGTTGGTGTGGTGGGGTTGATAAGAGAAGAGGGTACTCACTCAGGTGTCATATTCGTCACTTGACCACTGTTCAAACTGTCTAAGTCTGTCACCCATAGCCATCGTGTTGCTTTATCGTGGTATGTTAATAGAACTCTCCTTCACCCTGATTTTTGTTCAAAATTCGATCACTTTCTCAACATTGAACGATAATTTTGGCTCAGTTTCTGTTACATGCCCACGCTATAAGTAGGACGTGTTTTCTTTTATTGAACTCTGGACTTCTCTCCTCTACTGCTTCTGCTACAACCGATAAAGGTCTAATTTACGAAACAGTCTACCCGTGGCTCCTACTATCATCCCTGTTTATTTTAAAATTTGAAATGACAAAATAAAATTGGGGGACTTGCATTAGTATTTCAAGAATTCTCTAAATTTATTTATCAATATTGAATAAAATAAAAGCAATTCAATCGAATGCGGGTTTTATGGAAATTTGACTTGAAAATTGTACTTTAAACTTCAATAATTCTAATATATATGTTTTTATGTAGTTAGGCATTAGTTAATAGGAAATGATCAGAATATAGTTTTATCTAACAAATATGATTTTATTTTCAATATCATTTAGATGAGGCGATGTTTTAATTTTCACGATGGTTTGGATTTATCCCCTAACTTTTTGCTATGTACTTGGAAATTTTGAACACACAATGCGTTCCTTAAAGAAGTGTTATTTAAAGCTTCTCCCTTTATCTCAATTCTTTAGATTCGTCCATTGCAGACTGATGCTTGATTGTAGAATCCTTATTCATTCAAACAATCCTTTATTTCATTTAGTTTGAAAGGAAGTATAAGTTGAAACATTTTTTTTTATCAGACGACACTAACATTTAAATCAAAACGGTGTTAGGATGGTTCTAGAAGTCTTTGACGCTAGTTTTGTGTTTCTCAATAAATTTCAAATATCTCTTTACAAACCTTAAAATCGCTGGAAATTGGACGCAGAATAGGGTACCGCGCTTGAAGGGGGAAAATTCCCAATTGCCTTAATTTCTTCAATTAAGAACACTGAAAACATTTTAAATAATTAAACTCAGTGAAGGAATTTTGCGAAGTGGAGAGTTAAATTACATTTCAACTCATCTGAAGGAAAAGAAAAAAAAGCATTCTTTTATTGTTCGGGATATAATTCTTTGGGTAATGAGAAATCTGAAAAAAGGTTGAATTTTAAGTATATTTTCTCTTACCTTTTACCTCTCTTTTTTGTTTATTTAATATGAGTACAGTGCACAGTTTTTCTAGGTATACTGTGTTGAGTTTATTTTATTTGTTCTTTGACGAAAGAAATTTTTTTTCCACTCCTGAGAAGATCTTGCTTTTACCGACATCGTTGCATTAATATTTCAAGAATCCTACATTTTCCCCCTTCTTCAGTCAGTAGAAAATAGAAAAAGAACAAGAGAAAAATATCTTCTTTTTAGAAATAAAGTATGACTTTCGGAGGTTTGAAAAAAGTTTAGAACAAGCTCAGAGCAGAGCCATTGCGTGTTTTGGTGGAGTAAAAAAAATAAAGAAATACGAAAGCGCGAGAGGTTTTATTTGATTATATTGATTTAAAAGTAAAATATGTTTTCTTTTTAGATTCTTTACAGCTTGAACTTGTTTTCAGAGGCAATATTGAGGGATAAAAATATTTTTACTCAAATTTTATGATTTCAAAATTGGACATCAAATTTGATTTTGAGAAATTCGATACGCTACCATTTTCGGAGATCTGTTGCAAAGCCTAAATATTATTTTTATTTTAGTTAAAAGGAACAGACCAATACAAAAGAATAAAATCTGAGATATGAATTACACCAAAATTATATTTTTAATGTAAGAATATTTTGTAAAATAGGGGAAAAAAATGTTAAACAGAGAAGAAAATATCGAATTTAGCGACATTGTTTGAATTGGCGACGTCTTTTGATTTGGTGAAATGGATCAACCAAAGTACTTATTAGAATAAACATTTTTTTTATGTATTTTTAAAGACAGACACGGGATTTATACAAAGTGAATGGATATTAACGTCGCACTATTCAGCTACTCGAAATCTTTTGGCAAGGGACTTACAAAATTAAACCGTGATCAAGTAACGAGGATGACCCCTGAGTTGGCACCCCCTTTCCTAACTTCTACACCACACTAATGGGAGGACGTATGAGCCTCGACAGATTTAATGTGCATCGCCTCCCCTAAACGGAATGTCTTCAGCTGTCCTTGGCTAAATCTGTCGAGAGCTCAATCATCCTCCCGTTGGTGTGGTGTGGTAGTTAGGAGAGGGGGTGGCAGCTCAGGTGTCGTCCACGTCACTTGACCATGGTTCAAAATGACGCGGTCCGTCGCCAAAAGCCGTCGTGTAGCTGAACAGTGCGACGTTAATATTCACTCACTCAGCTGTCCTTGGTTCGAACTCATGACACGCCGGCGCATGATTTGCACAAACCCTTGTATTATATTTTTATAAATATATATTATAAAATCTATTGTATAAAATATTTCGTGATGATATGTAATAACTTATATATTTATCTCACACGTGAGAACAATTATTAAAATACAGCACTTCTCCTCTTCAATAGTGTGCTTACAAATGGGCACCATTTCATACAGTTCAATCATCTCCTTCAAGCTCAAAGAATAGCATCCAAAGAGCGTATCTGAACACTGAAGGAGCACGTTTGTATTATTTGTGGTCGAATCGAGAGCAGAATATATGCAAGGAGAGGCGGAGTACAAAACTTTATATAAAAACATGTCTACATGTAAAAAGAAGTTTTTCGTAATGATGTAATAAATTTATTTATACATGAGGTACATTTAGTAAAAATGGGTCATGAAAAGTTGAATTAAACTGAAGAGGAGCGCCAAAAACGAATTTTTGTGGAAAATAGAACAAATTAGGAAAGTGTACGAAAGATGGAAATTTTTAAAGAGATAAATTGAACTATATACATAATACGTATAAATTAGATTTACAATTTGAGCAATGATTATGAACAGTTTATAATTTGTACAATGGAAATTGATCCGCCATTAGAGGGACAGGGGTGATCCCTCCCTCAGTGATATATAATTAAAGTAACGTAAAAGTACTCATTATCAACATTTGTTCCACTGTTTTTATTAACTCTTATATGTTTATTTACAAAACAATATACAAATCTAATATTTGAATTTTAAAAAAGCGCATAAATGGATAGTTTTCATGATATTTAGATTAGAATACATGTATAAAATTGTTTTAAGAAGATTTTGACAAAAAAAAACTATTTAAATACACTATTTTGATAAAAACTTAATTTAGAATAACCTTTTTTCTAAATGTTCCCCTTGTATAAAAAATGCTTCTAAAATAATATTTTGCCTATATAAAGTAAAGACTTCTCCAGTGAGTCTGAACTATTTTTTTGAAAAATTCACATTATTTTCAGAGTTACAACCAATTGAAATAATTATCAGCGTTTTTTTCTTAAAATTCCTCCCTTCTGTTGTCGTAAAACATGGATAAACCCACTTCTAAGTTATATATTTCAAAAATTCTACTTGAGCCTCTGTAAAGAGGTCTCAGCTATATACAGGCAAAATATTATTATAATAGAAGCAATTTTCGCAAAATAAGAATATTTTGAAAATGGGTCATTCTATGTTCATTTTTTGTCAAAGTATTGTACCTAAATAATTTTTTATTGTAATAATATTTTTAAAACAATTTTATATACATTTTCTAATCTAATTGACACTAAATATCATAAATGTTGTCCATTTATACGCTTTTGCAAAATCACGATTCTGAACGTAGTCGGATACCTTAATTGATAACATGCATTGAATGTGTTATAAGAATTATTTCATGCTCTAAATTTTTTTTTACGTAGTCCTTAAATCCCAATCTATGAGGCATCAATAGCTTAGTGAGTAATTGAGTGAATATTAACGTCGCACTGTTGAGCTTCACGGGGGTTTTTGGTAACGAACCACGTAATTTTGAACCATGGTCAAGTGACGAGGACAACACCTGAGCCGGAACCCCTTTCTCTCGACTACCACACCACACCATCGGGAGGACGCATGAGGTTTCGACTGATTTAACGTGCATCGCTCCCCTACTTGGTGGGTCTTTTGTGGTACTGAGCTCGAGCTCGTGACATGCCAGCCACGATCCAATACCTTGACCACTAGTCTACCGCGGTCTCTATAGCTTAGTGATCTTGAACACGAGCTCATGGCCGGCGTTTCGAAGATTAAAGTACTCGTGCCCCTGACAACGCACCGTGTAGAGGTTGTGATGGCTTGTGAAATCTATCCTCTCGTTCTCTTAAAGGGGAAGTTTGGAGAATGGGTTGCTATCCTCGTCCCTTGCTTCAAAATGACGAGGTCCGTCGCGAATGGCCATCTTGTTGTCTTATACTGCAACGTTAATATAACACTTACTCAAGAAAAATTATGAGGCAGCGGTAGCCTTGAGGTCAAAATCACAGTTTCGTGGCTGGAGTGTCATGAGTTCGAGCCTAGTGCCACTGAAGACCCGCCGTGTAGTGGCACTGATGTACGCTAAATCCGTCTGGGCTCAAACGTCCTCTCGTTGATGTGGTGGGGAAGTTGGAAGAGGGGGTACGAGAGTTTAGGTGTCGCACTCGTCACTTGACTATTTTTCAAAATGACGCTGCCAAAATCCCTCGTGTAGCTGAATGAGTCGACGTTAGTATTCACTCACACAAGAAAAATTATTCTAATTTTCTTTTTGTAACATCTTATTTTCAATAGTACGACAAAAGAATATTTGCAGTAAGCAAAATATTTTTTCCAATACATTTCAAAACAATAAGTATATTTAGGTTCCTTCAAAAAGGGGACAAGAATATATACCACATTTTCTTTTTTTTTTAAACTCTCTGTTCCTTGAAGGAACCTTTGGAATAACAGAAATTGACACACAAAAAAAAAGGAACTCGAACAGAACCATGATGCCTCAAAACCTGAACGTTCTTATGAAGTAGCTGGAAATCTAATTAAGAGACGACGAAGCATCCGAGACCATGAAGGCAGTATCTGTTTCGGAAAGAGAGAGTGGACGTGATTAGCTCAGGAGGATCGAGTTTTACTTGCTTCCTATAAGAAAGATGAATTTCTCGTCGGGAGGCTCTATGGTTACATGAGATTAAGGATTGATTGGTTGGCTCTCAGCTCTGCTTCTTCTTCGAGAAAGTGGATTCATTTAATTTATTTATCAATTTAGATACTTCAGACATAATAAGGGGGAAATGGAAGTTTCCAGAGACCTTTTTAAAACCTTATCTGGAGGAGTTCTTCCAGTTATCTAAATATGGTTCTGCTGATTAAGCGTCGGCACCCCTTATGGACATCAGACTTAAAAGTTATTCGCCTGATCAAAGAGCATCAGGTGAGTTGACCACATACACCCCACAATAAATATTTTAACAGGTAAAAAAGTTTTTATTCCAAATATCATTACTTAAAGCTTAGTAAATTATAATTATATCTCGTTAATGAGAGACAGTCACAGCATTCTCAGAGAATCTATATCGGTTGTATCGGATGGATGCCTTATGTTCTTCCTCCAATAGCATCAAATATTTCCACACTTTCAGTTTTTTGAATGGGGCCTAACTATGAATTCAGCTAACCCCTAAACTCTGAATAAAAAAATTATAGAAAGAAACAAACTTTTTTTCCCTTCCGTCAATCTGATAGCATACAAAGATTTTGCAATGATAGAATACACAAATCGGTAACCATCCACCCGGACGATATAATGATTAGTGGTGCTGACTGCTATGCCGTAGGGCCTGGGTTCGAATCCCGGAAAATATAAACAATTTTCAAACGCGGGTATATAATTCTTTTAAATTTAAATTAAGTAATTCGAATCTTTTACACATTATTTATGAGGGAATGAGGCTTCAGAAAAGTATAAAATGTTTAAAATATAATCATAATTTTAAAAATTATAAGCATATGAAAATTCTGTAATAAATATTAAGTAATTTTTGCGTTGCACACGCTATTTTCTAAAATGTAAAATCTAAAATGTATTTCTGGTGTATAAAACTTTATAGAATTATAGAATGTATCATACTCCTTAAATCCTACATCATTTAAGAATAATATATCTTTTGTGTTTCAAAATACTTGAAAAATATTGAAATCTTTTTAAAGAATTTTGAAAATATAACTTTTTTTAAAAAATATATATATTGTTATTCTACTAATATAATATTACTACATTGTATTAAGTATACATTTAACTTTATAAATCAACTTATAGCTAGTAATTAAAGCTACTATTTTAGAAAATAGCATGCGGGACGTAAAACTTAATAGATATTTCTTTTCGAAAAGTTTCTTATTTTCATATGCTTATAATTTTTTAAATTATGATTATATTTTAAACGTTTTATACTTTCCCGAAGAAGCCCCATTCCTTTATAAATGTGTAAAATATTCGAATTATTTAGTTTAAATTTAAAGAATTATACCTGTTTGAAAATTGTTTATATTTTCAGCCCTCTAGGGAAATGTAACACCCCTAAAACTTCTTAAATTTAGCCCCCTTTCCACAATGAATTTCATGGGCCTCGATCTGACATCACTATCAAAAGTCATTAGTAACAATCGAAGTATCAAAATTGCTCAGCAGGCAATTACTATAAGGAAAGCAAGTCTAAAAAATGGATTATAGACAATGAGGTATAAACAGGGACAACCGTTTTAAAATCATCAATAATTGGATCTTTTAATCTTTTCTTTAATAATTCTTCAAAAAGTAAATTAAGATCATATAGAAAGTAAAACGAAGGAATATGTAAAAAATACAGTTATTACAGAAAATTTATAATTTTTTTTAAAAAAAATAATGCTATAAATATAATAAAGAAATAGGAAAGTTTTATCTCTACAAAACTTGAAGATCGTTTATAAATAGTTCCTCACTTTAAAACTATGAGAAATAACCTGCTTATTTTATTATGGGTCAAACACAGTAAAAGTATGTGTGTTCTGAAAAAAAATGTAGTATATATCCGAAACTAATTTAATGAAATTAGTTAAAAATATCCGTCATATAAAAACATATCTGTTGCCACTTTTTTCCAATTTAAAAAAACTCGGCCATACTTTTCTGATGTAAAATTATTATCATGATATGGAAGTTAGAAGAAAAAATTACCATCTCCTATTTGTAATACGGGATTCAAAACTTCATCACCAAGAACTCTCGACGTCAGTTAACAATCCATCCATCATTCAAAGTAAAAGAACCGCTCTGTTCCAGTTCACTCGGAAGAAAATAGAACTAAGAATAACACGAAAAGATTCCAAAACGTTCCCCTCCGAATAACCCACCACGGTAAAGGTCGGGAGAGTATATAAAAAAAGCCCATTTCGAATCGAACAGACCCTTAGTTCCCCGGACTGTGTAAGGGGTGTTGTAGGAAGGGTGAGTAAAAATTAGCCGTTCTTTTCGGCCCCTTCTAAATTGCGGGGCGGCGTCCGTGATTAAGTAGCGGTGGTTGCCCCACCAGTTCCTTTGTATGGCCAACCTCTACCCCTATCGGGTCCTGTGTTTTGTTTCCAATTTTCTGTTGCTTTCTTTCATTCTCTGACATTGGGTTTCTTTTTTTTTTTTTATGGAAGATATTTGCCCCCCGTTTGATTTCCCCCGGTGTTTGGTTAGCGTAGGGAAACTTTTTTGAAGTATTCCTTCGGGTTCCGAAAAGGGGTTGGTCCAACTGAATGGGATTAGAATGTTGGAGTGATGTGTATAGGAAACGCACAGAAGTGGGAAAGATTTAGTTTATATTAGTTTGGGGTAATGTAGACTGTTTTATTGAATTTCAAGCAAAGATAAAAGAATAAAATTTCTAAAATTAAATTCAAATTTTATTCATGTGTCAAACGATCGAATTTATTTTTCATGTTCTGATGACACATGGCAACTCATTATGTTCCTTATCTTTTCCAAAAACTTCATTTGAAAAAATCGTTCGCGATCCTAAAATATGCAGAGAAGAGAGCTATATGACGTAGAAACGGTTCTTGGGATAAACACGGTTGTTGAAATGTTTTGGTTCTATTTCAATCCTTGCTTGCATTTCGGATTAAGAGTAATGCATCACTTGATTTATAACAAATTGCTTAACTTTTAACTAAGAATAATGTCCATATTGTTGTGATGGATCGATTATTTTCATAACGATGCCCTCTAAAGCAGCACGAGAACTATTGAATGAGTGAATATTAAAGTCGCAAAGAGCTTTTGGCGATTAACCTCGTGATTTTGAACCAGGGTCAAGTGACGAGTACGACACCTGAAATGTAACCAAACTCTCTTAACTTCTACACCACACCAACGGGAGGACGTCTGAGCTCTCGACAATTTAACGGGCATCGCTCCCCTACACGGCGGGTCTTCAGTGGTACTAGGTTCGAACTCAATATACGTCGGCCACGAGTCCATTACCTTGACCACTAAGTTCCGCGGACATCCAATTTTGGGTGAAGGCAAGCACTTAAAAAGTGATTAAGTACAAATTATCAGTCGCTAAAACAATTGTTTCTTGATGGGTAACAATATCAATTGTTGATGAGACAATTTATTCAGAGATTGATAAACTAGTGAATGGGAGTCACAAATCTGTTACCTGCAATTTAGGTAAAAACTTTATTTAAGGCGAGTGACCTATAAGAATAAGTTTCAGAGACAATTCTTATTTTGTATTCAAACCATGCGTCTAAACTGTGGGGCGCCCCCTAGGGGTGGCGCAATAGCCCTGTGAGGGGGAACGCGAGCCTAATGAAAACAAAAGATCATTTAAAAATCATTAATTTACTGAAAGTAAACAAACAAAATATATTCCGACACAATAAAATAATAAAATACATATTTATACTGATAAATGTATCCATACAATGTATTTTATAGTTAATTTAACAATACTAAATTAAGAACAACATTAATAATTACTAATGACCCATGAGCTTGTCATATATAAAAATATGTACAAAAAGTAACACATGTCTGGATCATTTGAATGGGGTTTATTATTAATCCCTTCACTGCCGTTGAAAAGTTACGCTCCCCAATGTTGTCCACTTAAGGGGGGGAGGAGAAAAGGAAAAAATAAGCAAATCCTCTGAAATAAATAAATCCTTCACACACACACCGTCAAGGTCCTTTTTTAATGCATTCCAAAGCCTTCGGAACAATTTTATGGATAGCAGTGCACAGAAAAGATCATACTTCGGAAAGACATCTATATAGGTCCGGGCTTGATTGATTGATTGAATATTAACGTCGCACTGTTCAGCTACACAAGGGCTTTTGGCGATGGATCACGTAATTTTGAACCATGGTCAAGTGACGTGGACGACACCTGAGCTGGCACCCCCCTCTCCTAACTACCACACCACACCAACGGGAGGACGTTTCAGCTCTCGACAGATTTAACGTGCATCGCTGCCCTACACGGCGGGTCTTTAGTGGTACTGGGCTCGAACCCGTGACAAAGCAAGCCACGGTCCGATACCTATACCACTCGGCTACCGCGGCCACATATAGGTCCGGGCAATGAATGCCTTGGTGGAGAGAGGTGTTTATATACGCCGGTGGCACTTAAGAGAAAGTCGTATAGTTGCTTTAGCTTCAGAGTGTAGTATTGAATTCAATGCATTGTTATTGTATGGGGGCGAAGAAAATTATGATCGAATATTGGGTCGCAACTATTGAAACTTTGAAAAGTACTGGTCTAATTTACCGACGAGCCCTAATTGGTTCTATGGATGAGAATTGCTTTTAGGATTCCAAATTGGAAGAGTACGAGTAAAATGCAAAAGGTTAATCCCACGTGCCTGAAAAAGGACGCGTACAGAAACTGCCCCTGTTTTTTTTTCTGTTGCAACAACTTAATTTTCACCGCAAAGAAGGTTCTACAGAAGAAATGAATTGGCGACAAATGATAGTGAATAAACTTTGCACTAATTCAATTCTTCAATTCTTTTTTACTGCTAATTATCCATTTTTTAAATTTTTTTAATTGCTATTATTTTTTTAACAAATAACATCATTGAAAGAACCATTCTGAAAATTAAATTATTGCGTTGTGGGACATATATTTTGAGTTGTAAAAGCGTATTTGTTTGTGTATAGTGCGAGATGTTTCGAAGTTTAGTTAAGTTATGCCCCTTGAAATTTATTTCATTCTACAGGCTGAATTTACTTCTGTTTTCCCCCTTTATTTTACTACGTTTTTTTTCTTTTTGACGAAAATAAGTCAAAAAATAAAAATAATTAATTGTAATTATTCTTTACATATTTTTTTTTATTACTTCACAAAATTTGGAAACTAAGTTAAGAAAAATTCTTAAGGATACTTTTTTTTCGTTTTTATTCACATCCCCTGAGCACGCATAAAAAGCTTAACTGGTTTCTATCGGAATAGAAAAATCCATTTTTCTTCATTTCTAAAGCTTATGGATTTTTTTCTTTTGAGGAAAATCCTTTGATATTTTTTATGACAATTATTATTAATAAATGTAACAAAATTTGGAGTGCATTTTTAAATCAAATATTAACGCTTAATTTTTTTTAAATTTTTAGAATATTTACAAGTATTTATAAAAAAGTTATTTTATGAAATTTAATATACTTATACCGACATTTGTTGTACATAACATGATGAAAGTCAAAATGAATGGATGTCTGTCAATTATTTTAGAATTAAATTTTTAAAACCACTCAAAAATCTTATATTTTTTCTTAAAATAGCCAAAATGATTGGCCTTTTTGTGATATTTTGAGCAACTATCCTGTCTTATATTTTACTTATTCATGAATCACAAGCAAATAATGTGTGGAAATCATTAATTTATTGAAATGGTACCCACGTTCCGTTAATAATATTTTGTATAAAGAGAACTCTTAATTTTTTTTTTTTTGTAGGTTACATTCAAAAAATTGTTTATTTTATTTCGAAAATCTTTTTCATGTTATTGAAAATACAGACATAAGAAATAAACTCTTAAATTAGTATTTCTTTTTAAGGTTTTTATATAAACTGTGTATTTTGATTTTAAAAAATTATTTCTTTTATACAAAAGTCCAAAACGTATTAAAAAAAAGGACCAAGGAATATGATAATATCTCTAAATGGCCCATATTCTTCAGCCAATAAATCTGAATTTAAGACAGTCGACACACCAAATTGACCTAATGGTCCTTTAAATTTGAACCCCAGGGGGAGTTGTCCAAACTTCCTCATACTACCAGTATGAGGAACTTCTTCCATTCAGTGAATCTTTAACAACCCAAGACTCGAAGCCATGATTCGAAAAAACACACACACATTCACGATACTGCAGAAATCACTATTTTAATATATGAACATTTGTATAACATGTTGTATGATTTATTACCTGATATTATAAATTAATCTGGGAAAAGTAGACTATGTATTGGGTGTATTAAGATCGATTAGGTTTACGAATACGTATATGTTGATCGAATATACATTGAAATACAAAATCTTTTTGTTGTTGTTGATATTTGGAGTGCAGCTTAGTAAATTATTTACTAAATTGAGTTATATGTATATTGTGACGGGGATTTATCGTGCCTTCTCACTAATCCTCTTGGGGAATCTTTGGGAACAGGTGCCATTATTTCAATCCAATCCTCTCAAGAAGAAACCGCGATATGCAGATTAGTGAATAGATATATAAGGGAACTTTTTAGCATTCACGAGTAAGTCTGATAGAAGTAAGATAGAAGCCAGATAGTAGAATAGAAGTCCAATAGTAATAAAAGGGAAGAATAATAGTAGAAGAATAGAATACAAGAAGAGACAGAAAGCTGAGGTGCTGATCACCGTGAGATATTGGTAAGAGATTAATTATAGAAGAGTAATTATAGAACGCGTGGACTTTAGCTTATTAAGGAGTCTGCAGTAGATAAAGATTCTGAGGTTAATTTCTCATAAAGATAGTGAGTAGGATTTCAGGTGCTATTTACTTAGAATTGATAATTACGTAGTATCACTCCTGATCCTATTCCTCTAGTAAGACTTGTGTTGCGTTGATCAATATATATTTAGACAATAATAAATTAGATTTATTATGGAGAATTTGAGTGAGAGAGAGAGAGATCATTTATTTCTACAAATCTAGGTCGCGTAGATGAAGAGATGATATCCCGAGCCACGGGGTGTCACAATATATACCCCAATTTTTAATAATAAATCATTTAAATTATCACTTTGTCTAGGTCTCTTTTGGTATTTTTAATACGTTACTATTGCAAACCTGTAAACAGCTTTTCTCTCTCATTTTCAATCTTACGCCTGTTCTAACAGACATTCATTCTGTTATGAAACGTTCTCAATGCTACATCTATAGACGCATCTGTCTCTTCCATTCCAAACGTAATTACATCTCTCAACTGTAGATTCGAGATCAGGAATAAAGGAAATGTCGAACATTTAATCCCCTTTCCCAAAAGATATAAACGTTGGATCAGACGTCAACGTTATGCAAAACAGTCTTTTCCCCTTCGTTAACGATCTCGCTCCCTTTTCCCCTATTGTGGGGAAAATCCTCGACTCGGTAGATGCGACGCAAAGAGGTAAGGCAAGGGATGAGTTCCTGTCTAAGCCCAAGTAATCCTTCCCAGTTTAAGAGGGCTACTGAGAAGAGATGAAATTTGATGAGTTGATAAGGGGGGAGAGAGTTATCGTGGGTGGGTGTATACAGAGAAAGAGATGAAAGGAGGCTTGGTGGGTGTGCTTTCTAGTGGTGTTGATATTTGGTTCGATAATTGTTATAATTCAAATAGACATGACACACTGTCAGGATAAAGTTTCATTGATTCGTGTAGAGGTGCTGGTTTAAATGACAAAGTAATATCCTATTGAAGTTTATTATGTTGCATCGAGGAGTCTGAAAATGTCTCTAAATGGATGTTCTTGATTTTTTGTTGGCAATGGTCTAAAGTCCCGAGGATCATTTGTTAAATACAATCACGTGTTCTCCATTAAATTCGAAACAAACTGACACTAAACTTTAACTTGCTCTACTTGTGAAATTCAGATAAAAGTTCAAATGTGTGAATTGGGTAAAGATGTTCAAGTGAAAAAATTCTTTAAAAAGTTTTTCAAAATTAAAAAACACACTGCTCAAAAAAATTAGAGGAGCACATGGTTTTAATGAAATTGGGCAAATATTTCTTCTGATAACTAACGTAAAACGAAACACCCATATTCTAAAATGTTGCAGAAAATAGAAGAAAAAAAAATTCGATACTCTAATCAATGTGTACATGGGATCAAAACCCAGGAAAAGGAGATAAGTGCGGAAATCTTGATTTCGTAGTAGCTGTTGTTTTTCGTTGTCTCAGCGGTAAAATTCAACCTTTCAACTGTTCTTTTGAGAAAACAGGACTGGAAAATGTCACGACAACGTAATTTACCGGAATCTAGTGTTTGCCGCATTATCGGGAGGCTACAAGCTGGTGAAATACAAAGAACTGTCGTGGTTATTGTTGGAGGGGCAAGAAGTGTCATTGTAAGACTCTAGAATGAATTCTAAGAAACATGGCATAGCAACGTCTGCCAGAACCAAGTCGTCCACATGCTTCCGCAGCAAATATTGACCAATATATCTTATTAAAAGCTCTTCTAGACGGAAGAGCCAATGGGGTGCATTTTCTTTAGGCAGCACGACGAAAATTCTCAAGCCAAACCATCAAAAATAGGCTTTGTGCGGGTAGTCTGTATGCACCTAGGCCATTTGGTGAGTATACCATTGAAGGCAAGACACCGTGTTACACAAAGAAAGTGGGCTGTGTGTTGAACATCGAGATTGAAGACAAGTGCTGTTTATGGAAAAGTGCAGATTCAGTTTAGAGTGTGGCACCAGACGCATTTTGGAATGGCAAGAAACGGGCACTTGAAATAATCCAATATTCATTCAGGAAAGATCCCATCACAGATGACGTGGTTGGATGCTATGGGCTAGAAAGCGTAAGTGGATAAAATGGAGTAAGCACAAGCGGACGTACTGACCTGAAAATCAGACAGAATTGCAATCTGACTTCTCGAAGGTATGCAAATGAGATCCTAAAACCCCATGTCGTATCTTATTCAGCAGCTGTTGGTGATTCGTCTCTTTGAACGCAGGATAATGCGAGAAATCATACATTTTGTCTCGCTGAGAATTTTCTGGATGAAACAATACAAAGTAGGGAGTGGGGATAGTACGTTCTCCTGGAGTCAATCTTATCCAACAGGCTCATTGGACGCTCACTGTCCGGAACGTGGAGATGGATGATGAGAACAATATTTCCCAAAGTCTCACCGATCAACTCCTCGCGTTCATGCTCAATAGGTGTGCGGCAGTCTTAGCAGTATGCCCCACACCATATTCAACATTTTATATCTTTTGTCATTTACACGTAACCAAATTATTGGCATGCACATCATTTCATGTTCTTTGTATACCATTCCAAAGAATTACATTTCCCAAGCATTTTTTTTTGTTGCTGTTTTGGGGTTTTATGACGACTGTACTCTCAATTTTATGCCCCTGTATGGGCATCGGGCAAACTTTTCTTCACTTTTTTGCTTGCTCCCCTAATTTTTTTAGCTGTGTATACCTACTATACGCATACTTTTTAATCGAGTGTATTTTGCTTAACTTTGTACGCTATTACTGTTGATAAATATGTACTTTTTAAAAGAAAGCTTTCACGCAAAACAGAAGCGTTGCAAAAGCGAAGCGCATGAGCTGGTTGGAAGGAAACACATGATTGTCGTCATTATGTGAATATGACGCCCCCCAAATTAGGCCGACTGTCTTGCGAATTTCGTATTGATCTATTTCAAAAATAACATATCGAAGCATTTTTTACCATAATAATTCATGGGTAATGTTTCGATAAAATTAACTGCATTTTAAACTGTATTTTAAATTTAAAGTTCATTCTATTGTAGATTTTTGGAATAAACGATAATGAAAGTTTTCACAGTTCAAGTGTTGACCTCTTTATCTGACCAAGATTCAAAATTAACGCCTATGACATTGTTTCGGTCAGAAATAGGAAAGCAGAAACATTCGTAAAAAATAAACTATTACAGAGCTGTACCTCCCTATTCAGCTTTGTTGATCAATATGCCATATTACTAAATGATTCAACCAATCCATCTCGTATGCTAGGCTAGTAATTCACTCTCTTTCGCAACACTCTATTGACCTCTTTATCTGACCATGATTCAAAATTAACGCCTATGACATTGTTTCGGTCAGAAATAGGCAAACAGAAACATTCGTATTTAATAAACTATTACAGAGCTGTACCTCCCTATTCAGCTTTGTTGATCAATATGCCATATTACTAAATGATTCAACCAATCCATCTCGTATGCTAGTCTAGTAATTCACTCTCTTTCGCAACACTCTATTGACCTCTTTATCTGACCATGATTCAAAATTAACGCCTATGACATTGTTTCGGTCAGAAATAGGCAAGCAGAAACATTCGTAAAAAATAAACTATTACAGAGCTGTACCTCCCTATTCAGCTTTGTTGATCAATATGCCATATTATTAAATGATTCAACCAATCCATCTCGTATGCTAGGCTAGTAATTCATTCTCTCTTTCGCAACACTCTATTGACCTCTTTATCTGACCATGATTCAAAATTAACGCCTATGACATTGTTTCGGTCAGAAATAGGCAAGCAGAAACATTCGTAAAAAATAAACTATTACAGAGCTGTACCTCCCTATTCAGCTTTGTTGATCAATATGCCATATTACTAAATGATTCAACCAATCCATCTCGTATGCTAGGCTAGTAATTCACTCTCTTTCGCAACACTCTATTGACCTCTTTATCTGACCATGATTCAAAATTAACGCCTATGACATTGTTTCGGTCAGAAATCAGAAACATATTCAGCTTTGTTGATCAATAGCCATATTACTAAATGATTCAACCAATCCATCTCGTATGCTAGGCTAGTAATTCACTCTCTTTCGCAACACTCTATTGACCTCTTTATCTGACCATGATTCAAAATTAAAACATTCGAAATAGGCAAGCAGAAACAAAAAATAAACTATTACAGAGCTGTACCTCCCTATTCAGCTTTGTTGATCAATATGCCATATTACTAAATGATTCAACCAATCCATCTCGTATGCTAGGCTAGTAATTCACTCTCTTTCGCAACACTCTATTGACCTCTTTATCTGACCATGATTCAAAATTAACGCCTATGACATTGTTTCGGTCAGAAATAGGCAAGCAGAAACATTCGTAAAAAATAAACTATTACAGAGCTGTACCTCCCTATTCAGCTTTGTTGATCAATATGCCATATTACTAAATGATTCAACCAATCCATCTCGTATGCTAGGCTAGTAATTCACTCTCTTTCGCAACACTCTATTGACCTCTTTATCTGACCATGATTCAAAATTAACGCCTATGACATTGTTTCGGTCAGAAATAGGCAAGCAGAAACATTCGTAAAAAATAAACTATTACAGAGCTGTACCTCCCTATTCAGCTTTGTTGATCAATATGCCATATTACTAAATGATTCAACCAATCCATCTCGTATGCTAGGCTAGTAATTCACTCTCTTTCGCTTCACTCTCTTTCGCAACACTCTATTGACCTCTTTATCTGACCATGATTCAAAATTAACGCCTATGACATTGTTTCGGTCAGAAATAGGCAAGCAGAAACATTCGTAAAAAATAAACTATTACAGAGCTGTACCTCCCTATTCAGCTTTGTTGATCAATATGCCATATTACTAAATGATTCAACCAATCCATCTCGTATGCTAGGCTAGTAATTCACTCTCTTTCGCAACACTCTATTGACCTCTTTATCTGACCATGATTCAAAATTAACGCCTATGACATTGTTTCGGTCAGAAATAGGCAAGCAGAAACATTCGTAAAAAATAAACTATTACAGAGCTGTACCTCCCTATTCAGCTTTGTTGATCAATATGCCATATTACTAAATGATTCAACCAATCCATCTCGTATGCTAGGCTAGTAATTCACTCTCTTTCGCAACACTCTATTGACCTCTTTATCTGACCATGATTCAAAATTAACGCCTATGACATTGTTTCGGTCAGAAATAGGCAAGCAGAAACATTCGTAAAAATAAACTATTACAGAGCTGTACCTCCCTATTCAGCTTTGTTGATCAATATGCCATATTACTAAATGATTCAACCAATCCATCTCGTATGCTAGGCTAGTAATTCACTCTCTTTCGCAACACTCTATTGACCTCTTTATCTGACCATGATTCAAAATTAACGCCTATGACATTGTTTCGGTCAGAAATAGGCAAGCAGAAACATTCGTAAAAAATAAACTATTACAGAGCTGTACCTCCCTATTCAGCTTTGTTGATCAATATGCCATATTACTAAATGATTCAACCAATCCATCTCGTATGCTAGGCTAGTAATTCACTCTCTTTCGCAACACTCTATTGACCTCTTTATCTGACCATGATTCAAAATTAACGCCTATGACATTGTTTCGGTCAGAAATAGGCAAGCAGAAACATTCGTAAAAAATAAACTATTACAGAGCTGTACCTCCCTATTCAGCTTTGTTGATCAATATGCCATATTACTAAATGATTCAACCAATCCATCTCGTATGCTAGGCTAGTAATTCACTCTCTTTCGCAACACTCTATTGACCTCTTTATCTGACCATGATTCAAAATTAACGCCTATGACATTGTTTCGGTCAGAAATAGGCAAGCAGAAACATTCGTAAAAAATAAACTATTACAGAGCTGTACCTCCCTATTCAGCTTTGTTGATCAATATGCCATATTACTAAATGATTCAACCAATCCATCTCGTATGCTAGGCTAGTAATTCACTCTCTTTCGCAACACTCTATTGACCTCTTTATCTGACCATGATTCAAAATTAACGCCTATGACATTGTTTCGGTCAGAAATAGGCAAGCAGAAACATTCGTAAAAAATAAACTATTACAGAGCTGTACCTCCCTATTCAGCTTTGTTGATCAATATGCCATATTACTAAATGATTCAACCAATCCATCTCGTATGCTAGGCTAGTAATTCACTCTCTTTCGCAACACTCTATTGACCTCTTTATCTGACCATGATTCAAAATTAACGCCTATGACATTGTTTCGGTCAGAAATAGGCAAGCAGAAACATTCGTAAAAATAAACTATTACAGAGCTGTACCTCCCTATTCAGCTTTGTTGATCAATATGCCATATTACTAAATGATTCAACCAATCCATCTCGTATGCTAGGCTAGTAATTCACTCTCTTTCGCAACACTCTATTGACCTCTTTATCTGACCATGATTCAAAATTAACGCCTATGACATTGTTTCGGTCAGAAATAGGCAAGCAGAAACATTCGTAAAAAATAAACTATTACAGAGCTGTACCTCCCTATTCAGCTTTGTTGATCAATATGCCATATTACTAAATGATTCAACCAATCCATCTCGTATGCTAGGCTAGTAATTCACTCTCTTTCGCAACACTCTATTGACCTCTTTATCTGACCATGATTCAAAATTAACGCCTATGACATTGTTTCGGTCAGAAATAGGCAAGCAGAAACATTCGTAAAAAATAAACTATTACAGAGCTGTACCTCCCTATTCAGCTTTGTTGATCAATATGCCATATTACTAAATGATTCAACCAATCCATCTCGTATGCTAGGCTAGTAATTCACTCTCTTTCGCAACACTCTATTGACCTCTTTATCTGACCATGATTCAAAATTAACGCCTATGACATTGTTTCGGTCAGAAATAGGCAAGCAGAAACATTCGTAAAAAATAAACTATTACAGAGCTGTACCTCCCTATTCAGCTTTGTTGATCAATATGCCATATTACTAAATGATTCAACCAATCCATCTCGTATGCTAGGCTAGTAATTCACTCTCTTTCGCAACACTCTATTGACCTCTTTATCTGACCATGATTCAAAATTAACGCCTATGACATTGTTTCGGTCAGAAATAGGCAAGCAGAAACATTCGTAAAAAATAAACTATTACAGAGCTGTACCTCCCTATTCAGCTTTGTTGATCAATATGCCATATTACTAAATGATTCAACCAATCCATCTCGTATGCTAGGCTAGTAATTCACTCTCTTTCGCAACACTCTATTGACCTCTTTATCTGACCATGATTCAAAATTAACGCCTATGACATTGTTTCGGTCAGAAATAGGCAAGCAGAAACATTCGTAAAAAATAAACTATTACAGAGCTGTACCTCCCTATTCAGCTTTGTTGATCAATATGCCATATTACTAAATGATTCAACCAATCCATCTCGTATGCTAGGCTAGTAATTCACTCTCTTTCGCAACACTCTATTGACCTCTTTATCTGACCATGATTCAAAATTAACGCCTATGACATTGTTTCGGTCAGAAATAGGCAAGCAGAAACATTCGTAAAAAATAAACTATTACAGAGCTGTACCTCCCTATTCAGCTTTGTTGATCAATATGCCATATTACTAAATGATTCAACCAATCCATCTCGTATGCTAGGCTAGTAATTCACTCTCTTTCGCAACACTCTATTGACCTCTTTATCTGACCATGATTCAAAATTAACGCCTATGACATTGTTTCGGTCAGAAATAGGCAAGCAGAAACATTCGTAAAAAATAAACTATTACAGAGCTGTACCTCCCTATTCAGCTTTGTTGATCAATATGCCATATTACTAAATGATTCAACCAATCCATCTCGTATGCTAGGCTAGTAATTCACTCTCTTTCGCAACACTCTATTGACCTCTTTATCTGACCATGATTCAAAATTAACGCCTATGACATTGTTTCGGTCAGAAATAGGCAAGCAGAAACATTCGTAAAAAATAAACTATTACAGAGCTGTACCTCCCTATTCAGCTTTGTTGATCAATATGCCATATTACTAAATGATTCAACCAATCCATCTCGTATGCTAGGCTAGTAATTCACTCTCTTTCGCAACACTCTATTGACCTCTTTATCTGACCATGATTCAAAATTAACGCCTATGACATTGTTTCGGTCAGAAATAGGCAAGCAGAAACATTCGTAAAAAATAAACTATTACAGAGCTGTACCTCCCTATTCAGCTTTGTTGATCAATATGCCATATTACTAAATGATTCAACCAATCCATCTCGTATGCTAGGCTAGTAATTCACTCTCTTTCGCAACACTCTATTGACCTCTTTATCTGACCATGATTCAAAATTAACGCCTATGACATTGTTTCGGTCAGAAATAGGCAAGCAGAAACATTCGTAAAAAATAAACTATTACAGAGCTGTACCTCCCTATTCAGCTTTGTTGATCAATATGCCATATTACTAAATGATTCAACCAATCCATCTCGTATGCTAGGCTAGTAATTCACTCTCTTTCGCAACACTCTATTGACCTCTTTATCTGACCATGATTCAAAATTAACGCCTATGACATTGTTTCGGTCAGAAATAGGCAAGCAGAAACATTCGTAAAAAATAAACTATTACAGAGCTGTACCTCCCTATTCAGCTTTGTTGATCAATATGCCATATTACTAAATGATTCAACCAATCCATCTCGTATGCTAGGCTAGTAATTCACTCTCTTTCGCAACACTCTATTGACCTCTTTATCTGACCATGATTCAAAATTAACGCCTATGACATTGTTTCGGTCAGAAATAGGCAAGCAGAAACATTCGTAAAAAATAAACTATTACAGAGCTGTACCTCCCTATTCAGCTTTGTTGATCAATATGCCATATTACTAAATGATTCAACCAATCCATCTCGTATGCTAGGCTAGTAATTCACTCTCTTTCGCAACACTCTATTGACCTCTTTATCTGACCATGATTCAAAATTAACGCCTATGACATTGTTTCGGTCAGAAATAGGCAAGCAGAAACATTCGTAAAAAATAAACTATTACAGAGCTGTACCTCCCTATTCAGCTTTGTTGATCAATATGCCATATTACTAAATGATTCAACCAATCCATCTCGTATGCTAGGCTAGTAATTCACTCTCTTTCGCAACACTCTATTGACCTCTTTATCTGACCATGATTCAAAATTAACGCCTATGACATTGTTTCGGTCAGAAATAGGCAAGCAGAAACATTCGTAAAAAATAAACTATTACAGAGCTGTACCTCCCTATTCAGCTTTGTTGATCAATATGCCATATTACTAAATGATTCAACCAATCCATCTCGTATGCTAGGCTAGTAATTCACTCTCTTTCGCAACACTCTATTGACCTCTTTATCTGACCATGATTCAAAATTAACGCCTATGACATTGTTTCGGTCAGAAATAGGCAAGCAGAAACATTCGTAAAAAATAAACTATTACAGAGCTGTACCTCCCTATTCAGCTTTGTTGATCAATATGCCATATTACTAAATGATTCAACCAATCCATCTCGTATGCTAGGCTAGTAATTCACTCTCTTTCGCAACACTCTATTGACCTCTTTATCTGACCATGATTCAAAATTAACGCCTATGACATTGTTTCGGTCAGAAATAGGCAAGCAGAAACATTCGTAAAAAATAAACTATTACAGAGCTGTACCTCCCTATTCAGCTTTGTTGATCAATATGCCATATTACTAAATGATTCAACCAATCCATCTCGTATGCTAGGCTAGTAATTCACTCTCTTTCGCAACACTCTATTGACCTCTTTATCTGACCATGATTCAAAATTAACGCCTATGACATTGTTTCGGTCAGAAATAGGCAAGCAGAAACATTCGTAAAAAATAAACTATTACAGAGCTGTACCTCCCTATTCAGCTTTGTTGATCAATATGCCATATTACTAAATGATTCAACCAATCCATCTCGTATGCTAGGCTAGTAATTCACTCTCTTTCGCAACACTCTATTGACCTCTTTATCTGACCATGATTCAAAATTAACGCCTATGACATTGTTTCGGTCAGAAATAGGCAAGCAGAAACATTCGTAAAAAATAAACTATTACAGAGCTGTACCTCCCTATTCAGCTTTGTTGATCAATATGCCATATTACTAAATGATTCAACCAATCCATCTCGTATGCTAGGCTAGTAATTCACTCTCTTTCGCAACACTCTATTGACCTCTTTATCTGACCATGATTCAAAATTAACGCCTATGACATTGTTTCGGTCAGAAATAGGCAAGCAGAAACATTCGTAAAAAATAAACTATTACAGAGCTGTACCTCCCTATTCAGCTTTGTTGATCAATATGCCATATTACTAAATGATTCAACCAATCCATCTCGTATGCTAGGCTAGTAATTCACTCTCTTTCGCAACACTCTATTGACCTCTTTATCTGACCATGATTCAAAATTAACGCCTATGACATTGTTTCGGTCAGAAATAGGCAAGCAGAAACATTCGTAAAAAATAAACTATTACAGAGCTGTACCTCCCTATTCAGCTTTGTTGATCAATATGCCATATTACTAAATGATTCAACCAATCCATCTCGTATGCTAGGCTAGTAATTCACTCTCTTTCGCAACACTCTATTGACCTCTTTATCTGACCATGATTCAAAATTAACGCCTATGACATTGTTTCGGTCAGAAATAGGCAAGCAGAAACATTCGTAAAAAATAAACTATTACAGAGCTGTACCTCCCTATTCAGCTTTGTTGATCAATATGCCATATTACTAAATGATTCAACCAATCCATCTCGTATGCTAGGCTAGTAATTCACTCTCTTTCGCAACACTCTATTGACCTCTTTATCTGACCATGATTCAAAATTAACGCCTATGACATTGTTTCGGTCAGAAATAGGCAAGCAGAAACATTCGTAAAAAATAAACTATTACAGAGCTGTACCTCCCTATTCAGCTTTGTTGATCAATATGCCATATTACTAAATGATTCAACCAATCCATCTCGTATGCTAGGCTAGTAATTCACTCTCTTTCGCAACACTCTATTGACCTCTTTATCTGACCATGATTCAAAATTAACGCCTATGACATTGTTTCGGTCAGAAATAGGCAAGCAGAAACATTCGTAAAAAATAAACTATTACAGAGCTGTACCTCCCTATTCAGCTTTGTTGATCAATATGCCATATTACTAAATGATTCAACCAATCCATCTCGTATGCTAGGCTAGTAATTCACTCTCTTTCGCAACACTCTATTGACCTCTTTATCTGACCATGATTCAAAATTAACGCCTATGACATTGTTTCGGTCAGAAATAGGCAAGCAGAAACATTCGTAAAAAATAAACTATTACAGAGCTGTACCTCCCTATTCAGCTTTGTTGATCAATATGCCATATTACTAAATGATTCAACCAATCCATCTCGTATGCTAGGCTAGTAATTCACTCTCTTTCGCAACACTCTATTGACCTCTTTATCTGACCATGATTCAAAATTAACGCCTATGACATTGTTTCGGTCAGAAATAGGCAAGCAGAAACATTCGTAAAAATAAACTATTACAGAGCTGTACCTCCCTATTCAGCTTTGTTGATCAATATGCCATATTACTAAATGATTCAACCAATCCATCTCGTATGCTAGGCTAGTAATTCACTCTCTTTCGCAACACTCTATTGACCTCTTTATCTGACCATGATTCAAAATTAACGCCTATGACATTGTTTCGGTCAGAAATAGGCAAGCAGAAACATTCGTAAAAAATAAACTATTACAGAGCTGTACCTCCCTATTCAGCTTTGTTGATCAATATGCCATATTACTAAATGATTCAACCAATCCATCTCGTATGCTAGGCTAGTAATTCACTCTCTTTCGCAACACTCTATTGACCTCTTTATCTGACCATGATTCAAAATTAACGCCTATGACATTGTTTCGGTCAGAAATAGGCAAGCAGAAACATTCGTAAAAAATAAACTATTACAGAGCTGTACCTCCCTATTCAGCTTTGTTGATCAATATGCCATATTACTAAATGATTCAACCAATCCATCTCGTATGCTAGGCTAGTAATTCACTCTCTTTCGCAACACTCTATTGACCTCTTTATCTGACCATGATTCAAAATTAACGCCTATGACATTGTTTCGGTCAGAAATAGGCAAGCAGAAACATTCGTAAAAAATAAACTATTACAGAGCTGTACCTCCCTATTCAGCTTTGTTGATCAATATGCCATATTACTAAATGATTCAACCAATCCATCTCGTATGCTAGGCTAGTAATTCACTCTCTTTCGCAACACTCTATTGACCTCTTTATCTGACCATGATTCAAAATTAACGCCTATGACATTGTTTCGGTCAGAAATAGGCAAGCAGAAACATTCGTAAAAAATAAACTATTACAGAGCTGTACCTCCCTATTCAGCTTTGTTGATCAATATGCCATATTACTAAATGATTCAACCAATCCATCTCGTATGCTAGGCTAGTAATTCACTCTCTTTCGCAACACTCTATTGACCTCTTTATCTGACCATGATTCAAAATTAACGCCTATGACATTGTTTCGGTCAGAAATAGGCAAGCAGAAACATTCGTAAAAAATAAACTATTACAGAGCTGTACCTCCCTATTCAGCTTTGTTGATCAATATGCCATATTACTAAATGATTCAACCAATCCATCTCGTATGCTAGGCTAGTAATTCACTCTCTTTCGCAACACTCTATTGACCTCTTTATCTGACCATGATTCAAAATTAACGCCTATGACATTGTTTCGGTCAGAAATAGGCAAGCAGAAACATTCGTAAAAAATAAACTATTACAGAGCTGTACCTCCCTATTCAGCTTTGTTGATCAATATGCCATATTACTAAATGATTCAACCAATCCATCTCGTATGCTAGGCTAGTAATTCACTCTCTTTCGCAACACTCTATTGACCTCTTTATCTGACCATGATTCAAAATTAACGCCTATGACATTGTTTCGGTCAGAAATAGGCAAGCAGAAACATTCGTAAAAAATAAACTATTACAGAGCTGTACCTCCCTATTCAGCTTTGTTGATCAATATGCCATATTACTAAATGATTCAACCAATCCATCTCGTATGCTAGGCTAGTAATTCACTCTCTTTCGCAACACTCTATTGACCTCTTTATCTGACCATGATTCAAAATTAACGCCTATGACATTGTTTCGGTCAGAAATAGGCAAGCAGAAACATTCGTAAAAAATAAACTATTACAGAGCTGTACCTCCCTATTCAGCTTTGTTGATCAATATGCCATATTACTAAATGATTCAACCAATCCATCTCGTATGCTAGGCTAGTAATTCACTCTCTTTCGCAACACTCTATTGACCTCTTTATCTGACCATGATTCAAAATTAACGCCTATGACATTGTTTCGGTCAGAAATAGGCAAGCAGAAACATTCGTAAAAAATAAACTATTACAGAGCTGTACCTCCCTATTCAGCTTTGTTGATCAATATGCCATATTACTAAATGATTCAACCAATCCATCTCGTATGCTAGGCTAGTAATTCACTCTCTTTCGCAACACTCTATTGACCTCTTTATCTGACCATGATTCAAAATTAACGCCTATGACATTGTTTCGGTCAGAAATAGGCAAGCAGAAACATTCGTAAAAAATAAACTATTACAGAGCTGTACCTCCCTATTCAGCTTTGTTGATCAATATGCCATATTACTAAATGATTCAACCAATCCATCTCGTATGCTAGGCTAGTAATTCACTCTCTTTCGCAACACTCTATTGACCTCTTTATCTGACCATGATTCAAAATTAACGCCTATGACATTGTTTCGGTCAGAAATAGGCAAGCAGAAACATTCGTAAAAAATAAACTATTACAGAGCTGTACCTCCCTATTCAGCTTTGTTGATCAATATGCCATATTACTAAATGATTCAACCAATCCATCTCGTATGCTAGGCTAGTAATTCACTCTCTTTCGCAACACTCTATTGACCTCTTTATCTGACCATGATTCAAAATTAACGCCTATGACATTGTTTCGGTCAGAAATAGGCAAGCAGAAACATTCGTAAAAAATAAACTATTACAGAGCTGTACCTCCCTATTCAGCTTTGTTGATCAATATGCCATATTACTAAATGATTCAACCAATCCATCTCGTATGCTAGGCTAGTAATTCACTCTCTTTCGCAACACTCTATTGACCTCTTTATCTGACCATGATTCAAAATTAACGCCTATGACATTGTTTCGGTCAGAAATAGGCAAGCAGAAACATTCGTAAAAAATAAACTATTACAGAGCTGTACCTCCCTATTCAGCTTTGTTGATCAATATGCCATATTACTAAATGATTCAACCAATCCATCTCGTATGCTAGGCTAGTAATTCACTCTCTTTCGCAACACTCTATTGACCTCTTTATCTGACCATGATTCAAAATTAACGCCTATGACATTGTTTCGGTCAGAAATAGGCAAGCAGAAACATTCGTAAAAAATAAACTATTACAGAGCTGTACCTCCCTATTCAGCTTTGTTGATCAATATGCCATATTACTAAATGATTCAACCAATCCATCTCGTATGCTAGGCTAGTAATTCACTCTCTTTCGCAACACTCTATTGACCTCTTTATCTGACCATGATTCAAAATTAACGCCTATGACATTGTTTCGGTCAGAAATAGGCAAGCAGAAACATTCGTAAAAAATAAACTATTACAGAGCTGTACCTCCCTATTCAGCTTTGTTGATCAATATGCCATATTACTAAATGATTCAACCAATCCATCTCGTATGCTAGGCTAGTAATTCACTCTCTTTCGCAACACTCTATTGACCTCTTTATCTGACCATGATTCAAAATTAACGCCTATGACATTGTTTCGGTCAGAAATAGGCAAGCAGAAACATTCGTAAAAATAAACTATTACAGAGCTGTACCTCCCTATTCAGCTTTGTTGATCAATATGCCATATTACTAAATGATTCAACCAATCCATCTCGTATGCTAGGCTAGTAATTCACTCTCTTTCGCAACACTCTATTGACCTCTTTATCTGACCATGATTCAAAATTAACGCCTATGACATTGTTTCGGTCAGAAATAGGCAAGCAGAAACATTCGTAAAAAATAAACTATTACAGAGCTGTACCTCCCTATTCAGCTTTGTTGATCAATATGCCATATTACTAAATGATTCAACCAATCCATCTCGTATGCTAGGCTAGTAATTCACTCTCTTTCGCAACACTCTATTGACCTCTTTATCTGACCATGATTCAAAATTAACGCCTATGACATTGTTTCGGTCAGAAATAGGCAAGCAGAAACATTCGTAAAAAATAAACTATTACAGAGCTGTACCTCCCTATTCAGCTTTGTTGATCAATATGCCATATTACTAAATGATTCAACCAATCCATCTCGTATGCTAGGCTAGTAATTCACTCTCTTTCGCAACACTCTATTGACCTCTTTATCTGACCATGATTCAAAATTAACGCCTATGACATTGTTTCGGTCAGAAATAGGCAAGCAGAAACATTCGTAAAAAATAAACTATTACAGAGCTGTACCTCCCTATTCAGCTTTGTTGATCAATATGCCATATTACTAAATGATTCAACCAATCCATCTCGTATGCTAGGCTAGTAATTCACTCTCTTTCGCAACACTCTATTGACCTCTTTATCTGACCATGATTCAAAATTAACGCCTATGACATTGTTTCGGTCAGAAATAGGCAAGCAGAAACATTCGTAAAAAATAAACTATTACAGAGCTGTACCTCCCTATTCAGCTTTGTTGATCAATATGCCATATTACTAAATGATTCAACCAATCCATCTCGTATGCTAGGCTAGTAATTCACTCTCTTTCGCAACACTCTATTGACCTCTTTATCTGACCATGATTCAAAATTAACGCCTATGACATTGTTTCGGTCAGAAATAGGCAAGCAGAAACATTCGTAAAAAATAAACTATTACAGAGCTGTACCTCCCTATTCAGCTTTGTTGATCAATATGCCATATTACTAAATGATTCAACCAATCCATCTCGTATGCTAGGCTAGTAATTCACTCTCTTTCGCAACACTCTATTGACCTCTTTATCTGACCATGATTCAAAATTAACGCCTATGACATTGTTTCGGTCAGAAATAGGCAAGCAGAAACATTCGTAAAAAATAAACTATTACAGAGCTGTACCTCCCTATTCAGCTTTGTTGATCAATATGCCATATTACTAAATGATTCAACCAATCCATCTCGTATGCTAGGCTAGTAATTCACTCTCTTTCGCAACACTCTATTGACCTCTTTATCTGACCATGATTCAAAATTAACGCCTATGACATTGTTTCGGTCAGAAATAGGCAAGCAGAAACATTCGTAAAAAATAAACTATTACAGAGCTGTACCTCCCTATTCAGCTTTGTTGATCAATATGCCATATTACTAAATGATTCAACCAATCCATCTCGTATGCTAGGCTAGTAATTCACTCTCTTTCGCAACACTCTATTGACCTCTTTATCTGACCATGATTCAAAATTAACGCCTATGACATTGTTTCGGTCAGAAATAGGCAAGCAGAAACATTCGTAAAAAATAAACTATTACAGAGCTGTACCTCCCTATTCAGCTTTGTTGATCAATATGCCATATTACTAAATGATTCAACCAATCCATCTCGTATGCTAGGCTAGTAATTCACTCTCTTTCGCAACACTCTATTGACCTCTTTATCTGACCATGATTCAAAATTAACGCCTATGACATTGTTTCGGTCAGAAATAGGCAAGCAGAAACATTCGTAAAAAATAAACTATTACAGAGCTGTACCTCCCTATTCAGCTTTGTTGATCAATATGCCATATTACTAAATGATTCAACCAATCCATCTCGTATGCTAGGCTAGTAATTCACTCTCTTTCGCAACACTCTATTGACCTCTTTATCTGACCATGATTCAAAATTAACGCCTATGACATTGTTTCGGTCAGAAATAGGCAAGCAGAAACATTCGTAAAAATAAACTATTACAGAGCTGTACCTCCCTATTCAGCTTTGTTGATCAATATGCCATATTACTAAATGATTCAACCAATCCATCTCGTATGCTAGGCTAGTAATTCACTCTCTTTCGCAACACTCTATTGACCTCTTTATCTGACCATGATTCAAAATTAACGCCTATGACATTGTTTCGGTCAGAAATAGGCAAGCAGAAACATTCGTAAAAAATAAACTATTACAGAGCTGTACCTCCCTATTCAGCTTTGTTGATCAATATGCCATATTACTAAATGATTCAACCAATCCATCTCGTATGCTAGGCTAGTAATTCACTCTCTTTCGCAACACTCTATTGACCTCTTTATCTGACCATGATTCAAAATTAACGCCTATGACATTGTTTCGGTCAGAAATAGGCAAGCAGAAACATTCGTAAAAAATAAACTATTACAGAGCTGTACCTCCCTATTCAGCTTTGTTGATCAATATGCCATATTACTAAATGATTCAACCAATCCATCTCGTATGCTAGGCTAGTAATTCACTCTCTTTCGCAACACTCTATTGACCTCTTTATCTGACCATGATTCAAAATTAACGCCTATGACATTGTTTCGGTCAGAAATAGGCAAGCAGAAACATTCGTAAAAAATAAACTATTACAGAGCTGTACCTCCCTATTCAGCTTTGTTGATCAATATGCCATATTACTAAATGATTCAACCAATCCATCTCGTATGCTAGGCTAGTAATTCACTCTCTTTCGCAACACTCTATTGACCTCTTTATCTGACCATGATTCAAAATTAACGCCTATGACATTGTTTCGGTCAGAAATAGGCAAGCAGAAACATTCGTAAAAAATAAACTATTACAGAGCTGTACCTCCCTATTCAGCTTTGTTGATCAATATGCCATATTACTAAATGATTCAACCAATCCATCTCGTATGCTAGGCTAGTAATTCACTCTCTTTCGCAACACTCTATTGACCTCTTTATCTGACCATGATTCAAAATTAACGCCTATGACATTGTTTCGGTCAGAAATAGGCAAGCAGAAACATTCGTAAAAAATAAACTATTACAGAGCTGTACCTCCCTATTCAGCTTTGTTGATCAATATGCCATATTACTAAATGATTCAACCAATCCATCTCGTATGCTAGGCTAGTAATTCACTCTCTTTCGCAACACTCTATTGACCTCTTTATCTGACCATGATTCAAAATTAACGCCTATGACATTGTTTCGGTCAGAAATAGGCAAGCAGAAACATTCGTAAAAAATAAACTATTACAGAGCTGTACCTCCCTATTCAGCTTTGTTGATCAATATGCCATATTACTAAATGATTCAACCAATCCATCTCGTATGCTAGGCTAGTAATTCACTCTCTTTCGCAACACTCTATTGACCTCTTTATCTGACCATGATTCAAAATTAACGCCTATGACATTGTTTCGGTCAGAAATAGGCAAGCAGAAACATTCGTAAAAAATAAACTATTACAGAGCTGTACCTCCCTATTCAGCTTTGTTGATCAATATGCCATATTACTAAATGATTCAACCAATCCATCTCGTATGCTAGGCTAGTAATTCACTCTCTTTCGCAACACTCTATTGACCTCTTTATCTGACCATGATTCAAAATTAACGCCTATGACATTGTTTCGGTCAGAAATAGGCAAGCAGAAACATTCGTAAAAAATAAACTATTACAGAGCTGTACCTCCCTATTCAGCTTTGTTGATCAATATGCCATATTACTAAATGATTCAACCAATCCATCTCGTATGCTAGGCTAGTAATTCACTCTCTTTCGCAACACTCTATTGACCTCTTTATCTGACCATGATTCAAAATTAACGCCTATGACATTGTTTCGGTCAGAAATAGGCAAGCAGAAACATTCGTAAAAATAAACTATTACAGAGCTGTACCTCCCTATTCAGCTTTGTTGATCAATATGCCATATTACTAAATGATTCAACCAATCCATCTCGTATGCTAGGCTAGTAATTCACTCTCTTTCGCAACACTCTATTGACCTCTTTATCTGACCATGATTCAAAATTAACGCCTATGACATTGTTTCGGTCAGAAATAGGCAAGCAGAAACATTCGTAAAAAATAAACTATTACAGAGCTGTACCTCCCTATTCAGCTTTGTTGATCAATATGCCATATTACTAAATGATTCAACCAATCCATCTCGTATGCTAGGCTAGTAATTCACTCTCTTTCGCAACACTCTATTGACCTCTTTATCTGACCATGATTCAAAATTAACGCCTATGACATTGTTTCGGTCAGAAATAGGCAAGCAGAAACATTCGTAAAAAATAAACTATTACAGAGCTGTACCTCCCTATTCAGCTTTGTTGATCAATATGCCATATTACTAAATGATTCAACCAATCCATCTCGTATGCTAGGCTAGTAATTCACTCTCTTTCGCAACACTCTATTGACCTCTTTATCTGACCATGATTCAAAATTAACGCCTATGACATTGTTTCGGTCAGAAATAGGCAAGCAGAAACATTCGTAAAAAATAAACTATTACAGAGCTGTACCTCCCTATTCAGCTTTGTTGATCAATATGCCATATTACTAAATGATTCAACCAATCCATCTCGTATGCTAGGCTAGTAATTCACTCTCTTTCGCAACACTCTATTGACCTCTTTATCTGACCATGATTCAAAATTAACGCCTATGACATTGTTTCGGTCAGAAATAGGCAAGCAGAAACATTCGTAAAAAATAAACTATTACAGAGCTGTACCTCCCTATTCAGCTTTGTTGATCAATATGCCATATTACTAAATGATTCAACCAATCCATCTCGTATGCTAGGCTAGTAATTCACTCTCTTTCGCAACACTCTATTGACCTCTTTATCTGACCATGATTCAAAATTAACGCCTATGACATTGTTTCGGTCAGAAATAGGCAAGCAGAAACATTCGTAAAAAATAAACTATTACAGAGCTGTACCTCCCTATTCAGCTTTGTTGATCAATATGCCATATTACTAAATGATTCAACCAATCCATCTCGTATGCTAGGCTAGTAATTCACTCTCTTTCGCAACACTCTATTGACCTCTTTATCTGACCATGATTCAAAATTAACGCCTATGACATTGTTTCGGTCAGAAATAGGCAAGCAGAAACATTCGTAAAAAATAAACTATTACAGAGCTGTACCTCCCTATTCAGCTTTGTTGATCAATATGCCATATTACTAAATGATTCAACCAATCCATCTCGTATGCTAGGCTAGTAATTCACTCTCTTTCGCAACACTCTATTGACCTCTTTATCTGACCATGATTCAAAATTAACGCCTATGACATTGTTTCGGTCAGAAATAGGCAAGCAGAAACATTCGTAAAAATAAACTATTACAGAGCTGTACCTCCCTATTCAGCTTTGTTGATCAATATGCCATATTACTAAATGATTCAACCAATCCATCTCGTATGCTAGGCTAGTAATTCACTCTCTTTCGCAACACTCTATTGACCTCTTTATCTGACCATGATTCAAAATTAACGCCTATGACATTGTTTCGGTCAGAAATAGGCAAGCAGAAACATTCGTAAAAAATAAACTATTACAGAGCTGTACCTCCCTATTCAGCTTTGTTGATCAATATGCCATATTACTAAATGATTCAACCAATCCATCTCGTATGCTAGGCTAGTAATTCACTCTCTTTCGCAACACTCTATTGACCTATTCTTTATCTGACCATGATTCAAAATTAACGCCTATGACATTGACCTCTTTTCTGACCATGGTCAGAAATAGGCAAGCAGAAACATTCGTAAAAAATAAACTATTACAGAGCTGTACCTCCCTATTCAGCTTTGTTGATCAATATGCCATATTACTAAATGATTCAACCAATCCATCTCGTATGCTAGGCTAGTAATTCACTCTCTTTCGCAACACTCTACATCAAGACTTAAAGCACTGCGTCTTTGATTTCATTTTTTATTTTGTTACCATCTAAATGAGAATTGGATCCAACGTTTGAGACAATCTGTGAAGAGGGCGCCCTACTCTCCGAACTTTAAGGGTCGGCAACCTTTGAGCAGAGGTGTGCCAAACCAATCTACCTGTAGGATTCAGCGGGCCACACTGCAGGACATTCTCGAAACCATTCGATCCCAAACATATTGCATGCAGGGTTATAGAATAGAGGTAAATAATTTAAATATATATTTACAGATATATTTACAGATTTATTACAGATTAATTTTCCATCATTTAAAGATATTTCCTTCCATAAAAATGAACAGCTTAAAACATAATTATTACTTTAACAGCAATAAAAAATTTGAAATTGTATATATATTTTTTATTTATTTTTTTAAACTTATTTTTTTCCTCTCTCTCTTCCTTAAATTTAATTTCTCTTCATTACAGTTAAATAAAAATTTTAATGCAAACCTAGTGCTTACACCGTTCTCTACTTTCATCGTAAAATTATGCGTACGAGGGTCATTCTGAAATTTTTGAGACACACTTAGATTTTTAAGATTATGTTTACAAAATTTTAGAAGTTTTCGAAGTCGTCTCCTGCAGCATCAATGCACTTTTGTAGACTAATTTTCCGCAGATTATATGCCTCAAACCATTTGTTTTCGGAATTGATGAAAAAAGTGCCCCATCGATCTCTTTTTCCGAATGAGAATGACGCCCCCCCTATGTTACAACGTAGAGCCCAACGTCCCACACAGCCAGATCCAGGGAATAAGGTGGATCACTTAAATTCGTTTTTAAGAAACTCAACTGTGTTAATCCGGCTGAATGTAAAGATGCATTTTCATGGTGAAATCCCCTAACATTCACTTCTTGAACATTTTATGGAAGACATTTTGTAGTACACCAGTTTGCTGTCTGTCCTTCCAACTGGATAGTTTTGAAGGAAACGGTATACATTACTCTTTTCATTGCTCGTTGTCTTTTCACCATTCTTGGCGTGGGATCAAAAACCCATACTTTGCTTTCTTGACGTTTTGGAACGTCAAAAAACGGTATGTACGTTTCATCACCTGTTATAATTTTGTGGTGGCCACTATCATTTAGCAATTTAAGAATTTCTTAACTAATTCTGACACGCTCCTCTTTTTGAAGCTCAATTAGATTATAGAGAACTCTGCGACAAACTACTTTTTTTCATATGTAATTCTTCTTGAATAATTTTGAGTAGGGTTGTGGATTTAATTTTAAGTTCCTTCTGTATCATTTAGTAGGTGCAGTGATTATCATCCATTAACATTTTTCATATGGCAGACACATTACACGGAGTTACTGCCGACTGCGACCTTCTCCATCTGGAAGGGAATCGAATCGTGACCTCTGCAAAAAACCTGAATCTAGTAGCATGACATGGAGATTCTTTACTAAATGCTAATTGAAGCCATTGAACGCATTTGTCTTGATTTAATTCAGCGTTAAAAAATCGGAGCGCGATAATTTTCTCGCGTCAACTCCATTTTTTCTTCTGTCTGAAATTTATTCTGCGCTAAACAACTTGAAGTAAGTCAGTGAAAAATCATCTACTGTGCTAAAATACCTTGTATTTTTAAATTAAACTGTTAATATTTTTTGTAACTTTTCGTCTGAGCGTATCTCACAAATTTCAGAGTTTTACCCTCGCATAACAATTTGAATATTCAATTGTTAAGTAATACCTTTGTGGACTAGAAATATTTTTCGTATGAAGAAAGATTTTTTACTTTGATATGTAGAAGCAAAAGCGGAAAGCATATAGAACAGGAAAATTTCTCTCTTCAAACAATTAAATCTCTCCATTAATGGGTTTCAGTAATTTACAAAATAACTGTAACTGTATCTTTAGAGTTATCGATTTTTCGTAATTCCATAACTGAAAAATTCTGAAGAAATTTGCCAAATAAGATAGTTCCATTACAAATTTATCGACTTCCATCCATTCAAAAATTACAAATTTGCAGAATAGTGCTGAGTTCCACTGAGAATTGCACCACGTGCCACATGTAGCACGCGCACCATAGGTTGCCGACCCCGGTTCTACACCAAAGTGAAGCCGTAGCTTTCTTAAGGGGACACAGAACGATTCAATTGACAAAAATCGGTCAAAAACTCAAATCTAATTTTTTTAGCCTAAATTATTTTTATATACTTTTCTACAAACTCACAAAATTTAAAAGCTCTAAGTTTAAAAAACGCAGAGCTGTGATAAATTTTACGTTTGTTTTATTCACATCCCAATGGGAAATCAAAACTTTAAACTGATTTATCTCGGAAAGATAAAATAACTAGTTTGTCTTCATTTAGAATGCTAAGGCTTTTTCTATTGGGCCTAATTCTTGGAAAAATTTTTCACTTATTGCTATTAGTACATGCAATAAAAGATGGTATGCATTTTTTAATCAAATCGATACTTTTTTTAAAAAAATAATTGAATTTTGAATTTATACATTTTTTAAGGAATTCTCAATAAGCATTCATAAAAAGAAGAATTGTACGAATACCAATCATGTTATGGCAAACCCGTACCGACTTTTGTTATACATAGTTTGACGTACTTGTAAATCAAATTTCATGAATGTAAGTCAATTTTTGTAGGATTTGAAAACCACATCAGAAGTTTCAAGTTTGGTTTTTATGAAATTTAAAGCACAAAATCTGTTTTATATCCTACACACACAGAGGAGGCAGCTAAAAAGATTGTGAAAATCATTCATTTCAATCGTATCCTATCCTCCTAACGGGCACAGGCTCTTCTGCACGACGTGCCTTCAATTGGCGTCCAACTATTCAGCAACATGGCTTTCGGCGACGAATCTCGTCGTTTTGAACCATGGTCAAGTTACGATACCTGAGGTGGAACCCCATATCCCAACTACCACACCACACCAACGGGAGGACGTGTGAGCCTCGACATGTTTAACGCGAACCCTACACGACGGGTCTTCAGAGGTACTGAGCTAGATCTCATCATACGAGAATGTTGCCTTGACCACTAGACTACCGCGTCCACATGTCTTCGATGCCACCAGTACGAGGCCTTCAGACCATGAGTTCGTGATCTTCACCACTCGACAACCACGCCCACTTTGCAATGGACAAAAAAGAATGAATAGCCTTCTACACTCCCTCTTAATTTGTAGTGCATATGGCCACGAGCTCGTGACTGGTGTGGGATGAGTTTGAGCCCTAGTGTCACAGAAGACCCACCGTGTAAAGGGGCTGAATCACATTCAATCTATCCTGGCTTGAAACCATCCTATTGGCATGTTGTGGAAGTTTGGAGAGGGGGTGCCAGCCTAGGTGTTGTCCTCGTCACTTGATAAGTGTTCAAAATGACGAGGTCTGTCTCCAATAGCATTCGTCTTGTTGTATAGTGAGACGTTGACACAAACTCACTCACGCAACTACTTCATTTGATTCTGCTATGTCAAATGAGTGAGTGAATATTAACGTCGTACTGTTAAGCTACACGAGGGCTTTTGGCGACGGACCTCGTCTTTTTGAACCACGGTCAAGTGACGAGGACGACACCTGAGCTTCCCCCCCATCTCCTAACTACCACATCTGCTATGTCAAATAGGAGTGCCTCTTATCATTATAGAAATCTGGTACAAAATAATTCTAGTGCATATACGATGTCTAATTTAAACACGCATATTTTATTTAGGACATCCTTAAAATACGGGTTCAGAAAAATTCCCATCTTGTCGAAAGGAAAATCCACCAAAGTAATTAATTAGATACAAGAAAAATAATTCCTCTTCAAAGTATGGACAAGGTAAATACATTTCATGAAATAATATAATTAAAAATATTTTTATGGTTTCTATAAGAGATTAATTTAGAGACTGTACAGCAAAATAACTCCAAAAGAGCGAAAAACATTTTTAGAAATGTTTATTTCCAATTAATGCAAATTAACTTGAAATAAACATTTGGATATTGGATCTTTTATGATTTCAATTTGAAATTTGATTATTTTTGGAAAACGGAAAGAAAATTGATTTGTATTTTTCAGTTCGCACGCATTTAAAAAATATACCTAAGTATCATTTACATCTTCGACTACAATTTTAGTTTTTTAAGTACGTCGTTTTATTACTTTTTAGTGAATAACTGCAATTAAATTTATTTCATTTAAAATGTAACAAAAATCTTGATTGAAATGCATCCAAAAATATAATTCACACAAATTTTGCCTTCTGCAGTAGAAGAAACAGTTGACCATTTTTTTTTTCGTCAGGTAATTAAAATATTTTAACCACTAAAAACGTTGTGTTACTAAATCAAAAGGAATTAATGCATAAAAGTAAATAAATGACGTTTTGAACAGAATCTTTACACTTTGAAATAGTGAGAAAGATGCAACTTTTAAATGATTTATTTCAAGAGCAGAACTCAATCTCAAGTACCAGAAAATGTTTTCAAATTAAATGAGATTATATCTAATGACTATATATATAAAAATGAAACGCTGCTGTTGGGCAGTCTATTTCATCTTAATTCACTTATTATTATTGTACAAAAAAAAATCATACCACTATATCAATATATCAATAAATATTTAAATTTTTGCATTTTAAGCCACTGCAATTTATAAGTGACAGTTAGTGATTTAATATCAGACAACGTTAAAAATATAAATTTCGGTCAAGAATCAAACATTTTCTTTTTAGCGAACCCTTTTGGGAATTAGATTTATATAAATCTATGTATATATATATTTGATTTTCTTTCTAAATTTTTTTTCAATTCCTACTGTTAGTTCACCCTCTCCCTGTATATATATCTTGCTCAAATTTTCAGTCGTTAATAAAATTCTTTCTATTAAATAATTAAATTCATTAATTAAATTTAAAAATGAATATATAATAGCATACAAAACTAATAGTCCAACAGCATACATTGGGTAAAAAAAGTATTTGCACACCTACATTTTTGTTTGCAACTCAAAAAAAGGGTAAGAAATAAAAAAATTAGTATTGCCAAATCAGAATAAGTTTAATCATCCAAAACAAAGAGAAAAATTACAATAATATAAATAACAATACTTTTTTGTAACAAAATTAAAATATCTCGTATCAAGAAAGTATTTGCACACCTGCATGAATACAAAAGAAATATAAAATATATAAGCAAATTTCAAATAACTAATATTTAGTATGCATTCCTTTAGCATCTATTACTGCTTGTAATTTTGCTGGCATTCATTTAATTAAATTTTCTGGAACAGTAGGGTCAGTATTCGACCACTCTTCAATAAGGGCTTGTTTAAGGGCAGATTTGCTTGAAATCTTCTTTTTTCTTATTTTTAAATCCAAAGAATTCCACAAATATTCCAAAGGATTTAAGTCTGGTAATTGTGGTGGAGTGGCAAGTTTTCTGGGTACATGATAAAGCAACCACATACGTGTTATACCGGCAGTGTGCTTGGGATCATTGTCTTGCTGAAAATAGTACGAATTACTGATACCCGATTTTATTGCACTTTGTGGCAAGTTATCTCGCAACACATCAGTATAAGTTCGAGCTGTCATTATCACATCAATGAAACACAAATTACCAACTCCATTGCTAGCCATGCACCCCTAAATCATAAAACAGCCTCCTTCATGTTTAACTGTAGGTAACACATTTTTGGTATGAAAATCAGTACAAGGTTTTCTCCAATCTAATTTCCTGCCATCTGATTTAAAGGTATTGAACTTACTCTCGTCGGAGAATGACATTTTTCCAGAAATCAATTGGCTTATTGATATATTCCTTAGCGAATTCAAGTCTCTTCAGTTTATTTCGTTCAGTTATGAGAGGTTTTTTCCTTGGAGATCTCCCATTAATGTGTACATCGTGCAGGACATTTCGAACACTTTGGGCACAGATTTGAACTCCAGATGTTGAAGTGACATCATTGGCTAATGTAATTGCACTAACAAATGGATTTTTCGATGCTTCTCTTATGATGTGTCGCTTCATTCGAGTTTCTTTGCGCGTCCAGAGCGCAAGTTATTGGATGGAAATCCTCTTTCTTTAGGACCTTTGATAACACACCGAACTGTAGAGAAGCAAACATTTACCTTTTTACCGATTTCTCGGTAACTTGGGCCATCTTCACGTGGAGAAACAATTCTTTCTCTCAAAGAAATCGGCAATTCAGATTTCTTAGGTGCCATTACAATTTGAAATCGACAATCAAATGATAACGTTTCGACAACACCTCCTTTTGCATAAAAATGCAAATTTGCTAAAGTTGAGTTGAGTGTGCAAATACTTTTTTGACATAAGATATTTCAGTATTGTTGCAAAAAATGTTTTTTATTAATATTATTGAATTTTTTGTAATTAATTTAAATGAATAAGCTTATTCTATTTTTAAAATGCCAATTTTTTTATTTCTTAATGCTTCTTTTTATGAGTTGTTAACAAAAATGTAGGTGTGCAAATACTTTTTTTACCCACTGTATGTAGAAAGGAAAATCACATTTGTTGGGGCCCTGTAACGCAATGGATAGCGCGCGTTGGACTTCTAATCCAAAGGTCGTGGGCTCGAATCCAACCTGTGGTGGCCTAATTTCTGAGAATGTGATTACTTTTTTACTATAATACTTTATTACACACAATACTTAAATTTAATGAATGAATAAATAATAAGAAACAAGCAAAAATAGTCCAACGCCCTACATAGAAAGGAAAATGGAAAATCTTTCTATTTGGTCACTTAATAGTGGGATTCTGACATGTCTATGCACAGAATTATATAGCAATTGTAATTATTTAATAGAAAGTAACTAAAACAAAATTTATCTGTGTTCATCTAAGTAGGAATTGACTTTTTTTTGTATAACTTGTTTATTGTACAATTGTTCGAAAAAAGTAAAGCATCCACCGAAACTAATATTTTCTGCATTTCAATCCGTTAAGCGGTTTTCCCGGACAATATACGGGCTACCAAAAGTTGGCAACAGGTTTACCCGTACACTGTTCGGGCACTGATATTTTCTTTCTTTTTCTTTGATTTGCGCTTATTTTTAATTCTTGTGGTGTATAATTTAGTACTAGAGTATCTTGAAAAGATGATGGAGTTTGTCTTTGAAGCCGAAATACTTTTCGTCCGGCCTTTTTTAGGGGAAGTTGGGAATTAGCTCCGAGTTTAGTTATAAACAAAGAAAAACGCACACTTTTTTTTTAACATTTTGGACACAAAAAATTGCCCTGTTAAGGGCTCATATCATTTTTCTCAAAATTCCCTTTTTTTAAAGACTATATTTCAAAAATCAATAAAGATGCTTGCATGAAATTTAGTATAAATGTTTTTAATATTATCTAGCAAACGGAGAGAGAGACTATGTGTAGGTAAAATCAAATAATTTTTTTAAAGTTATTTTGGATTTTCGTCCAAAAGTATTGAAAAATTGCCGGAAATTTATAGTTTTTAGTTTTAATTGAGATAATTTTTATTTTAATGAAAACAACTTATAGGGTTTTATCAATTTACACGAGAAATTTTTAAAAAAATCTACTGCAGCATTTTTTTAGAATACATATAATTTTCTTTGAAAGAAAAAAAATTAAAATTTCCCAAAATTGGCTTAAATTTTATTTAATTAAAATATTGAAAATAGAGCTAAATGTATTTATAACTATATTTTTCATATTATTGAATCGAAATTATTTTTAATTGAAATTACGAAGTGTACAAACATTAGAGGTTTCGATAAAATGAAAAAGCAACTGTTAATCTTATTGGATGTCTGCCATACACATTACTAAATCGTAATTTTTAAAGCAATTCAATATTAATGCACGAAAGCTGATTATTTTTGTAAAAAAATATGGAACACATTTTATTATTAACACCACGCATTTTTTAAAGTTTTAAAAAATATTAATAAAATTAAATATATTTAACACCTCAAACGAGACTTTTCATGTAAGAGAAATAGAATGGAATCTTAAAAATTATTTACCAACTGCAATTGACATCGTCGAGCGAAAAAGCGATAAAAAATGCATGCATTTTTTAAACAACGCGGTTTTATTTTTATTTTTTCGAAATAGGGAGCAAAATCCGAGAGTAAAATCTTTGTAGAGTCGAATAGAAAGAGAGATTTCGAGTGATTTGCGAGTAAAAAAATAGGATTTAATGAACAAAAAGAGGAAAAAATCGATTTCTTCTCTAAACCAAAAAGTAAGAACATTGCCATTTTTCTCTTTTATCCACACGATCTTTTCCCTTCTATTTTTGATCAATTATTCTAAAACTAAAACGAATCTAAATAATTCATACATTCCAGCCTTGCCTCCAAAATAACTACAATCAATAATTTGGAGGTTTGCTTGCAAATAAAATACAGGAGAGACGGCAACCTGAGGATTCAGGCAACGAAACAAAGGGAGGAAAAACGTTCGAAAACATAACAAAGCAAAAGGCAAACGCGCTTCAGGTATTCATACACCGATACAATTTCCTGCCGTATTCGGCACTCCCTCGGGAGTTAAGCTTGTTCATCTGGTATTGGTCTGTATATTAGGATATGTATGGAGAGCGGAATGAAAAAGGATTAAGAATTCTCGATGTCGACTCCTTTTTGAAAAGAAGCGGGGATAATTGATTAGTGCTGGTGTCGCCTTTATTAAATTTGGGAATGCTTCGTTTTCCTTAGGAATGAATTCCAGAAAAGGAATGTTTGTTTGGATGGTGGTTTGCTTTTCCCCAAAGGTGGACGGGATGGATTTTCACAAAGAGCGTGTGATATTGGGGTTTGGATGTTATCGGGTCTTTCTGCTGCATTGGTTGGTAATGGCTCATAGCGAAACAAATATTGGCTTTGATCTTCTGATTTAAAATGAAAAGGCGGGTGTAGCTTTCATAACACCTTTTGATCTGAGATGTTTCCTTTTTTTTAAATTTCTTTTCCACCGACTTTAAGATACTGAAAAGAATTGGGCTGTGTGTGTGTGTGTGTGTCTTATCTTCTGATGGCTACATTCATTTTTATATTCGAAATATGTATGAAAAAGCATAATAATTTCATTTTAGAATTATCTTAACCATTATTCTCATGTTCTGTTTTAATCAATCATGACATTTTGCTTTAAGAAATTATTTTAAATGCTGTATAACACTGTTATTTATACTTTTTCGAATCAAGAAACCCTTGGAACTATAATGTGTTATAAGAGAACCCCATTCCAATTGCACTTAGAAGAATATTATATATACAAATTCCTTCAATTATAATATTTGAAGTAGATCAATACGTTATATGCACTTAATGTAAAGACAATTTTTTTAAGAAAAATATTGTATCTATTTATAAAAGGTTTAATTGTGTAATTTTAATATAATTTACTCATTAACAATATTATTTTGTTAACAAAATTTCAACTACCTATGCATTGTATTTAGTAACTGTGGTATGCAAAATTGCATTTTTACTACACAAACTGTCGAAGCCGATGTCTATTGAAATTATCTGGAGTCTCATTTTATACTATACGTTTCATTGTTTTTGTACTTGTATTTTATATGTATCCCAGAATAAAAAAAATAACACACGACAACAACATTTTTTGTAGCCATTCGCGTTGAGAAATATTTTTCACTGAATATGATCTGAATGGCATTAAAAAGTTTATAGCTGTGTGAGAATAAGTGAGTGAATATTAACGTCGCACAGTTCAGCTACACGAGGGCCTTTGGCGACGGACCACGTAATTTTGAACCATGGTCAAGTGACGTGGACGACACCTGAGCTGACAGCCCCCTCTCCTAACTACCACACCACACTAACGGGAGGACGTTTCAGCTCTCGACAGATTTAACGTGCATCGCTGCCCTACACGGCGGGTCTTTAGTGGTACTGGGCTCGAACTCATGGCATGCCTGCCATGATCCGATACCTTGACCACTAGGCTACCGCAGACCTATGAGTTGGCGCGATATTTTCCTGTGTAAATAAACAAGTAAATTAAATTACTTGATCTGATTGATTTTAGTTTAAAATTTTCAAACTAAGTTAATTCGAGTACTTAAATCCCGCGGCAAGCTTTTATATCATAAAATGTGTAATGACGTTATAAGTTGATGGTAAAAAAAAGTTTTAAAAAGAAAAGTTTATTTTATTCTTTTTAGCGCATTTAATTAAAAGCTTGTTTTTAAAAAAGTTTTTTTACTTTTAATTTATTTTATGTATGTAACAAGCTTTTCGAAAAAACAACAAACATCACATTTGATGTATCATCTCATACCTTTTTATCAGAGACTATAAAACATAAAGACTTAAGATTTTGATCGTATATTAATTATATCTAGGCATTTATATTTATACTGAAGTGAAATTTTTTAAAACATATTATTTAGTTCTTTCAAAGACAAACTTTTATTCTCCGAGCATCATTATGAATTTATTGAAAATTTTCCTTTTTTGTTATATCTGCTTTCTATTTAAATGTTTTAAGAATATTTCAAAAATGTCACTTCGGTATACACAATTGCATTTAACAAACATAGAGTACATGCATACAGTAAATTTACACAATTTAAAACAAACATTTAGAAAACAGTAGTTTTTATAAAAAAAAATCTTACCTTGTAAAAGTAAGTATTCTATACTGCAGTGTTCCTCAAACTTTCAATACTGGCGACCCACTTTTCAATCATAATTTTTTTCGCCCCCCCTTATACAATAGTAAGGTATTGAATGCTATAATAATGCACTTTGACGCTAAAGCTACAATACGATCTTTATTATAAACCGTACAAATTAATAAGTTAAGTATATTAACTTTGGTATGTGTTGCTTTTAAGTAATATAATTTTAAGTAAATTTCTTTGAAGTAATAGAATAATTGTTTTGTTATTTTTTTCTTTAATTTTAAAATTAGAATAGATTACAAAGTGCAGGGGCTGCTTTGAAGACAAAGTATAGATCTCATCAAAACATAGAAAAGAACTCAGAGTCTCCATTTCCAATCGTAAGCCTTCCTTTGCTCTGCAAGACAAGCCCATGGAAGTCACTAATACATATTATACTTGCTTTTAAATACCTTGTCTAGCAATGATGCATAAAAAAATACTGGCTGAAATACCCGTTCTTCGCACGAGTTTATTTTTTAAAAAATAAAACATTATTCTTGATATAATAGCTGAATTGTAAGGAGATTAATCCCAAATGCGCGACTATGTTTACAAAAATGTAAAATGCTTTCTCTTAATGATTGCTCATATGAGGATTAGTTTTAAGCGAACTGTAATTTTAAACCTCGCATAATTAGCTTTTAGAATTAATGTTAAAAAAGGAAAAATATAAAACTCCGATGAAGAATAATTGTGGTATTTTTAATATTTTCAGCGAGAAGACTTCAAATTGATTTAACACGGGAGCAGGCACTCACTCGATACTAACGTTAATCGTGATTCCTGTGAACAATTAAAAGAAGAGAAATTATACCTACCAACTTTCAAGATCTTTTTAATTCTTCTTTGAAAATTTGATAAAAATTCCAATAGAACAGTACTAAAATGTTTCCTTACCTTATAATGCGACCTTAATAAAGGACACAAATCACATACACTTTTTACTAACATTACAGGAATGATATTTGCAAGCAAAACTGTCATATTTTGTTCAAATTTTTGTAGTTTTGCTATCCTTTGACTCTGCACCCCGCGCGACCACTCCCGGGTTAAATGTGTAATCAATGTAAAAATATGAATGTTAGTTTGTGACGGGCTCACGCGTCTTTTCTTTAACATGTTCTTTGGGTTCTTTGGGACCAGAATTAACGGCAACTCTTTTCCAACCAAATACAAGAAGTGAAGTGTGAAAGAAAGATGCAAATTAGGAAGCTTTTAGATATCAGAAGTTAGAGTAAGCGGGATGGCAATTACAGGAATGTAAACAGTTCGTGGTTCAAGAGTGAAGAAGTTGTAGATAACGTTACGTGGCGAATAGTAGGATTTATACGCAAAGAAATCTATCGAATCAAGGTGCATACCATTGCACTCGAGTCATTGTATGTCTTCATCTAGGTGTTATAATCGTTACTTCAAACTACAGCAAGTTAGGATTGATTATTTAATATTAGTATCGGCGATATTATTGGAATTGAGTTTAGGAGTCAGTTATTGATAGTGGTACGGATTAGGTTAATTTGTTATTATCTATATAACATGTGTTTTGCCACCGTAGATTCTGTCACATATATTATTATAATCTAATTTGTTAAAAGAATTAAATTTAATATCTTAATAAAGACATATTAAGATAATGCATGATTCTAGCTCTTCCGTTAATCCTACACCTCTAGCTCACGCTGATACCCAAAGAGATAATCACCCCAGGGGGGAGGGAGGATTATCACAAGTTCTAAAAAGGAATGGTGTAAAACGTTTTTCATCATGCTTTATATGTTTCAGAATACCCATAAAAAATCTTCGTCAAATAATCCTTCAAAGTGCTTTCTGTGCCTTTCCAAATGTCATATAACTCTTTCGTATGAGAAAAAGCGCATTATTTACAACTTCCCTAAATGAAAAATAAAGACAAAAAAAGGAACGAACTAACCATACCTGTAAGTTCAAAGGTCAAACAGATGAATTTTTTTTATCTTCCTAGAATGTTTCTTTGGGTCTGGGTTTTGTCTTTTCTCTGAAATAGTATTTTAGGTTGAAAAAGAAATCTTAATAAAAAAAATCTCTCATCGTGGGATTACAGCAAATTAAACAAAATGTTGTGTTTTTTTATTTAGTTATAGGATTAGATAGCTAATGAATGTGTCGAAGTGAAAGCTTTTATGTTAGATGTAATATCACCAGATGATACATATAAATTATATCATTGTAATTGTGTATTTTTTTATTATGTCAGAAAGTATTTTGCTTACTTCATTCCGGTAAATTAATTTTTTAAACCTTTAATTTTCGATACGCTCGGGCCCCCCTTGTAGGGTTATCACCCCCCCATCCCCAGTTTGAGAATCGCCGCTGTACTGCTTAATAATCCTAGTTTTTACTTTGATATGGATGATTAACACATATTATCTTCATGATGCGTTATGCAGACATGAAATTTCTGTTAGCATTTTGAAGCATTTATGCTTATGTTACATTCATTAGGTATATAATTATCAGCTGGTCATAATCCAGTATTCAAATTTTTTTCTTTCATAACATTCAACTTTAAAATTTTAGATTTCGCAAATAATCGCATCTACACAAAAAGTTAAATACTTTTAACACTTTATTTAAACACACGAAGATTTTTTAATCAGTAATAATAACTAATCAAAACTAAATTCAAACTAAAGGATAGACATAAATTTCAGTAAAAATCACTAAATAATAAATGTAACATTGACTAAAATCCACATGTGAAATCCAAAATAGGCTCCAAAAGTTTTTAGCAAATTTAACAATTAAACTTTCAATTTATATACAGTTATCTGAAGTTAATTGTGTATGAATAAATAAAATAAGTCGAGGCTTTGCAACTTCCCCAGATTTAAAAAGACAATGTTTATACATTTATATTTGTCAAAATGGGTGTGGTACATCAGCTGATTACTTTTTTAAAAATCACTTTAAAACACTTCTAATTCATAAAATGGCTTGTACGTTGTATCATTGAAAAAGTCCTGATTTGCAGATTTTAGAAATATTAACAACTCAAAATCGATTTCGCGAAGATTTTTACCCTACTGACTAATCTAAAGAAGATTCATTATGCAAGTGTGACAGGAATCTACAGAAATATAATTCAAATAGCATTCAAGTTAGGAAACCTCGGATACATTTTTAAAACAATATGTTGGATTATTTTTCTGTACAAGCATTTTATAAAAAATCAAGCTCTTTATTCGGTGAAGAAAACTAAAATTTTACGTCATATATATATATATATCCTTGCAAATCTATCTAATTTTTTTGCCGTGGCTACGGTAGCCGAGTGGTCACGCTGTCTTGACTGACTTTGTCTAGTCCAAAACTTAGAGTCACTAAAGATCCGCCAAGTAGAGGGGCTGGAGCAAGTTTTTAATGTATATAAAAACGTATTTGTTTTTAACAAAAACCAGTAGGAGGGAGTGCTAATTTGCATCGCATTCTAAAGCAACACGAGGGTTGTTGGTTACGAACCTCGTAATTTTGAAACATGGTCAAGAAACGAGGACGCCACTTGTATGACTAGGTATCCTCCACCCGAACGGGAAGACTTTGTGAATGGATATATTTAACGTGCATCCGTCTCTCTAAACCCGGCTATTTGCACGGTACGGGCATTGATGTTTTCTTCTTTATGCCCTTGATTTGAATTCTCATGGTGAGGTTCAGAGATGCACGGTAATGAAGTAATTCTGATCTTCGTGGTGAAGGTAGTAATTTAGATTTTTGAAAAGATTCAATAGAGAAGAGGTTGTGGCAAGGCAATGTGTAATTTGTTAATTGAGAAGAAATAAAAATTTTAAGATAATCCAAAAAAGGCGATATTATCTCTATCCCCATTGCAATGCAACGCTTACCATCACACCAAATTGTGTGTACATATATATATACAGTCGGACCTCGCTAAATCCCCCCAAAAAGTTCGCTAGATAGAAAATTCGTTATATAGAGGTTCCTCTTTCAATATATTTTATAAACCACATAAAACAAAATTTTTAATTCATTAACACTATATATATTAAAAAAGTAATTAGTCACACTTTTTTTAAAAATTAATATGTTTATTTTATATATCTTACCCATCAAAAAAGAAAGAAAGAAAAACTGCAAGGAAAATAAAAAAAAGAATATAGAATATTAAGAAAATAATTTTATATTAATATTTTATATTATTTTCAATATTAAGAAAATAATTTTATATTAAAATGAATGAATTTTAAGGACATTTTCTATAATTGAAAGCATACAACTAATATGAAACATACATTATTTTATAACTAGAACATGGTAACACCAAACAGCTCCACTGAGGTGGAAAGGGGGATATCGAAACGGTTTCTAGTGAACTGGACAAGGGGGGGTTACAGGTTGCACTTCTTGGATGAAACGTCCAGAACTCTATTGCTCTCGGCGAATTAAAATCTAATGAAACCAGTTCAAAATTTATGACCACCATAAAATGTGTTAAAGAGAGAATAACTTGAAATGTGTTCAGAAATACTTTAAGAATAGGGGAAAAAATTGAATCACAAAAGAAAAAGTTCGTTCTATAGAAAATACACTTCGTTATAGAGAGGTTATTTTACGAAGGAAATCGTGAAATGTGTGTTCTTAGTTCCATGAAAAGTTCGTTTTATAGAAAAATTCGCAATGTAGAGGTTCGTTATATAGAGGTTCAACTGTATATATATTATATATACAGTCGAAGCTCTATATTAATTTTAAAAAAGGTGTGAATAATTACTTTTTGATATATAGTGTTTATATTTATGCGATTTCTGAAATATATTAAAAGATGAACCTCTATATAACGAATTTTCCATGTAACGAACTTTTTTCCAAGATTTAGCGACTTCGTTATATAATTGTCTCACTGTATATATATGTATATGCACACACACACACACACAATTCTCAACCGTTTGAAAAACAGATATGAGATATATTTTTGTAAGTATGGGAGAAATTCTTTTGAGATATATAAAACATTCTACATAGCATGCTGAAAGTACTTATAAAAAGCAAACATTTAGGAAGGGGTGCACAGTTATAAAATAAAAAAAAATGTAAAAACTTTGAAATTTAAAATTAAAATAAAATTCTTCCATTTTAGCATGTGTAGCTAAGTATAATGCTTAGTTACATGGAATAAAAAAAATTGTCCTTTTTTGGAAGATTTTGGGCAACACAAATCAACTTCTTAAGAGTTAATTGCAGTAGGTTTATAACCCACCATTCCACACCTTTGACCGCGAGTTATTGACATTGACCTTTTTCAGCTGCTACGGCCAGTGTTATGTAAGAGTTATAAATCAGTGGTTCTCTCAAACTTTCACTACTGGCGACCCAATTTTCAATCACAATTTTTATCGCGCCCCCCTAAAAATAATAATGTATTGAATGAAATAATAATGCACTTTGGCGCTAAAGCTACAATACGATCATAATTATAAACCGTACAAAGTAACAAGATAAGTATTAAATTTTGTATATGTTACTTTTAAGTAGTTTTTTTTTTTTTTTTACTTTTTAGTTCGATTCACTATAAAAGCGCGTTTTTTGTTTGTTTCAAAACTATAATTTGTTTTATAATTATTTTTACTATACACGATAATAATCAGAATTCCAGTGAATAATTTAATTAAGAGAAAATATACTTACCTACTTTCAAGAACTTTTCAATTTTTCTTTGAAAATTTGAGACAAAATCCAATAAAACTAAGGAAAATGTTTCAAATGTGCGTGTCCTTAATAAAGGATGTAAATCACATATACACTTTTCGCTAACACAGGAACGTTATTTTCCACTGCAAAACTATCATATTTTGTTCACTTTTTTGTATAGTTTTCTGTAGTTTGATGATCTACAAATAGCATTTTGAACTTTTCTTCTTTGTGTCTTTTTGACAAAGTGAAGTGCTACATTATGGCTTCATAGTTTTCTTCATATAGATCTTTAGGCAGCATTTGAAAATTTCAAATCAACTCAAACGTTTCATGTCTAACGCTTTTCTGATATTTACTTTCGCTATATATATATCTTGATTAATATGCATTATTTCAGTAGGTTCTTCAATAGCTTGATCAGTTTCAACTTTTTTCAATAGGAATCACAGATGCCCATTTTTTTAATTATCTGCTCATTTACATTTATAAACCATAATAAGTCACACAAAACTGCAATCAAAACCACAAAATTGTTCATGGGGAAAGTGTAGCATGTGTTCTAAGCAATAATTTTGTAAAACATTTTTCATTATGCATTATGTTTCAAATTACTCAAAAATAAATCTTGGCCAAATAATTCTTCAAAGTGCGCAATATGCTTATCCATATATCATAAAACTCTTTCACATGGAAAAAGGCGAAACAGAAATATATTATTTACAACTTCCCTAAAAAAACGACGGAGATAACCATACTTCGAAGGTCAGCTAAAGTAATATTTTAGGTTAAAAGAGACGTAATAAAAAATCTCTCATCGTGGGATTACAGCAAAGCAAACAAAATATTTTTTTTTAATTTGGTTATAGGATCAAAGATGGCTAATGAGCGTTTGAAGTGGAATCTTTTATTTTTGATGATCCCCAGATAAAAATAAATTATATCAGTGTAAATGTGTATTTTTTATTATGTCAGAGAGCATTTTGTTTTACTTCATTCCAAAAAATTATTATTTAATCCTTTTATTTTCAGTACGCTCGCGCCCCCCTCACAGGGTTACCGCGCCCCCCAGGGGGGCGCGCCCCACAGTTTGAGAAACACTGTTATAAATTAAAGAAATGAATACGCGCGCGCGCTCATTAATACATAAAAAATATATATTCTTACATCCAACAGAGGACGCATTGAAAACAGTGAGACATTGTAGATTCCCAAATGATAAAGTCACTCTTCAAGAACATATCAAAAACAAATATTTTTAAGAAAAATATAAAAGTATGAAAATGAAATAATGTTTTGCAATCATTCCTACATTAATACAGCGTGAATTATTTTTCGTTTTCATGAGCCAGCTAGACTCCCACGAGAATATAGTCCGAAGAGGTATCTAGGCATATACACTAAAGCATTTTTGTATAAATACATTTTATACAACAGGCAGTCTTTCATTTTCAAGCGCCTTGTGAAGGGTTCATTTTATTCAGGAGAGTTTCAATAATTCATGGTTGACAAATAAGATAACTCTATCACATTTTCTCAACAATTCATAATTCGGTACCTTAATTTCCATTCCCTAGGTGCATTTTTTATGCCTAAGGTCTACAGTAAGCAGATTAAATATTAATAGGAATAGAATCTAATGTTCGCGCAAGGAATAATTTCCTTTTTGTCAAAGTTATGTACAAGAAATGCTAACAATTTAAAATGGCTCTCTCTGAGACTCACGAAAAAGCAAATGAAGTATAAAAAAATGGGATGAAAAATTTTAAAGTGTTCTTAAAACGTAGAAATAATTCAAATAAAATAGAATTCATTGCTTATTTAAATTGGAAATTTCGAGCTGTACATTTTATAGAATCCTTTTCTAAGTAAACGTAAAACATTTTTAAATTTTACTTTTTTTATGATGTTTTAAATAGAAGGAATTAAGTATGCAAATTCCCTTACCTATATTTAGAGATTTAAAAGAATTTATGAATGCGGAAGATGGAATAGAATCAACTAATTCGTAAATATTTATTTTTGTTTCGACCGATAGAGTTTCGGTACATTTTAAACTAGTTTTTAGAATCAACTTTTAATTTTTAGCTGTTGAATTCCATAAAACATAAATAACTTTAAAACATTTATCGTATTCGTTTCATTTGTTCAAACTGCAGCAAAAAATATATTATTGCTCACTATTTTTCTCTCGGGAATTTTGGTTTGGTCAAAATAGTATTGTTACGTGTTTTTTCAATATATGTCACACAAATGTTATTGTAATTTCCGCAGCTAAATTTAAATTAAATAAACTTATGATTTAAAAAATATTCAAAGGTACTGTTTTATAATTTTCGCGAAGAAATCCAAAGAATAAGTCAATTGATTGGAACCAACACAGAAAAATATTAATAATCCCTGTAACGATATCGCAACTAACTGATAAAATACCAGGATATGATAGGTGCCATTCTACATTTAAAAAAAGGTTTGATTTTGATTTCTTGTACCACTAAAGATGATCTACGGGGCTGGTTCGTGCTATATCTCTCGAGGCCACAAGTCTTCTCGTTGGTGAAGGATGGCAGTTTGAAAAGAGAAGTGCTACCTGAAATGTCGTCCTCGTCATTTGACAGGAGTTCAGAATAAGGGGTTCCGTCACCAAAACCTCTCCTGTAACTTATAAAAGCAAATTTAGGGCAGAATCAATACATTTGAATTAAAAAAAGAATTATTATTTTTAAGGGAATAAATAATAAGTATTTAATTAATTATTTTTTGTTAATAAAAGTTCTTAATACCTTACGTTCCTTTTTTATTGATTATGCGAACACATCTAAAATAAATACCCAGTACCAAATTTAAAGTTCCACAATCAGACTTGAAATGTGTCATTTTTCTCAATTTAGATTTCAACTCACGTTTAATGGAAGAACTTTTAAATCTATTCCTTTTAACGAATCTAAATCTCATTAAAACTATCCTGATTAGCAAATTTCGCTTGCTAACAAGTTTATCTTTACGTGCAACGCATATCTCTTCATTCGATTTCTAAACAAGAAATTTTAAGAGTTCTAAAACGCGGTAAGTCTCAAGAAATCCCGAAATTCTAATCATTTCCCCACTCAAGTGAGACTGCGAGAGCGAGAACTGCATTACGGGGACGAATTTAAACATATTTTTAATGAATTCTTGATCTAAATGTCACAACTAATTCTAAGCGTACAGCAATTCCATTTTAGTTACCAGGGAAAATGCTCCTTCGGCATAATTTTTTCCCCTAATTCTTTCCCTATTATTCCAAAAGCACTTATCCCTTTTATTATTCAAAACAAATTAGGCGGACACCGACTTTCAATTGCAGTAATTTCATTTAATTTTCCTCTTTCGAGACACATTTCTCCCTTTCAATTACTGCACATAATTATGGATTTTAATTATCTCAAATAAAGTAATCATTTTCTAGGATTTTTAGATCAGCGATGGTAAAGGACATTTTTTTGTTGTTATTTATTTATCTCTAAAGAATAGATTCTTAAAACGTTCAAGCAATCTGCAGAAATTTTTTTCCTTTTCATCTTCTAACTGTAATTAGCATTATTTTGGCAATTAGTTTTATTATTTTCTTTTATTTTGTGTGTTTGTTCGTAGTAATGATTTCATTTATCTTTTCCCCTAAAATCGAATTATCGTTGTCATTAACAAAACAAACGTTTTCCCTAAAAAAATCCTTAAATATTCCCTATCTTTGAGCAACGTGTTAGTCAGAAAAATGTTTTCTAATAGATTTGAGCCTGAGTAACAATTAATACGAAGAATTAATGTCAAATTTAATCCTCTAGACATTGTTTACTCTTATTACGTGTCTAAATAATAATAATAAAGGTAGAGAATAATTCCACAGAGAAGACGTAATGGGTTATTTTTATTTAAATTTTGTCATGTTTAATTTTAAATCACAATACGAAAGAAATGAAAAATGGCGATAAAAATATAAAATCTTAGTTTAAATAAAAGGCGAAATAAATGAAAGAAACTTGACTATACATTTTTGAGACAATTAACAGAAGTTATTTTAGAAGATTGTAATCAAATGGTACTATTAGGAGCTTCTAAAATAACTTCAGTAGTACTGAAACAGTCACACTGAAGTCACAGTCAGTACTGAAACGTTAAATCTTCATCAAATTATGTCTTTAAACTCCTAAGTGTATATTACAATTAAAAAAGGGTTTTGTAATAATATATATACTCTCTATATATAATAACCTCCAAAGGTTAAGGTACAACGCATTTTTAGAAGCTTGCTATTAAAAAAGGGCAGCAATTCATTGTTTATATAAATGGTAAGCATGTATTTTAAAAACTATATGAAAAAAGGATAGCCATAACTTTCATTTAAGGAAACGGACCTATATTTAAGTGGAAATTAGAGAAAATGTGCACAACTAAAACTTCCGTAGCTTGGTGTGTACATTATGTGTATGGTTGTTGATCTACAAAAGTTGTTGGTAATTTCATTGACAATATCCAGGAGAGTCTAGAAATGTCTTAGAGAATTTATTAATTCGATTCCGTTAGGTGGTAGGCCTAGGGATGAATAGAAAAAGGCTCGTCACCAGCAGATGCTGCTGGAGCGTCTCAAATGGGCTCCCAGTGTGATCCAAGTACTTCCTGATCCATTGGACTGTGTATCAAGAAGACATGTTCCAGGTAAATCACGAGTTGTAACTCTTGAAAGGGACAGTTTTCTAATTCTGTAAGGCTGAAGGAGAAGAAGCACTAATATGGTTGCACGTCATTTTGTCGTATCAGGAACTAGAATCTTGGCTGCATTGGCGCACAATGCCTTCACAATGCAGGTGTTGAGGTAAAACGATCCGTTGTGTATGTTTCAATCGGCAGAGATGGGCCTCTTCCTCTTGGGCAAAGGAATACGTTTCCTGCGCACGTACACTCTCAGAGAAGTCCAAGTGGACGCTAAAGAGCGATACCGGGTGTGTGCTGATCTGGAAGGCACCAGGTACAACCCATCCCTCAGTGTTGAAACGCATAATCACAGATGTGGTGGAATCATGGTTAGGGTGGTGATCTCTCTCGGGGGTCGCCCTGAACTGCGTGCGATCCATGGAGGAATTTTCACTGGTGTGCGACACTGAGGCTCGATCCTTGATCAGTAAATTCACCCATACACCACTGCTATCGGTAACGCATTGATTCTGATGGATGACAATGCGGCAAATCATCGAGCTGGGCAAGTTGAGGCTGAACTTTAGTATTATAGTCTGGAACGAGAGTGGAATGGCCAGCTCAATCTCCATACTCGAATCTGATATTTGAGGTTACCTGGACAGACGCGTTGGTGTCTTAAGTCCGGCTCCAAGATCCTTACAAGAGCTAGAACAAAGTTTGTTGACTCCATGTTTGATTCCTCTTTTCCTATTTCAGTATCCAATAACTTAATTGGAAACGTGGAATTGCTGATGCCACCAAGCATTGCAGTTAAGAGTGGACATGCTTTTTATTAAAACCCATTTTTTAATGTTTCTAATACATCTTTCCTTATGTAGTATTTTGCTTCCTCCAATCGTGAATTTTTCTTCCAACAATGCTATGTAAAGCATGTTTGTGTTAAACTTAAGCAAATTTATATTGCATTCAATAATAAACTCTTCAATGCATCTTTCTTCCATACTTCTTGTTTCTATATTCATTCATGTTCCTATAATATACATTAAACATGTTGTTACTTAATTTTTGGGCGGCACTATACATATAAAGGGTTTTTTTTTAGAGGTATAGAACTTTAAATTGCAATAAAACAACGATGTATTATTCGAATGACATGAATTTTTTTATTCGAAAGATAATCTTGTGGCATTGCATTTTAAATATGATCAAGCAAGGCGTAGATTCGTCGAATGGGCCCAAAACGAAATTGCCGTTGTTCCCGATTTTCATAAGCGAATTTTGTTTAGTGATGAAGCGCACTTCTGATTGAATGGCTACGTCAACAAACAAAACTGCCGCATTTGGAGTGAAACTAATCCACAAGTGTATGTCGAAACACCGTTACATCCAGAAAAACTGACTGTTTGGTGCGCTTTATGGGCTGGTGGAATCATTGGTCCGTACTTCTTCAAAAACGATGAAGGCCACAACGTTACAGTCAATGGGGATCGGTATAGAGCCATGATTACTAACTTTTTCATTCCTGAATTGAACAATCATGATGTCCATGAGCTGTGGTTCCAACAAGACGGCGCAACATGTCACACAGCTCGTGCCACAATCGATTTATTGAAATACACGTTTGGTGACCGCCTAATTTCACGTTTTGGACTTGTGAATTGGCCTCCAAGATCTTGTGATATAACACCGCTAGACTATTTTCTGTGTGGCTATGTAAAGTCATTGGTCTATGCGGATAAGCCACAAACGCTTGACCATTTGGAAGACATTATTCGCCGTGTTTTTGCCGATATACGGCCACAAATGTTGGAAAAAGTCATCGAAAATTAGACGTCCAGATTGGACTACATCCGAGCCAGCCGTAGCAGTCTTATGCCAGAAATCATATTTAAAATGCAATTCCACAAGATTATCTTTCGAATAAAAAAAATTCATGTCAATCGAATAATACATCGTTGTTTTATTGCAATTTAAAGTTCTATACCTCTAAAAAAACACCCTTTATATATATATATATATATATATATATATTGTTCTTTTGTAGGCTTTTCAACCCACCAGAACTTTGCGTAAATTATCTAGTACTGGTTTCTCCCAACCTAACGGGATTTAGCGGTAACTTGAGCACTTAGAAAAAAAGGTATGGGCTCAGCGTTTTGCAATAATTAGTTGTGTAACCTACATCGTTCGATATATTTCAAACAATTAGAGGAGCTTTTTACGGAAGTCATAGGATTTTGGGAGCTTCTGGTTGGTAGTTTGTATTCAAAATAAAATTTTATGGAAAATTGAAGCCTCTTTTTGTGTTAATATAGTTGATACGCTAAATTATCTGTCGCGTTTTGTGTGTGTGAGAGAGAGAGAGTGAGTGAGTGAGTTATCGTCAGTAAAAGTGGATTGCTATTTAAGAAAATGTTTCCTCTCCTCAATTGTTCCACTGCAAGAACCACGAATCGTATTTTAATATCAAAATGCTGCACCAATATCTTATTTAGTTAAAATGTTAAGCTGCTCACAAAAACACACACATCTCTCTCTCTCTCTCTCTCTCTCTCTGTATATATATATATATATATATATATATATATATATATATATATATATATATATATAGGAGAATAGTGACTCTCAGTTATCACAATATTTTCAGAACTATTAGAGCTACAGTCTGGGAATATTCCTTTTAGTCAAGACAAATACACTAAGAACGGAATTTAAGAAAATTGACTCCAAAGAGGGTTGCGGTCGAGTAGACAAATTTCTGTTTATAAACTATTAGACCTATAAGCTTTAAGCTTGACATGCATATTTCTTTTAATGAGTAAAGATCTACTGAGGATGAGTTTTGCGGAAATCGATTCCTAAGGGGCGTTGTGAGGCTGTACGAAGGAGTTACAGATTTAAAAAAATTCCCGTTTTTAAATAATTCAACTTACAGTCTTGGAATTTTTCAAGCATGTTCCTTATAATGAATAGAAGCCCTTTAAAAATTGGGAGGAAGGGTCTGTTGGGATGTAAATAATAATTATATTTCTGTGTATGATATCCAGAGCTGTTATTTTTAAATCAAGAGGTGACTTCCATATAGAAATATGTTTCAATACAATCAAAAACTTAATGCTACGGACTTAGATAACAATAACTTTAAAAAATAATATATAGTTTTACAATGAAATAAAAAAAATGCCTTGCGAAACAGAAGGATAACAGCTGGTAACTATCCAGAATGATTCGCTGCCAGACCGACAGACTTTCAGTGTGTGTAAGACGGACATAAACAACTAACTCTGAATCGCATAGAAATGTAGAGTCGCTATTGCCATAGTTGCAAGTTATGGTGCAAAGAATCGGCGATAAACAGAAACAAAAGCACATTAAATGGACATAATACATTTTATTGAAAGGTTGTCTTATAACAGGTGTTTGAAATTACAACCAGAAGTCGTCTGGCAGTGGCACTGCATGGAGTTCTTTACGTTTTGGAAGATTCTTCCGTGAAGGCTTGTGGTAGGTGGCACTAAATGGAAGATTTCATCAAAACATATCCTGCTGGAAGTCGTCCTATGCGATCCGTTTCTCGAGGCATAGGATGAACTCAGATTCAAACGAAGAACTGATCGTGTGTGGAGCTGCGGATTGCAATGAGCACGCCGATCTGTACCAAGTTGGCTGGTTGTACCAGGGACGTTACTCGAACAGGCATGTTTCGTATCACACGACTTTCGAAAGTGTGACCTAAGTCTATTCCTGGTCACATAAAAAGTTTGGTGTATGAGACGTCTGACCCTTCAGTTGTACATCTCATCACTTGAATATCTGTAACTGCCTAGAGGATGCGTGACATCTTCGAGAACGTAAGGAATTCCATGCAACTCCAACATAAGACGACTTCTGGTCATAATTTCAAACACCTGTTATAAGACCGCCCTTCAATAAAATATATTTTATCCCATTAATGTGTTGCTGTTCCTTATCTCTGCTCCTTTGGACCATAGCTCGAAACTAGGACATTTGTACCCTTGCATTCCTGTGGGATTCCGAATCGTCTCTGCAACACGCTGAAAGCTTGTTTCGGATCTCCCTGCTTATTAAAGCTTGGACCACGCTTGAAAAGCAAACTAAATGGTTAACACTCATCATTATTTTTTAATGTGACAAAGCTCTGATTCATAATTTTAAAAAAGAACCATTGTAAAATATATGAAAGTTAACTTCAAAAAATATCGAACATAAAATACAGAAGCTATGCAAATATTATAGGGATGTACGATACAAAACACAGTATGATGAATATTTTTTTATTATTATTTCATGCATTTGTAGCTATAAAAACTGTTCATATTTAACTCGGAATAATGTTTACGGTATTAACAATTTCATTTCTACCGAAATCTTTTCTAATTTTTCAATTTAAACAAAAAAATGTTATTGGTAAATAGAAATTAGTGAAAAGATAATGTCCTGATTCCAAAAAATAAAAGCTTTTTCATACATTATTTAATTCGTTAGTGTGGTTTTGAATGAACTGCGCGCTCTTAATCTACTCTAAATGGGATGACAGAAATTGAGAGATGCGCTGTTCATTACTTTTTCTTTATTTGCATTTAGATTTTGTCCTACTTTTAAAAAGTACTAACTAGTTAGCTTTGTTTTTATTTTAATTTATTTTTCAGTGATCTCGAGGAATAGTATGAAGGGAACTCACTGCATTCGTAACCGGGGTTTTAGAAAATAGTATAAATCAGTGCTTCTCAATCTTTCAATATTTGCGACCTCATCGTTTTCCTCGTGTCCCCCTTCCTTAAAATAACAATAGATTTAATTCAATAATGCTACATTTTGACGCCAAAAGAAAAAATACGACTTGAACCTCTTAAGTGCCACTGGCGTATATAAACGTCTCGCTCACCCAAAGCGTTAATTGTCTCGTACGTATGTATACCTCTTTCCGAAGTGCGCGATCTTTTCTTTGCACTCATATCCATAAAATTATTCCGAAGGCTTTGGAATGCAATAAAAGGACCTTGTCAGTATTTGCGAAAGATTCACTTATTTCAGAGGATTTGCGTATTTATTTCGTTTCTTCCCCCTCCCCCCTTCCAAAGCATCCCACACGCGTCCCTACGTGGAAAACAGTGGCATTGAACATTGAATCACGTAACTTTTTATCAGAAGTTGAGGGATTAATTATAAACCGTAAAAATTATCAAGATAAGTGTTAATTTTTGTATATAATTTTATATATAACAAACCCATGGGGTTACTGGTAATTATTAAACTTGTTCTTGTAGCAGTGCTTCTCAAACTTTCAATACTGGCCCACCCCTTTTCGATCACAATTTTTATCGCTCCCCCTTATGCATTAATAATGTACTGAATGCAATAATAATGCACTTTGAAGCTAAAGCTACAATAGGCGATCTTAATTATAAACCATACCAATTAGTAACATAATTTTTAAATTTTGTATACTACTTTTAAGCAAAAATAAATAAATAAATAAATAAAATAATAGGATAATTATTATGTTAATTTTTAAATTGAACATATTGCAAAATCCGGTGGCTGCGTAGAAGACAAAATATAGATATCTGCTAAATATAGAAAAAGAATTTAGAGGGTCAATTTCTAATCATAAGCATTCCTTATAAAAACTTTGCTTTGCAAGACAAGCCCATGGAAGTCGTTAATACTTATTAAATTTGTTCTTAATTTAGTATTAATTAATTAGTTATAAAATACTCTGTGCAGCACCGATACATTAAAAGTATACCGGCTAAGTGCCCGCTCTTTGCCCGAGTTCATTTGTAAGAAAATAAAAAATTATTGATATAATAGCTCAATTGTAAGGAGAGCAAAGCCAAGTGCTCGATAATGTTTACAAAAATGTAAAATAATATTTTTAAAATGATTGCTCAAATTATAATTAGTTTTAAGCGAATTGTAATTTTAAGCCTCACAGAATTAGCATTTATAATTGATGTTAAATAATGAACAATAATATAAATTTCCGATGAAGAATAATTGTATTATTTTTAATATTTAAAGCGAAAAGACTAACATGTTTTAACCCGGGAACAGGCGCTCACTTGATACGGTCGAGCGGGGTTATTGAGTCACCTCAATCCTTTTTTTTATAATTATTTTATTGTACACGATACAAATCGTGATTCCAGTGAATAATTTAACTAAGAGAAAGTTCACTTACCTACTTTTATGAACTTTTCAATTTTTCTTAGGTAACAAATAAACAGTTTTGCCAGAATTAACGATTTCGTAATCTGTGTGTCCCGCGTGACCACTTCCGGGTAAAAATTGTATTCATTATGATAATATGTATGTTACTGCTAAAAAAATTGCGTAAAACGTTTTTTTGCATGGAAAAAAAGCACAACGTAGAAATACATTACTTACAACTTCCCTAAATGAGAAACAAACACGTAAGAGAGGGGGCATAACTAACTGTACCAATAACTTAGAAGGTCATGCAGATTACAGCTATAATGTGCAGTATTTCAAAAATAATGACAGTGATGAATTTTTTATGTTCCTAAATTTCTTCGATTCTGGGTCTGGTAACCGTTTTTTCTCTGAAAGAGTTATATGTTAGGCTTAAAAAGAAAGCGTAGTAAAAAAATGTCTCATCATGGGATTACAGCAAATCAAATAAAAGTTTCTTTTTATTTGGTTATAGGATCAAAGATAGCTAATTAGGTATTGAAGAAGTTTTTATTTTAGATGACTTAATATCGCGTACCTATAAATTATATCTGAGTAAAAGTGCAATTTTTAATATGCTTGAAAGTATTTTGTTTTAATTCATTCCAGTAAATTAATTATTTTTAAATGTTCTATTTTCGACATGCTCGCGCCCCCCTTGTAAGGTTATCGCGCCCTCCAGGGGGGCGCGCCCCACAGTTTGAGAAACACTGTCATATAGTATTGTTAAATAAATTATGAAATACATTGTGGGCAGTACTGATACATTTATAAGTTTATTATATCAGCGTAAATGTGTAATTTATTTTTTATTAGGTCAGAATGTATTTTGTTTGTTTACTTTCAGTAAATTAATAAATTTTTTAGAAAATATTCTTTTGTTTGTGATTTTTCAATATGCTTGCGCCCCCCTCGTAGAGTTATCTCGATCCCCAAAAGAGGTGCGCCCCACAGTTTGAGAAACGCTGGTATAATTGAAATTTTTTTTTATGTTTACTGTCACCTGAATTAGAACATTAAGATTGTTATCACAAGAAGAAATTATTCAAATGCAATTTTTTGTCAAAAAAGGAAGGAAAGAAATTCGAAACATTGTCCTTTTACGGAAAAAAATGCTTCTATTATAATATTTTACCTCTTATCAAAAACTTATATACTGGGGTTGAAATAACATTTGAAATGTATAATTTAAAAGTGGCTTTATTCATATTTTATAAATCAGAGCAGAGTAATTTCAGCGGAAAACACCTGTTATTATTTATATTGATCTTAAATCCGAAAATAATGTAAATTTTTCAAAAGTCCTAGTTCGGACTCTGTGCAGAAGTCATAGCTATGTATATCGACAAAATAGAATTAGAGAAGCAATTTTTCCATATAAAGAAAATTTTCTATAAAATATGTCTTTTTTTTGCCAAAAAATTGCATTTAAGTAGTTCTTTTTTTATTGTAATATTATTCTTAAAACGGCTGCATATGTTTATTCTAATTCACTTGACATTAAATATCGAGGATAAAAAATTATCATAACAAACATCAAAAATGACAGAACAAAACTTTTAAATTCACGGTTCTGAATGTAATCATTCACCTGAAGCCATCGTTACTTGATTAGAATATGAAAGTAATTTAAATTTTCTTTTTATAATTAAAATTTCAATCGAATTTCATTATAGAAAAGTGTTAAATTAGGTCTAACAATGTATTCACAATACGACAACAGGCAGCCATATAAAGATTGTTTACTCACCTTTTTATATATTTGAGAACCATTTAATTAAAATTTTTATTTTTTTCCTCCATAAGTAATATATTTGAATATCACAGTGTTTTACTCGAAAAACAAAATAAAAATCATACTAAGTGAATATTTTTTTAAAATAACAACAGTAGTAAAACAAATAGATTTTCCATGCAAGACTTCATTACCAGCATTTTACATGCATTAATAACCTACAAAGTCGAATTCCATAAACAAAATTTTAATTTAAACCATTTTCGCTTTTAATTGTCTAAGCGTTCTTTCGGTTCCTTTGTCGCCAAAGGAGAATGGGTTCTGTTACGAGAAGTATAATGCTTTGAATGAAATGAATATTCAACAGTTTGAATCAATAATGAGGCCTTTGTGTTTATCTCTTTTGCAGCTAAACTCTGCAAAGAACATCCTGTCTTCAAAACACTCATCAGCAGACGGAGGATTATGAACCAAGCCATGGAAGACTTACAGGTGGGTTGTTTTCATTGTTCAAAATTTTTACAATAATACATTCTGGAAGAGAAAATTTGAATTATTCTATTTTCAAAAAGGCTTAGTATCTGTTTCACGAAAGTATATACATAAAGGGAATTGACTTTTTAAAAAAGTACTTAAATGCTGATATTCTTTCGAATAAGGATTAAACATCGAATTTCTACTAAACAATTTAGGATCAATTTTAGAAGCGAACAGAATAATGGTTGAAAGTATTTGAAACGAAATGAACTCATTTGAATGTTAAAAGGCAAATGCGTCTCGTCATTTCAAAAGCGATTCTGTAAAATGAAAAAAATTATTTCTGTGACAATTAATTTATGAATGTACAATGTCAAAGGCTTTATATATATATTTATATATATATATATATATATATATATATATATATATATATATTATATATATAAATATATATATAAAATATATTTTAGACACACACTAAATGTGTGTATAAGCAGAAATGTATTTTAGCTCTCAACTTAAAAAAAATATTCCAGAACAAATGGTTCTTTTAGAACCAGCTAGGCTAAATGGCTACATTAAAACCATTGTCTTTATCGACAAAGGAGGAATATATCCACAATGCCTTAAAGTTTTTGATGCTTTTTATCTTATTGATTTAACCATTGAAAATATTCTAAAGTATATTTTAATCTTTAAAAATACACTTTCTTCTAAGAAACAAATTGCACGAAATAACCGAGAAGAGCATCCGAAAGTTCGAAAAATAAAAACACGGCTGCTTAAATAATTCATTACACAAACAAATAAACATGAAATAAAAATGTTTGGATCGCAAAATAACATTTTCATGAGAAACAAATAAAAGAAAAAGAATATTTCTGGAATTCTTCGCAACACTCAAAAAAAAATTTTTTTTTCTTTCGAATTTCTGCCGTGTCTATCACAAAGCCTTACGTCTTTTTTCTAAAAATCCTGGAAAAATTCCCGAAAACGCAGGTTGCTCAAAATATCCAAAGATCAACAACCATTCCTCGACAAACGATGTCCTTCTCTTTTATGCATGAGGCATGAACCTAAATATTTTATTCTGTTGCCCCGCGTTTGCCTTCTTCCAGACTGATATTTGTTGCTTCACTTTGGCAATGCCTGCACAGCGCCATCTAGAATCAGCGATTGCGAACTAACGATGTTTGAGCTGTAATTTGACTCTCTTGGGTATAAGATATCTTCGAAAGTTAGAAGATACGGTTCTGGGTAATTTCTTTGATCAGCTAAGCATAAAGAATACGGGAGAATGTCGTGTTTGAGGGTATTACTACCACGTTGGTGTTGAATAAAATAGTAATACTATTATGCGGAAGTCTACTGTTTATATATATGTATATATATAATATGATTAGTAAAAGGACAGTAAGGTTTTATTAGTGTATATTTTTGTGCTATAATCTGGAATGGGGATAAATGTTTTAAAAGAAACGCACAAAAAAAGGATTTGAACATATTAAATGGAAGCCTTAATCTAACTAAAAAAACCCTTCATATTTTCCTATCTGGAATGATGTGTAAATTTCACTAAAAGAAATGATGTGCATCTCTGAGTAGTCAACACAGAAGACTGTAACACACTTGAAACTAGATTGATTGATTATTAACGTCGCACTGTTCAGCTACACGAGGGCTTTTAGCGACGGAACAACGTAATTTTGAACCATGGTCAAGTGACGTGGACGACACCTGAGCTGGCACCCCCCTCTCCTAACTACCACACCACACCAACGGGAGGACGTTTCAGCTCTCGACAGATTTAAAGTACATCTCTGCGCTACTCGGCGGGTCTTTAGTGGTACTGGGCTCTAACTCGTGACAAGGCAAGCCACGGTCCGATACCTATACCACTCGGCTACCGCGGCCACAAACTTGAAACCAGACAAAAGCAAATAGCTTTGTGCAGCGAACTTCTACTAGCAAGAAACACATAGATACAGACGCCTTCCACAGATTCTTATTATGCAAACTATTTTCAAAACAAAACACATGTTCCCATCGCACAAAGGATAAATGCATAATCGATGGCTTTGATAAATGGCATGACAAAAAATAAGTATTTTACACAACATATATATTAATATGAACTGAATAGAAATTAACTAGAATATATATAAATGAACATACAAATAATTAATGATCAAAATACAATTTGGTTAAAGGTAAAGATAAAATTCCATCCAAACACTGAGTATAGTATAATTTCGTAATTCGAATAAAAGGAAAAGCATTTTCAGAAAAAAAAATGGAAAAATTGAATTTCAAAAGCAGAAAAACTTTTTTTAATAATTAAAACCTTAAAAATAAAATGATAGAAACTCGAGATTTTTTTAAAAAGCACACAGGATTTGCGCAATATGCGAATAACTTTTATTTTAATTTAGAAAAAAAGAACGCAAACAATTTCCTTGATTTTTTAAGCAATACTTTGAACATCGTACCAAATATTAAATATTTTATCATGATAAGCATTCGAAAAATAACACTATTTCTCTATCGATTGTTTTTAAGAAAGACGTTCAAAGTTTTAAAATTGCGCATTTCAAAAGCTTTTCATTTAAAACTCGGGAAAAAAATATTTAAAATAGAATCACATGCAGATTACTGCATGAAAAGCTTTTGATTTCCATTTTTCCAAAAAATAATATTTTACGGCGATTTTTTTTTAAATATGCACGCTTCTTTTTATGCATTATTAAATGTTTATTCTTCCATGGTAGACCTTTTGGAGATGGACCTGCTGTCTAGAATTCCGTAAAAGAATTCCAACAATAAATAAAAAAGTGTTGTCGGTGAGCATTAAGAATATTTCTAAGAAATGAAGAAGATACGCTAAATGTGCTCTTAAATATTCAAATGAGGCCTGTGCATATGTAAATGAAGAGTGGATCCCACTCTTCAAGGTAAAAAAATCAATTCTCTATCAAAAGAAGTCTTTAAAGCACTTTTTGGGGGGGGAGGATCTTATGACAATTAAGCCTACTTGGGAGAAAAGTGGCGCAAATGCAACAACACCTGCTTCCACTGTATTTCGAGAGAAAAGTAAACCTTGTTTTATAATTTCGATGTAAAAAGGAATTGAAATTTTCACCTGAAAATAATTTTTTTTAAAACACATCCAAAACTGAATATATTTTTATTCGAAATTTTAAATGTTTACATTAAAATTACTCTGTTTATATACATTATTTATCATTCCCTGCTGTTTTGCTATTCAAAGAATAAGTAATTTTGAATTGTTATATTTTAAAATTACCCTTTTTTCATCTCTACATTTTTTAAATACTTTGTTTATATACTTCCATTTTAATTTAGTTGAAGAGAATGCTTATGGAAAAAAGGTTGAATTACGTAACTGACATATTTACAATAAATCGAATGTATAAATGAATATACATACTGATACTTAACGTTGATGTTATAAACTCATCTACCTGTAAAAGTAGTATAGTGGTTAGTGACGCTGACTGCTATGCCATAGGCCTGGTTTCGAATCCCGGATGTTTGTAAATGTATAGTGCCTTTATGGTGTGGGGTACTCTAAATAGCCGTAGAGCCGAAAATCCTCTCGAAAGTTTGGTGGAAGGGGAGAAGAAGCCCCCAGGGTATTCTCCCTCGAAATTGGGATGTAACCCAGCCAAATCGTACTGTCATCTTCATGATACTGCTAACGACAAGCGTATATTTAGCTCTTTGCCAGGATGAATTTCGTTAGCTTCTCGACCTGACACTGTCGATCAAGTGGCATTAGAAACAACAACACAATTTGTATTAGAGTAAAAAGTAAAACATTAATAAAAGTGCAAATAGACACAAAAATTACTTCTTTCTTCTACTTGGCTTTTCTAAATTGTAAGGCTACGATTAAATTGAAAACTTTAATTTCCCCAAATGCAGATTGAATTTAAACACTCTTATGTCTTTAACCATGCTAGATATTTTTATAAAACAACTTTCGCAAAAATAATTTTTGAGACACCTTTGTTAAATCTCGATGCACAGTGCTCCGCCAGTGCCATTGGTAAGCAAAAGGTTGTATTTCCGGCTCTGCCGTGAATTTTACTATCTAATAAAGGTTGTGTGTAATAAGTAGACAATGTGGACCCATAAACTGTGCACTAACATTCTATCTTTCTTAATGTATGCTATGCTATCGGGAAATTGGAATTTATTTTGATTTTTCATTAACTCTTTAAAATCCATCCTATTTATTCAAATTATAAGTTTTATTTTGATAAATTCGTAAAACATTTTGTTTGATTAATAGTACTTACTATATGTGGCCGAGTGTGTGACATGCCTTGCACATCTGCCAGGAATCAACCCGACTCTCATAGGTAAATAAATGCTTTCTTTTAAATTAATAATAGATGATATTATTTCTTTATTTTTAAGAAAGTGAGAACTGAATTTTTCTAAGTAAAATAATGGAGTTATTTATAATTCATCTCATTTTTTTGTATATTAAAAGCAAAAACAAAAGTGCGAACAAATCGATTAAATGTTCTCCATCCAAAATTCGAATTTGAGTTATTTGACTTCTAAAACCATCGAGATCTAGTTTCTTTTGTCTTGACTTAAAAAATAAGCAAATAAAAAGTATTGTATGTTTAAAACTGAGAAAAAACTTTTTTGAATTTCCATGTGTAGTCTTCAGATTTCGACTTCTATTGGTTACACTAACCTGTACATTGAAACGTCAAAAGTTTATTTTTCTACTCTCCTAAAAAAGTATATGTGTGGAGTTTCAGGTTTATAAAAAGTGTTTAAAACTATTTTCAAAAGTCAGATGAAATAAAAACTTTATGGAATTCCCCTCCTACTTTTTTGTTCTTTCATTTGCAGTTTGTTGCACTCTGATGAATGCATTTAATCTAGATTTCAGGAGGAATTCCAAAGGATTCGCATTCCACTCACCTATTCAGAAGGATCGGGAGCCATAAGAACAATATTCCTTTTCTGTGATTAAGACATGTTTCACAGTACATAAACATAATTTGAAGAGCCAGAACGTTTTTATTTGTTAACATAAATTCAAAGTAAAGAGAGAAAAAATTCTGATTAACTTTATTTCCTCAGAAGTGAAACATATGTTTCACTGCCCTCCCGCCGTCGATGCGATGAGAAAAGAGTAAAGTTGACAACAAAGTAACGCCTTGCCTTTACTTTTCTCTTGACATACAAATGCAATTAGAAATTATCTGTTTTTAAGTCTATTTTTATTTTAAAACAGAAATTAGAATCATTTCTTATCTATAGTCATGCTTGTTTGAAAGAAACATTTATCGTGTATTATATAAAAGAACACTTATTATAAAATATAATACCAAGATGTTTATACTTTACTAAATGTCGCATTTTTACCTAAAGCATAAAATTCATTTGGTCATGGTCAAAAATTCATGGGGAGGATTCTTTCTAGAGAGTCCTAAGCCCAAGTCTTGGTCCACCGTGTCGAAGAGCTAATGCCCTCAAAGGCTCATACTTCTCATGTTGATGCGGTGTGGAAGGCTAGAAAGTGGGGTAACTGGCAGAGGTCTTGCGTCCTTGTCACTTGACCATGGTTCAAACTTACAAGGTTCTTCACCAATAACTTATTTGTTCCTTTGAAATGCGCAATCAGTGATCAATCATTTATAAAAGTTTAATTTGTGCACGAACTTAAGAAGGCCTGTAGGTTGAAAAATTATTTAGTATTCATATCTTTATTCGCATTGTATATTTACATTTATTCGAAAGTATTGAACAAAAGTATTGAAACCCCGAATTCTTTTTACTTACCACTCATGAGATAAGTAGGCCTCGAAAAAGGGAATATGGAAATACGGTGTCATTAGATTAAATCTATTTAATTTAGAATCAGAAATTAACAAAATAAAATAATGTTTAGAAATTCTACTCTTAATGTTAAACCAATTTTGCTCTTTTACAAAGATAAAATAAAGAATGACACCTGACGTTTCTCATGGGGTCACATGATAAAGGCAATCACGTAATCTCCATTGAATTCAAAACTGACATTATACTTGTCTTTGAAGATCTATTTGTAAAATTTTAATAAAATATCAAATTTCAGAATTGTGTAAAGGTGTCCCAATACTATAAAAAAAACTACATCAAAAAGATTTCAAATTTTTTTAAGAAAATCTTCTTTTATTCATGTACTTTAAATCAAGTGTATTTTGCTTACTTATGTGTATTATTATTGTTGACAAAAACATACACATATTTTAAAAGAAAGTTTCTGCATAATGCAAAGTTTGGCAACAGCAACTTGCGTGTACTAATTGGCTGGATACACATGATTGTGTTTATCACGTGACTGTTGTCGTCATTTGAATTTATGAACTGATTGGCTAAAAACACGTGATTGTTCTTATATGACAATTACCTTGTATGAATTTAGAGCATTACATTAAAATAGAGAAAAATTTAAATCCTCTTTGCTGTTTAATATTCTTTCTCAAAAACGAAAATACTTTAATGATTGGGAAATTTTCTAATAATTTATCAAAATAATCAAGTATTAGTCCATATTTTTTTATTACGTGTAATTAGAGATGTTTAATAAAATACTATCTTTCTAAGCAAAATTTTAATCACCAAAAAGTATGGAAAAAATAACATTTAGACAAAACAAGAAATCGAATCTTCTTCAAATGTTTTTTTTTCCACACGAAACATATATAACTGCTTCTATAATATATTTTACATCAATCAATTCATATTTTACTTCACATTTGACTACTTTTGTACCTTACATCTTCTAGAAACTGATATCTTTAAAAAATGTGAAACAGACAAACTACCGAAAACGCGAAATTTTATTCTTTCGTTAATTTAAACAACTCCACACTCTCTGGACTTCATTCACTTTCATCCTGAAGAAAAGCCACGACCGCAACTGCGGTTTCCTTTCCAAACAACTCGAGCCTCTAAATGACTGGTGCCTCCGTTGCCATGGCGACGGAGAAAGCATCTTCATCAAGCTATCATGTCAAATCAAAGTTCGCAAAAGGACCGTTCAATTTCCTCTCTGCCCAAAATTGAGGTCGCATTTAGAAGGAAATTTGTTACACGAGAGAAAATTGCCACTTACCTTATGTCACACGTCCCCCTTTTAGAGTCTCGGTGGACGCCGCGAGGACCATTGTTTCCTTTTAAATAAGTTCTTCTCAGATGTTAAGGGGGAGGGGAGATGGTGGATATGGGGATTTCGTAATTAAAGACCTTTATTCATTATGAGGATCCCTCTTCGGTATCTTTTTAATTGACTCTTTTTTCTTACCTTCGGAAAGATTAATTTCCAGAAAAAAAAATGTAAATAAATTTTCGTAAGGTGAATTTTCCTTGAATATTCAATCGAATGAAGCCTCAGATTGCTTGTGTTTTTAAAATTCGAACAATTTACTTTTAAAAGAAATATTGTTGCAAATGTGCGTGCCGACGCGATTGCTATTAATTGAATAATAACAAACTTATTAATTGACGAGGGTGGACTACACGAAAACAAATCGAGGTATATACACAAAGAAATATCATAACAGATTATTTACAGAAATGGAAAAAATGTCCTCGTTCTAAACAAGCTTTACAGCACGTCTTTCTGGAACAGAGATCCACTAGAAGAAACTCATTCAAGTTAAGTCTCTCTGTCTTATCGCAGACAACGTACAAGTAGATTCTGAACTGTCGACTTGACTGACTTGTGAAAGAACTCCCTTATGTATCCTCATGGTAATTTCCCAAAAGGGTCGATGCCAATGACTTCTCGAAGGTCGCCAAGTATGATAAAATGGCCAATCCGTTACCTAGCTCACATCTTCTAGCGTTGCCCTTATCGTATTCCGGTTCATGCTGGGAAGAATACTTTCGATGTAAAACTCTTTTTCCCACAAGCAGTGTATTATTGCAAAAAAACCCCAACATACTTGGTGTGTTTCAATACTCTTCTTTGCTTGCTTTTGGGTTATTGTCAAAGAACCGCGTTTAATCCTAACCCACTTTTAAATCATGAGCATTTCACCTGAATTGGTACTTTTGATGTAAAACAGTTGTCTTTAACAACCCGTTTCTCGTGGATCGAATGCAACCGGGTCGCCCCAGGAACATTAAATCGTTTCCATTTTATTTGCTGGGGTGCTTTTCTCGCTGGTTTGTGCGATTTTCCTTGGAAATCACTTTATATTTCACATGTTAAATTCCTTTACATTCACCTTTTGGTGAAACTATTTTATTATGAAGGCATATTTAAACAAAAATAAGTTAAAATAAAATTAAGAGTATTAAATCAAAATTTAAAATACAAACAATCACAAGGTCTCCCCTTCACTGGTCCGCGGTAAAATGATCACACTTTAACCAGTCCGTGGCGATTAAAAAAAAGTTGGTAAGCATTTACGTAGAGGGGCTGATGCACGTTAAGTATGTCGAGGCTCAAAGTCCTCACGTTAACATATTGTGAAAGTTTGGAGTGCCATCTCGACCCTGCCATCACCTGGCCATTATTCAGAATAAAATATCTGTCTTTAATAGCCTTCCTAGTGTGACGTTATTAATAAACAAGCAATGAATCCCATGATTTGGTACGCCATTCTTCGTATCCCTCTGCTTGAGAAAACAGTTCATGTACAGCAGCCATCGAGGAAGGGGCATCTTTTTAAGGCCCACTTGCCAAAGTAGGCCCCTCACCTGCAGCCTGCACATAGCATGCGTTTTTAAATGCTCGTGCAAACGAGAACCGGTAATAAATACATGTGCGTAACTCACAATCTCACAAACTGACTCGAGAGACTTCCACTTTTCGATTAAATGAGTCATGACGGGACTCATTTAATCGGCGGTCGACCTGGACACGGACGATGTATAGAACGTAATAATACAATCTTTCCGCTGTTGCTATTTGGCACATAGTTCGAAATTCCTAATTTTTTGGAAAGCATGTCATTGGACGATCAAAATTGTTCAGATCGCGATCTTACTGAGGAAGAGACGAGGGGTTCTCCCCCCTCCATGCTGAGGTTTTGGACCTTAATCTCGTTGGCCCCTGACTTAAAACGTCCATGACTCGATGTACTCGAATAGTGACTCCAATCAACTTAGCTGACCACAAAATGGACTCTAGTAGCAATTTAAAACGAGAAAATACATTGATGTTCAAGAGAATGTTGGGTGATTATATCCAGAAGTATTGGAAAGATTTGAGTGCATTGATGGATATGTACACTAACTGATGTAATGCCACAACCCATAGGGCGTAGTTATACGTAGAAAATAAATCAGTTTCAATCGGAATCTACCGATGCGGAAAAGAGATTACAAGTAAAATCATTTCAAAATTTAATATTGAAACAAAGGGGTTGAATTCTCAAAAAAATGAAAAAAGATTTAAGATTGATTATAGGATTTTAGACTCAAAAGAAAATTATTTTTTTCTGCGTTATAAATAACTAAAAGCAATGATTATTGACAAACGAGTACTGTATGAATAGGTATGTAGTACAATGTAAAGTGCAACATTTCATAACCCCATGTCTCTCTCCCCCCACCCGTACCATTCGAACCAAGATTTTCTCCGTCTTTCGCTTTATGTCATTTCGACGGGACACTTTTTCAGAAACTTTGATACTAAAGAAGCTGTACTCGATGTGTTTCTTGTAACTATTTAGTAGGCGGAACCTCAACGCAAGAAATGTTAAAAAGTACTAAAATGCCTGTTTCTTTCATAAAAAGTACTTTGAATTTTTGGTGTAAAAAATCTTCAGTACCTAAATTTAGTTAAAATTTCAAACCAAGCTGTTTCTAATTTCTTTAAAAACACATATACCCATAATAAAAAAAAGAAATTCTCTAAAAATTTAAGATTAGATCTTAAAACAAAACATGGTGTAGAAATAATTATAAGATATTTTATTTCTCTGATGCAAAAGAAAAATAAAATTTAAACCAATTTATAAAAGGAAAAAAACTGATGAAACATTGATTTTTGACAAAAATTTAAATTTACAGCTCACGAAAGAACAACTTTCTACATTAACATTTTTGTCATGATTTTATTTCATTATCACAGCTTTTTAATACTTATATAAGTAAACCTTCAACTGCGAAATTATGAAACAAAATAACATCACTAAGCGTGCATCTGGAAAAAAAAATTATTTTTATGTATATTTAATTAACAATTTCTAAAGAAACACGAAATAAAAAAGAAAATTAAGTAAATAAAATAAAAATCTATTTTAAAAATGTACTTTCATTTTTTTCTATACCTCCCGACCTCGCCTTTTTCTTTAAACAATTCTTAGAACATCCGCTACACATTAATTGTGCAAGAGAAACATCTTCATCCGCTACACATTAATTGTGCAAGAGAAACATCTCCATCCGCCCATTCAGTCACTGAAACCTACGCTTTCACGCCCACGGCCTGCTTCCGTATGCATGAAATCTCCAATCTATTATAGTCTCTTTAGAAATAGATATTCATCTTTATGAATAACTTCTCCCCCTTGTTCTCTTTAACAAAAGCCCCCCTCCCTCCACACATCATGCATCTCTCTCCCTGTCATACTGTTTACCTTAGATCTATGATACACGGCTAAAGAGGGAAGGGTCATGCCGTCACCATGGCAACGCGATCTGCCGCCCGAATCATTAGTTTGTGTAATTGGCCAGTTTCGCGAGACTGCAAGATTCCGTTGTTTTGTGACGAAAAAAGTTCGCAATTTAAGCTAGATATTTTTTTCATTGTTTTTCTGTCCTTATTTTGTTGTTTTTTCCCGTTCGTCATCCTCCTCATTTGTTGTTAAGAATAACTCCGAATGAGAGGTTTTTAGTTTTAATTTTATTATTAGAATCCTTGGCTTTGGCGGGAAATGTTCCTTTGTTTCGTGGAGCTTGTGAATTATCGGAGAGCTGAATCCTGGGAAATTACTCTGTTGTTGGAAGTAATATTCGGTTGTCAAGGTTTGTGTATTTCATGTTATTTTTTTGCTAAAAAGGCCTTTGCATTTCGAATTGCAGCTAAGTATAAGGTTCCCTCTGATATAAAATTCGAAATTTCATATCGCTCTTAAGAAACTTCGAAACTGGTACAACAGAATTCTTTACTTTTCAACTATCCGGGTTTAAAACTCATGAAAAGAACAATTTTGGAGACGAGACACAAAATGTGCTCAAATAAAAGCTACTTATTGGTCATTATTATTGATTCCCTGGGGAAAAAAAACTTTGCAGAGAACAATAGAAATTGGTTGTAAGCGATATTTTGTCTGAGTTTGATTACAAAATTTGGTGATTTATTGCCTGAGCTCAGCTAACTATATAGCATTCAGAATTCTCCCCCCCCCCCCAAAAAAACGTTTTATTTTCATTTTACACTTATAAGTAGAACACACCTTTGAAATTAATTTGGAGATGAAACTTTGTGTAATAGTAGTATTCCTTTAGGGTGTTCAATCCTGAATGTAATTGCGCCGAATGGTCAATCAGTTCTGAGAAAATAGTTCGAAATTTTTACTCAGCTTATGTGCAAATAAGTTTTAATAGCAGTCGCTTTGGTAGTAATGCACGCGATCTGATAGGGCTCGAGTCGCGCAACCAAACATCTGTTATTTTTTAATTCGTTTCATTATCTTTGCAATTAAATAAATTTATTTAAACAAGGTTTATTAAAATTTAAATGATATTTTACGTAATCATTTTGTATTTTTAAAAATATAAAATAATTACCATAATTATATAAAATAATTAATAAGCATTTTTTAAAAAATGTTATTGAATTCTAAAAATAATTAAATAAGTAAAATCATAAAACAGTTAATCTATTATGTGACTCGAACCCTATCCGATCACGTAGTACGCAGATACATTACCATCTAAGCCACTGTGTCACGGGGGAGCTAATTAAAACTTATTTATACAGCGATCGAAATAAGTGTTCGACATATAACGATTTCTGCGAATATGGACTTAAAATATCTTACTCTATGCAAAAATAACGAAACTATGTTTCGTTATTTGTTGCATATAACAGTTTAGTTTTTAATGTAGAAGTTTTTGTGTTTAAAAAAACAACAACCTCTAAGCAAAAAAAATCACCGTTATAGTTTTCAAAAGTAGTTTGGCAAGCAAAATAAGTATTCGACATAGGAGGCATGTTGGGAAAACAATTTTTCAATACGTTACTAACTAATAGCTGCAAAAGCCAAGTGAGTTAATAAACAAATGTAATAAAATTATACAACATTATATTTTAAAAAGTAATCAATAAACAAACAGAAATGTAATAAAATTATACAACAATATATTTTAAAAAGTAATCAATAAACAAAAAAAAAGTAACAAAATTATACAACATTATATTTTAAAAAGTAATCAATAAGCAAACAAAAATTTAATAAAATTATACACCATTATAATTTAGAAAATAATTAATTTTTAAGAGAACTTCATAATTTTATATTTAGGCATTTGTAATTTACTATATTTTGTATCTATATATTAGGTTGGGGAAAAAGAAATCCATTATTTTTTCCGTAGATGGTTGTAATGTCGATATCTCGTGAAGTATCAACGAAACAATTTCAAATTTATGCTCGTTGCCAAGAAGACATTTTACACTTAAAAATATATTTTTTTTTTGTTTGGTCCATTCAGTTGTGAGTTACAGGGTGTTAAAAATGAAAGGAAAACAAAGAGAAAATTTTCGTTTTTTTTTTCAGTATTTCTTTGATAAAAGCGAAAATGCAAGCCAGGTGGCTGAAATTGCGAATGGTGTTTATGGTCCCGATAGTGTAACAGCTAATTACGTGCAATTTTAATTTCGTCGATTCCGTTCAGGTATTTTTGATGTTAAAGATGCACCTCGCACAGGTAGACCCGTCGTTGAAAATGTCGATAAAATCACAGAAATAATCGAAGTTGACCAACATGTTAGTAGTCGTAGCATCGCCCGGGAGCTAAAGATCGACCAAAAATCCGTTTTAAACCATTTGCGCAAAATTGTATTCAAAAAGAAGCTCCATGTTTGGGTGCCGCAACGATTAACACGAAAAAACATGATGGATCGAATTTCCATCTGCGAAGCCTTGGCCAAACGTAATGAAATCGACCCATTTCTTAAACGGATGATGATTGGGGATGAGAAATGGGTCACATGCTACAATATTGTGCGAATGTGTGAGTGTGAGTGTGGGGTTTAATGGCGCAAGAGCCAATTTTGGCTATGCTGCGCCAAACATTTGTTAAGAAACTTAAAATATGTAAAAATTATGACACTACACTTTAAAAAAATTTAAAATTTAAAATCACTTAAAACCGTCTTCAATGATCCAAAGAAACAAAATTTGTGGTGGGGAATTCCCCACCAAGTCAGACCATATCTTAAAATAAATGTATTGAAAAAGACACAAATGTTAGTTTAAAATAAGGTTATATAGATAATACATGGTATAAAAAATTATTCTCTACTGTTCCTGTATCGGGATGGAGTTAATGGACGTAAGTATCCTTTAGGAAAATTTAAAGGATCTTCGTCAATGGTGAATTTATCCGGAGGATCTTGCTCAAGTTCTTCCTCCTCCACGTCATAAGTTATCATATCCTCGTCATCAGTTGTTATTTCTGTAGGTGCTGCATTTCTAGATCTATGTGGAACCCTTTTTATTTCAATATCTGGTTTCTGTACTTTTAGGCGCTTTCTTCTATTTCTTGACTTTCGTTTTACAAATTGTTGGGCTTCAGCTGCATTAGAATGTTCACTATTGGATGTATTAGGGACAGACTCGGGTAAGTTTTCAGTTGAAACCGAATTGAGTTTATCAGGAGTTGTATGAGAACGGGTTTTAGTTTCTAAAGGTGAAACTAAAGTATTCAGGTTATTGCCAGGGGAAGTAGTTGTAGTAGTAGTAGGAATGGGTATGTTTAATAAAGACTCACTTTGTATTGTTGGTATTATTCCAAATGGGGAAGAAAGTAGATTTTCTTGAGTAGATGAAGATGACGTGGAGAAGGTAGAAACTGAAGACGTGGTACTAGGCATTGGATTTTTAGAAGATATGGGTTTTAGGCATTGTAAAGGTGGATAGATTATGTTATATTTGGATCTGTTTGGGTAGTTGTGGATATAGTTGAAGGTTTAGTAGCCTGAGCATACGTTTGGGTTAACTGAGGAACTATTAATTTGCGTGCTTCAAAATAAGATATGCTTTTATTGGTTTTAATTTCTTGGATCTGCTTTTCTAATTTCCATTTTTGGCATAATTTTGAATCTGAAGAATAAGACTGCGTACAATTAACACATTTTGGCTCTAGAGTACAATCGGTGGAAGAATGCCCAACGGAAGCACATCTAGAGCATGTTAATTGGCCGCGGCAGGAAGTTTGGGAGTGACCGAACCTCTGGCATTTGAAACAGCGCAAAGGGTTCGGTATATAAGGACGGATTTTACAATTCAGATATCCAGCTTTTATTGTGTTTGGTAGTTTGGGGCTATTAAATGTTTTGTGGGAACAATTGTAGAGTCTTTTTTATTGTGTTTCTCTTGACCTGAGTGACACCCTGATCAGAGAAACTTTCAAGTATCTCTGAATCAGAAGTGCCCAACAAGTCAGGTTCAGAGATAACACCACGACAGGAATTCAGGCTTTTATGTGGACTTACTGTTACAGGGTTATTAAGAAATGATTTCGCAAGAAGAAAGAACTTGGTTTGTAAAGCTGACGTAGTTTCTATTAGCAGATCCCCGGAACGCAATCGTTTTACGGATTTCGGTTCACCACCAATTCCTATTAGAGCCTTTTGTATAGCAAAAGGCGATTTAACTGACATTTCATTATTTGGAAGTGAAACAAGAAGAAATCGTGTATTTAAGAAAATCTGTTCAATGTCCATGGGCTGAATTGAGTGAGTTGGGGAGGGTGGGTTGGGGTTTTTAATAAATGCGTTTTGAGTTTTTTCTTTAATTTTATTTATTTTGATTTTTTTTCTGAAAAAGGAGGAGGAGAATCCCTTTTGATTTTCAGAGGACCAGTTTGGCAGGGCTAGCCCTAGATTCAGCAACCAGTAGTGGCCTCGGGAGATTCCCCCGCTCTGCAATGCAGGACCCCATCCAGGCACCACCTGGAACTACAAGACAGGCGGGATTATACACCAGCTGATAGAGCAGCCAGGACATGCTGGTTAGGCTGTCCCGGGCTCCTGTACTATCTGGCGGCCTGAGACGCAAAACTCAGCTTTTCTCCGGTACCCTATACATGGCCGCTTCCTCCAAGACCCCACCTCACCAGTCCAAAGATCCTCAGAATTTCAAAACCCCGCTCCAAGTGCCAGTTTTCCAAGGAAGCAGTCTGTTGTGTCATCAAACCAAAAGTGAAAAAAACATCAGACACAACTTCATTCCACTCAGTCCTGGTCTGCCACAGGACTTCGTGGCAGAAAAAATAAAGATAATAAGTAAAGAAAAGTTTTGAAAAATGAATACAAATAAAATGACAAAATCAATAATCGAACACAAAAGAAGCAACATAGTCAAAATATTGAAAGAAATTTAAGAAATTTTAATTAAAAGATCGTAATAAAAAATGTAAACCATAATATGGTAGTAAAAAATATCAATTTTTTACTAGAAATTGATTCATTGTTACTAGTTCATTGTTAAAAATAGGTCTGTGGTCTGGACGGGAAAAGAAGAAAAGGGAAATTTGAATGGCAAGAAAGAGGGCCGAATATAGAGAAGGATCACTAGGGTTCCCCGGGTTCGTGAAGCCCGTGTTTAACAAAGACAGTAAACCCCTAGGGAAAAGGAAAAGATCACTAGGGCACCTTGGGAGCGTGAAACCCGTACTCACCTAAAGAAGGTGAGCCCCCTGAGGGGCAATATTGTGCGAAAACGATCGTGGTCAAAGTGCGGTGAAGCAGCTCAAACGGTGGCCAAACCAGGACTAACGGCCATGAAGGTTCTACTGTGTATTTGGTGGGACTGGGGAAAGGAATAATTTATTAGAAGTTTCTTCCGCATGGCCAAACTCTAAATTCATATCTCTGCTGTCAACAACTGGACCGTTTGAAACTAGCGATTGACCAGAAATGGCCAGAATTGGCCAACAGAAGCGGTGTTGTGTTCCATCAGGACAACGCCAGGCCACTGACTTCTGTAGTGACTCGCCAGAATCTCTGGGATCTTGGTTGGGAAGTTTTAATGCATCCCCCATAAAGTCCGGACCTGGCACCAAGCGATGATCACCTTTTTCTCGCATTGCAAAACTTCCAGAGTGAAAAGAAATCGGGATCAAGAGAAGATTGGGAAAATCGATTACTAGATGTTTTCGCCAATGAGGGCCAAGACTTCTTTGAGAGAGGCATTATAAAGCTACCTTTAAAATAGCAATAAATTGTACAACAAAACGGTGCACATTGGACCCAAATCGGACAGTCGGAAGCATGTTAAATAAAGTCTTGATTTTCATGCAAAAATAATGGATTTCTTTTTCCTCAACCTACTCTATGTATAAATGGATGTATGAAATCGCTTCCCTCCAACACCGTTCAACCGATCACTAGGAAAATTAGCATGCTTGTGTATTTTTTAAGGGAGAAAGTTTTTGTGCTATCCTCTTTGTTGCATCTCTTCACCAGGTGGCGCTACATTATATCAACTTCTAAACCGTTCAATCAATCACCAAAAATGATTCCAACTTGGCTTAATCACCAGCATTTCACTATGTTTCCATTGAATCGTGATCATAATGTAAGGAGCGGCGTTGCTTGCGAATATTACAATTTTAGTGTAAAATAAATATAACAGAAAGTAATATTAACGCTCGTTTTTGTAAACTAACTTTTGTAAACTTATATGTAAACTAACTGGATTTATATTTATACTCGTAAATCTGGAAGCAATTTCCTTGTAACCTTCAGTTTACCTGATTGGCAACAGTCCTTATTTTAGCCTCAGACTAGTTGCAACGTTTTGATGTTACCGGAGCGAAGTCTAATAAGAATAAAAGTGCTTTGAAGAATTCGAAGAACAATTTTCTACACTTTAACTTTATAGAACCAAACGTTCATAACAGGTTTTGATAAATTTTTATACCGAGAAACAAACTTCCCTTTAAGTGCGGCTGCAAAATTTTGGAATTCAAAGCATTTTGACTATTTCTGACCGCATTTAGAAAGTTTTATTTAAAAAAGTAAGCAAGGTGGGCTGAAAACAAGGAGAATTGTCAGTGGAAATTAAGAATTTAATCATAGTGCACTTTAAAAATGGTTTTATCTGAAAACAAAATTTCGGATTTTATAAATGGGCCAAGAACAAGTATACATTATCTAGTTAAAAAGTATAAAGACTAAAAATCGGTTGAGATAAAACAAGCCAAGATCTGGTCCATCCAAAAAGCGATGGCTTGTACGTCAAATTAAAAAGAAACCCGAAACCAATGCGTCAAATTTGGCAAAAGTTACCAAGGATTACTTAGACATAGATATTACGCTCCAAACCTGTTAGAAATTATCTGAATAATAATGGATTTAAGGCTCAAATTGCTCGAAAGAAGCCATATATATCTAAAAAAACCGAGTCCAAAGACTATATTTTGCTAGAAAATATGCAAACAAACCAGTAGAATTCTGGCACAATGTAATATTTGCAGATGGGAGCACTCAACATTGCGTTTTCTGTACAGTGTACAGAAAACGCAATACTCAGTTGGAAGAACGAGATATGATGTCCACAGCAAAGCATGGAAGAGGAGGAGGTATAATGGTTTGGGGGGTGTATGGTGGCTTCAGGAGTGAGTAATATTATCGTAATTAACAGAATAATGAACCATTTGTATTACATACAGATTTTAAAAGAAAATTTGCGTGCCAGTGCTAAGAAACTGGGAATCGAGTACCAGTTTTACCAAGACAATGACCCCAAACACTCCGCTCAAAATACAAGTTTTTCACTGCTATAGAACTGTCCAAACGTTATAAAAACACCCGCCCAAAGTGGAAAAACTCAACCCATTTCAGAACCTGTGCAACATATTTGAAAAAGGATTAACAGAGCACCATTTTTCTAAAAGACGTCAAATAGAGGAGATTCTTAGAGAGGAATGGTCGAAAATTGACCAAGAGAGGTGACAGAAAATTTGGTTAAATCGATGCCTTAGCGTTTGATAGAAGCCATCCGTCGGAGAGGAAGAGCTACTTTAGATATGAGTTTTATATTATTTTCATTTATTTTTATGTTTTGACGAACACTTTTTTGTTTGCTTGTTCAACTGCCTTTGAATATAATACTGGGTATTTTGTTAATTTATTATATTTTAATGTATTGTAAAAGATGCTGCATTTAATACTTAATGATTTTTTGCTTAAAATCAATAAAAATTGATTTTTTCATACAGTTTTTATTTATTAATTAAGTATATGCAGAAATCTTCGCATGTCGAATACTTATTTTGACCGCTGTATAAATATAAATATGTACTAAGTGTAAATTTCGAACTATTTTTTCAGAGTTGACTGTCCATTCGGCGCAATTACTTTGAGGGATGAACGCCTTAAATGAGTACTGTTATTATACAAATCCTCTCCCCTAAATAAATTTCAAGTGTCTTGCCCTACCCTTGTTAAATATATTATGTTCCGAATACGGCCATGAGACTAGAAAAAATTGTTTTATAAGTTTTATTCATATTTACACAACAAGTGGCAGATTTATATGTATTGTCACACAAAGCTAATTCTCATTCTGTGTGTGCGTGCTGCTTTTCTTTTCTTAAGTGTATAGCACCAATACAACTAACCCATCAACCAAAGAAACCTTATATGTGAAGCACTTTTGAATTTCTGATACTACTATATAGGGTATTCCGGTTGTTTCTTGATGGCGAATTTAACTCATGAAGTCAAACGCCAATCACTGTTATTCATTTTCTAGTGAAAGCAGAAATGAAAATAAACGCGTATCTTAAATTGAGTTAACATGTACTATTAAGAACCAACTCGGTAATCTTTCAAATGTCTTGACATCACTTGAGCAGGTGCCTTGCTGAAAATGCGTTGGGAGCCTCCAATGAGTAACCTCTGGCTCGAAATACAGAATTCATGTTATACACTTTAAGCATCAATACAGGACATTGTGTAACAATAATATCTTGTATGGGAGCAAGTGACGTGTTGAGGCGCTAACAGGGGAAATAAAAGAAGAGAAATGGTTGCATTTTACGGAGCAGTCGATGTCTAGCCACCGTTCAGCATCTCAGTAGGGGAAAGCGCCATTTGCAATTGTACTGACGGTGGGAGAGGCCCAAAAAGTAGTGCTAGTGGTAACGCCACAGCAGCGCCACGGATGCATCTTTGTGAACGTGTTTCTCAAACTGTGGGGCGTGATAACCCTGCGAGGGGGGCGCGAGCATATTGAAAAGTTGAAAACAAAATATTGTTTAAAAAAATTATTAATTTATTGAAAGTTAACAAACAAATGTATTCTCACATAATATTTTATTATCACATTTACACTAATAAACTTATAAATGTATCAGTACTGCACAATCTGTTTTATAACTATTGTAATTTAGCAATACTAAGTTAAGGACAAGTTTAATAATCACCAGTGACCCCCATGAATTTGACATGTGCAAAATTATATGCCAACATTAACACTTATCTTGATAATTTGTACGGTTTATAATTAATTCCTTAAATGCCAATTAAAAATTACGTGATCCGTTCCCAATGCCTCCGTTTAGCACGTAGGTAAGCGTCTGGGGGTGTATTAAGGGTTAGAAAAGGAATGAATGCTGAAATAAGTAAATCCTTCGCAAACACTGTTAAGGTTCTTTTACTGCTTTCTAAAGCCTACGGAATAATTTTAATGAATAGCAGTGCACAGAAAAGATCGTACTGCGGAAAGACATATATATACGTCCGGGGCAACTAACACTGAGAAGCACTGGGGTACGCCAATAGCTCCACCGACGCTATCAAGCATGTATCGTAGACGCAATTTTAAACAGTTATTGTAAACATTACACTTGTCAACAATGCTTTCAGTAAACACTTTGTTTTTCTTTTCGTCTTTTAATTTTTGCCTCACCGCGTCACTTGAACCCATACATTCTTGTGCAATAAAAGATTGTCAGACAATTTACAGTACCTACCCTTAAAGTTTGTACCAGGAATTCTGAACCACCCTGTAGAAAGGTTTTTGACGGAAACAAGACTAGAAACAGTCATCACCAACAATCTACTCCTCTCGACCCATAGGATCCTATATTATTACATCTATGGGGCTCTCACTCGAGGGTTAGAGATGTTGAACTTTCTTTTAAGAACCCTATAAAGGTTCCCAACTGGAAGATTCCTGTGAATCAATTGGGTGAAACCCTCATAGACTAAAGGATCACCGATTATGAATGCATTTTTATAAAATTCTGTGGGTCTATGTGTACAAACACCAGACCAGTCATTCCAGACGTGACGACACCAGAACCTCTACATTATACCAACGTGAGAATTTTACACTCGATAGATTTTGTGTGCATTTACTTCTCTGCACGGTGCGTCTTCAGAGTTATCAGGACTCGAACATCCAAATCAACAGAAACGCTGGAGGTCACGAATTTTTAGCCATGATCACTCGGCCATCACGACCATGCCATCGGACCAAGTCTCCCAAAAGGAAATAGGATAATACAGGAAACTAGATTGTAGAATAAATAAAAACAATTCGTATATGGTTTACCTTTATCACAAAACGAACACCTCTTCAAAAGCATGTCTTCCATTTCTTCACGCCCCTCCCCAGTCCATGGTAGCATAATGGTCAAGGTCATGGACTCGTGGCCAGCGTGTCATGAGTTCGAGCCCACTGCCGTTGAGGACCCACCGTGTAGAGGGCTGACCACACTTTAAAACTTTTGTGGTGTGGAAGCTTAGAGAAGTGGTTCCAATTCAGGCGTCATCCTCGTCACTTGACCATCGTTCAAAATGACAAGGTCCGTATCTAAAAGCCCTCGAGCAGCTTTAGAATGTGATGTTAAGGTATCCGACTAGGTTCGGAAATAAATTTTTCAAAAATTAATTTTTTGAATAATTTTATTTTTTTTAAAGAACATAAATAGGCTTAAAAAGTCATAACTTTTAAATAACTAACATCTATTGCCCTAAATTTTTTAGGATAATTTAGCAAAAATTTTTTAGTTAAAAAAACATGTTAAATAAAAATAAATTGCACGTTATTCAATTTTAACGTCATTGATATATTTCTTGATCCCTCTGAAGTGTCACAAACCACAGGATAAAAAATATTTTAAGAAACTAATTTTATTAGCATTTTTAAATTTGATGGTCGTGATTTTTCGTCAAAATTACAGCATGTTCTAAGTTAAAAATGACTGTAAAATGTGATTAAATGTAGCTGTCTTTAAACCTGCGGTTTCTTACACTCTGAAGAGCCCATAGCATATATGTTATAAATTTCATTCAATTTGATTGGATTATTTAGATGATATACCGTTTTTCGTGCACAAATTATCATGAAAAGCTCATTCTTCAAAAAACGAATTAAAACGAAATATTTTTATTAGTTAGATAAAGTAAATGCTATAAAAAGAACTTAAAAACTCTAGTTTATTAGTCCTTCTTCCTCAATAATTAATTTCTTTTTTCCCTAATGACCCGAACAACACCAAACACCTAAGAAGCACTTTTTCAACCTAGTCGGATACCTTAATACAACTCTCAACTCAACAGTTCTCGCCTCTCCATTTCCCTTCCCGGTTATAAAATCGTCCGAAGTCCTACAACACACCCAAAAGAATCTTAAGAGGTGTCACAAATTAAAAAAAATCATTCTTCTATTTAAAAATAAAGGGCGTTTCCCGGGTTTAAAACCAAACGATCCCCCTAATAAGAGAATCTTTGCCATCCCATTATCCCCTTAACCATTTTGACCTCCACCTTCACCAACTAGGTGACAGCTGAGATGATGAATTGTGGTTTGGCGACGAGGGGATTAGTGGCCGCGACTTCTGTCCCCTCAACCCCCCTTTCTGATCGCGTGGATTTTGCGTTCTGTAAACACAGAGGAAATCTTTTGTCGGAAGATGAAAGCGAAGGGGGATTTTTTCTAATTAAGAAGTTTGCCTAGTCCGTGTTATTAAACATTGGCTTCGATGTGATTTATCTTTTTGGTGGTGGCATTTCAACTGGTTATGAGAGATTGTGAAGACATGAAATACTGCTTTTTTTATATGCCTAGTTAATTTGAGAAAGCCGTTTGTTTATTTTTGATGTAGTTATCCATCATCCTTTGTCATGATAGGCTCGAGGTGTTGCTATTGTGAGTAATGCTCTGAGAATTAAAGTGGGATTTCCGAACAGGATATCAGAGCCAATTTTCAGAACTATGAATGTTCTAGAGAAATATTTTAAATTAACCAATAATAAATAAGTATATGGGATTTCAAGAGTGACGTACATAGATCTCTCTTATGGGGAAAGGAGGGGAGTTAACTTCCTGAAATAACGTAGATGAAAGCGCCAAAGGGGGTAATCTCTACGGTAACATTTAAAAATCAACTAATTTATGTCTCATTAAACCTATACTCCTACTCACATCAGAAACTTGTGTACTGACACAAAATGCTCTTTGTGATTTTGAGCATCGGATCAAGGAGATACCGGATCAATGCGTTCAAGGAGCCAGACGTTGTCAAATACATCCCCAAAAATAAATGGGCTGGCCATGTTATTAGAATAAACAAAGAACGTTATATTTCAATTCCAGTTCATACATGTCAGAGTTTCGCTGCTGACCGGCAATCCGTATTTTTCTATTTGGCAAAGTTAATCAATCGGCACTCGCAGCAAACTCAACCCGAGAGTCTTGGAAGAGCACAAAACTTCAGTGTGAAGCTATTTCGTAAAAGGCAAGAGATTGTGAGTGAGATCGTGCGTGATGCGCGGCTGTTCCTCAAACTCCAAATTTGAATAGGAGGGATGATGTGAATTAAATATATCGATGCTTAGAATTCTCACGATGGCGTGATGAAAAAGTTCAAAAAGTAAGGTGTCGACTCAAGTGTCTTCCACTTTACTTGGCCGTAGCTCTAAATTACGAGTTCATTCTGTCGTCATTGGCTTTTGTATTCTTTTGAAGCGTTACATTAATAAGCCATCAGTCAGTCAAATGCGCCAGGAAATTGCCACTGAACCACATATCGTAAATCAAACAACAGAGTTGTAGCGGTTCCCTGCTGTATTAGGCCTAAGCTACTAGCCAAGTGAGTTTAAACTATAACACAAACTAATCTAACTTACTATCAGTAAGGTTCCCAGATGTACATTTTAAAGATACTGGTTTAAAGAATCAATTCTGCATAATTGAAAAACTAATATTTAATATAAATCAAGTAACATTTAAAGTAGCGTAACTAGTGACATCGGAAAGCGAAAAGATAGAATTCCAAAAATATGTTGGTACGTAAATCCAAAAGTGTAATCCTAATAAAAGATATACACATTTTTCAGTCTCTTCCTATTGGCCGGGAAGAAACGTGACGCAAACAACTTTGAATAAAAATCGTTTTCAGATTCAACTGTGATGCCACTGAGTCATGTATATATGCTAGGTTGAGGAAAAAGAAATCCATTATTTTTGCATGAAAATCAAAACTTTATTTAACATGCTTTCGACTGTCCGATTTGGGTCCAATGTGCACCGTTTTGTTGTACAATTTATTGCTATTTTAAAGGTAGCTTTATAATGCCTCTCTCAAAGAAGTCTTGGCCCTTATTGGTGAAGACATCTAGTAATCGATTTTCCCAATCTTCTCTTGATCCCGATTTCTTTTCACTCTGGAAGTTTTGCAATGCGAGAAAAAGGTGATCATCGCTTAGTGCCCGGTCCGGACTTTATGGTGGATGCATTAAAACTTCCCAACCAAGATCTCAGAGATTCTGGCGAGTCACTACAAAAGTCAGTGGCCTGGCGTTGTCCTGATGGAACACGACACCTCTTCTGTTGGCCAATTCTGGTCGTCTCTGGTTAGTTGCTGGCTTCAAACGGTCCAGTTGTTGGCTGTAAAAATTTGAATTTTGTGTTTGGCCATACGGAAGCAACTCTTAATAAATGATTATTTTCCAGTCCTACCAAATACATAGTAGGACCTTCCTGGCCGTTAGTCCTGATTTGGCCACCGTTTGAGCTGTTTCAACGCCATTTGACCATGATCGGTTTCACAAAATATTGACATATGTGACCCATCTTTCATCCCCAGTCACCATCCGTTTAAGAAATGGGTCGATTTCATTCCGTTTGGCCAAGGCTTGGCAGATGGAAATTCGATCCATCATGTGTTTTGGTGTCAATCGTTGCGGCACCCAAACATGGAGCTTCTTTTTGAATACAATTTTGCGTAAATGGTTTAAAACTGATTTTTGTTCGATCTTTAGCTCCTGGGTGATGCTACGACTACTAACATGTTGGTCAACTTCGATTATTTCTGTGATTTCATCGACATTTTCAACGACGGGTCTACCTGTGCGAGGTGCATCTTTAACATCAAAAATACCTGTATGAAATCGACAAAACCAAAATTGCACGTAATAAGCTGTTACAGTATCGGCACCATAAACACTATTGTCAATTTCTGCCACCTGGCTTGCATTTTAGCCTTTTTCAAACTGTAAAATGTACCAAATTTTCTCTTTGTTGACTTCCATTTTTAACACCCTGTAACTCACAACTGAGTGGACCAAACAAAAAAGAGGCAAAAGAATTTTTTTAGTGTGAACTGTCATCTTGACAGCGAACCTACATTTGAAATTGTTTGGTCGATACTTCACGAGATATCGACACTACAGCCATTTACCAAAAAAAAATAATGGATTTCTTTTTCCCCATCGTAATATATAAAGGAGAAAAGTGACTCACACACTCTCTTGATCAAGATGTCTCCGGAACTATTAAACCTACAGACTTGAAATTTGGTAGGCATATTTTCCTTTCATGGAGTAGAGATTTTCTAAGAACGGAATTTGCCTAAAATGAACCCACAAAGGACCTTGCGTGGGATTAAAGGGCGTCATAAATAATTACTTCGATTTTTAATCTATTAGACGTGCAGTATTGAAATTCGGTAAGCAGAGTCCTTTCATAGAGTAGAGATTCGCTACAAAATGCTTTGCGCAAATTAACTACTACGTGGCGTTGAGGGGGATTAAGGGAAGTTATATATAATTATTTTCATTTTTAACGTATTAGACGTACAGTCTTGAAATTGAGAAAGCAGATTCCTTTCATAATCCATTACAAAAGGCAATTAATGAAAATTGACCACCAGGAGGCATTACGGGGACTTTTAGGATGTTACAGATAATTATTCTCATCGTTTTTAATCTGTTAGACATACAGTCTTGATATTTGGCAAGCATATTCCTGTCATAGAATAGTGATGCGCTGTAAAATGAGTTTCGCGAAAATTGACTCCCAAGAGATGTTGCGGGGGTTTAAGGGGCGTTCGTTATTTCTGTTTTTTATCTATTAGACCTACAGACTTGAAATTGTGTTGGCACTTTCCTTTCATGGAGTACATATCTGTTATGAAAAGGATTTTGAACCCCCAAGTGTCGTTGCGAGGGCTTAAGTGCTGTTGTAGAAAAATATTCCCATTTTTGTGCTATTAGACTCCCAGATTTGAAATTCCATAGACACGTTCCTTTTTACAGAGCATAGATTCATTATACAAAAGAGCTTTGCGAAAGTCTACCCCCAAGATGCGTAACGAGAGCTTCAGTGACGTTAAAGATAAATATTCCCGTTTTTGAAATGTTAGACATATAGATTAAGAACTTTATAATCATTTTTTTTTATGGAACAGAGTTCCTTTTTGCAAAAAGTGACACCCCAAGGAGGTTTGCAAGGGTTTAAGGGCCGTTATAGATAAATATTCACGTTTTTTAGCTATTAGATTTGCAGACTTCTGCCTCAGGCTCTGGCAGCTTTCCTTCCTTTTGGGAAGAACAATGCTGCAATAGACCTACAGATTTGAAATTTGGCTGGTATATTCCTTTCAAGAACCGTTACAAAAGAGGTTTTTACGAAAATGGATTTCCAAGGGGGATGCGAGGGAATTAAATGAGTGTTATAGATAAAAAAGAATCTCGTTTCCGAACTATTAAACATAGACTTGAAATTTAGCTGCCATGTTTCTTTCATGGAGTAGAGATCCTCTAAGAAAGAGTTTTGCAAAAATTGATATCCAAAATTTCAGTTCAACTGAATGTTTTAAAACGTGAGAAAAAAAAAACCTTTTCAAGTTTTGACACAAGTCGCCAAAAATTGATGCCGACGTGGCTGTATTTGTAATTCTTTGAATAATTAGTTTTAATCAATTAATTTTTATTAATTATAATCAAATGACTGTATTGTCATCCAAAAGAATCATGTATATAAAATTTATCAGCTCATTGGAGCGCTTTAAAATATATATTTTATTATCTATTAAAAATTCCACCAAGATAAATAAATAAATACATAGAGAGAGTGTGAGCAAATAGTAGGAATTGAAAAAATAACGATGGCTTCTGTAAAATTTCATTGCAACCATTTTTTAAACATCTTTAATATATCTGAAAAATATATAAAAACGTACTTTTTAAAGTTGACAAATATTGCGGAGGAACAAAATTCGCACATTCGCGTAGTGCGAAAGTTTCCAGCTCTCGTGTCATTCTCGTCGTTTGACCGTGGCTCAAAATTCTGAAGTTCATCACCAATTGATCTCACGTTTCTTCGAAGTGCGATATTAATAAACAAATATTTATTAATTATTAGATTAGGGTTTCGAGTGAGCATTGTGGTTTGATTTTGACAACCATGACAACACGTCTTTAAAAATTCGACTGTACGTGACATTAGGTTCTTTAAATTTTCTCTTAAACAGAATAAGATGTCTGTTTTTTTTCAAAGAAATTAAAAAAAACTAGAGTTTTGCTGATCATTAGTATTTCGACTATCTTAAACAAACAAAGACAATTTTTTCAGTTAAAAGAAATTGTACCTGAAAACAAACTAGACATAACACAACTCCATAAAAATTCATTCCAAAACATTCTCTAAGTTTTCAAAAACATCTGAAACCAATTGATCTGAAAGGGATTAACAACCTCGCAAAACAAAAGTCTTAGATTTCAATGAACCATTTCGCTCCTTGTCTCCAATTAATCGGCTCCTTGTTCCAAAATTGGGTGAGCTTGTAGCCATTTTGTTGGAGATGGCTGTGGAATTAGCTCTACTTCTTATTGCCTTCTCCACGCGGCGACCTTTTATGTCTCCCTCGGCGGATATTCGGCGAGCGGAGCTCTGTTGCCACTCTGCGGGGCATTAATTTTGGTAGAAAATTAGCGTCGTTGCCTGAACGTGCTCTGCCGAGTAAAAAGGGCAGACGATTCCTTTAGGGTCTTAGGATTATGTACGGCTTAGACAATAACGACGGAAAAAGAAATAAAAGATCGAGATAGTTTCTCTTTTTACAGATGGATGTATCAGAACATGATGTAGTATATCAACGCTGCTGTTCGAAAAATTTCAAATGCTTTCAATAGAAGTAATTGAAATGGATAAATTTAATTTTTTAAGAAAAGTATGTGCAATGCGCAATTAAAAGAACTCTTGTACTTTGGTTAATTTTAGTTTAACTAAAAAAAGAATGTTGAAACATGTACATAAAATGTGTTACATCGAAATTCAGAAATTTGTAAGTAAAAAATTTTCTCCATTCTAATACATCTCAAATGAGAGTAGAAAATAAAACATATTCTTCAACTTGAACGTAAACAGGAATAATTCTATTTTTATGAGCAATGCTGCTTTTTGCAGTTTTGAAAGGATAATTTTACTTATAACTGACCGATTTATCGTTTAGGTCTCGGTGCTTCAGTGTTCAAAATATGATGCAAATAATCCATTCGAAATAGAATAAACTTTTTAATTAAAACTAGGACGTAACAAACCAAAACACATTTTCCCACGTAAGAATATTGAATAAAATCTTTACAATCTAATATCTGAATACAATCCGAAAAAGCAACTATATTAGGTGTCAAAGACGCGTATCATTTCGAGTTTTAACATTCAACTGAAGAATTCTCACATCCAGATTCGTAACAAAAAGAATGCCAACATTTGCAACAAAACTTGTAAAATCATACGATTGAATATCAATTAATAAAATGAACAAAAAAAGAAATTAAGAGTTATAAAAATTATTAAATCACAGCATACAATAATAGTATGACAAAGAGACTAAATTCCAACGTGAATAGGTATATTGAAAATAATTTCAAAGAACACATTTAATGTTTACATTTTGACATATTCAAATCTAAATCAACACACACACTGCGTACTTTATTTTTTATATATACCAACACCTCATTGAGTTCCTCCAGGTGGCCGCGGTAGCTTAGTGGTCAAGGTCACTTACTCGTAACTGTCGTGTCATGAGTTCAAGACTAGTACTGCTGAAGACCCGCCGTGCAGAGGGGATTGATGCACGTTAAATATGTCGAAGATCGAACGTTCTCCCGTTGGTGTGGAGTGGAAGTTAGGAGAGGGGGTTCCAGCTCAGGTAATTGACCATGGCTCAAAATTACGAAGTCCGCCGCCAAAAGCCCTCGTGTAGCTGAATAGTGCGACGTTGATATTCTCTCAACCACTAAATCGAGTCCGGCCAGGTGGCGATTGAAGAGCCAGAGTCGATTGTCAAATAGTGAGGAGTTATAGCTGTTTCCAATTACTTTTTCCATATAACTAAATAATGTACTATTTGTTGATAAGCAAAACAAAAATAAGACTTTGCTGATGAAAAATCTTTCATTTGTCTCTAAAATTTATTTAGGGGTCTGTACTTGACCGATTTGTAGACTTCTAGTTATTGAGTAACGATTGATATGAACAATAAATAGAATGCGCTAAAATATATTCATTGGTAATACAGAGAGTGTGTGCCATATTAATTTATTTTTCTCCGAATAAATTTATGTAGGGTAAGTTCAAAATATATACAGAGGGCTTTAAAATTGGTCGTACACTTAAATTATTCTATGAAATCTGATGTTTATTGAAAATTGTAATTTTTTTATAATATCTGCAACTTGATCTTATTCGAATAACATAATAAATTTTTAAAACATAGTTTATAACAATAATTTTGAAAATTAATATTAAAAATACTACTATAAGAAATTATTCGACAAAAATCTTTGTACACTTAAAAAAAACATAACTTTAGATATTGTTTCTTTCTTAATTTAGTACTTAGTAGGATATATTTTAGCGTCCACAATAACTTTGAAACATCTTGAAACAAATTTCCTCGATTTTTTTTTGTAATTTCTCTATCCATATTTCTTCATTCCTTTGTGATTATTGTTTTTACTTCACGTTTCATTTTTATGTCATGTATTCTTCTTTTAAAATCAAATTCTCCCAAAATATGTTCTACTAGGCTTAAGTCAAGTGATTTAGGAGAGATCTTAAGAGTTTAGAGTTGGTTATAGACACACCAGTAGTTCACATTGAGAAAACAGTGTGTTTGATGTCATAATTTCGTTAAAAAAATGAAGCCACCTCCAATATCCAAATTTTGGGTGGAGGATTTCAAATTGTCTTTTAAAATATTTAAATGGAGGATTTTCACAATAACATGTCGCTTCACTCTCTGTCTGCAGTTTCTACTCTCTACAGTCTCTATTGTCTCAACAGTCTCTACTGTCTCTACACTTTCTCTCCCTATCTCTATTCTCTTTCTCTATCTCTACACACACTTTCTCTCTCTGTACTGTCTCTACACTCTACCTCAACAATTTATCTCTTTCTCTCTACTCACTCTCTCTCTCTTTTCTCTATTTTCTGCACACACAACACTTTCTCAATAATTTCTCTCTCTATATATATACATGTTTATTTACATATATATATTCTATACATATACTCTCTCTATTTACGTATATATATTACGATTAAATTTGGAAAGGGGATTATCAGACGAATTATTGGTATTTACAAAAATATTCTATCTCTCTTTCTATTTACGTATATATATTACGATTAATCCGCGCTTATATAAATATATACTCTCTCTCTCTCTCTCTCTTTCTCTCTCTTACTTATATATATCTATATAAATATATATATATATATATATATATATCTGTATATATATATATATATATTACGACTCAATTTCAAAAGGTGATTATATGATGCGAATTGTTGGCAGCTAAGCAAAAATTCCCTTAGAGGCTAATAAACATTCAACTACTAATGAAAACAAAATCATTTTTAAGTATGGAACTGAACATCAAAATGTTTAGGCTTCGATAATCCCGATTGAGTTTTATTTGAAGAAAGGAGTAATTTTTATTCCAACATAATAGCTTTTATTCATTTTTTGACTATTTCAAAAACACATTTGCCCCTCCTTGTTTCCTCCTCTGTCGGTCTCATCGCTTCATGAAGCAGCGCCATCTCTTAGTCAACCAAATAATTCTTTACAGGGTGAGATGTTTTGTTTTAGTTTCGCTCGATTTATTTGATGAAGAATGCATAAAATTATCTTTCAAAATGTCCAAAATAGCAGACAAAAGCTCAGAAAATTTGCCTAGTAAATTATTACTTCCTCTGCGTGATATTTTGAAATTTTTACGTTCATCAACAAAATTAAATAAAACCCAATAAGAATGTGAAGTGAAAACGTGGCCTCCGTAGCTTTAGTCCTTGTCAGGCCCGCTTTTCCGCTTAGGCACGCTAAGCACATGCCTAGGGCACAAAAGATTGGAGGGAGAAAAAATTTAAATTACTGAGAACGTGTACAACCGCCTAGTTTTTATTTAAAAAACCAATTATTCTCTTTCATTTTTTATACCTAAATTATCAAATCTTCGTTTCACCCAATTATTATGTAAATCACTTGGCTTTTCTTCCCGGATAATATTTCGTTTCATGTAGACGGTTATTAAATATTGTTCTCAAAACTCGAATTAAAATCTTTATCGCAGTGTTTCTCAAACTGTGGGGTGCGCCCCCTAGGAGTGCAGAGTAACCCTACTTGTGGGGGGGCGTTTCCCGAAAACTCGAAAATAAAATATTTAAAATAATTATCAATTTAATACAATAATTTGCATTTTCAAACAATTACAAACTAAAATACATTCTTATATGATAAGAATGAATCCCACTGATGGATGAACTACTTAGGAATGAATCAATGCTGAACAAAGTATTCGAGCGTTAATTTACCAATAGTCAATTAAAAACAAGTTGGGTTATTACTAGTGACTCCCTTGAGCTTGTCATATACAAAATTATATATAAAACCTGATATTTATCTTCATAATTAGTACGGGTTAATAATTAAAGTCGTATTCTATCGGAGGTTTTTTTTTCATCAAAGTACATTATAATTATGTTCAATACACTGTTACTGTAAGGAGGGGGGCGTGAGATAAAAATTCTGACTGAAAATTGATTCGCAAATATTGAAAGTTTGAAAAGCACTGCTTTATCGCAATCTACAACACTCTTTTTGGTATCATGAATTCCTTTAGATTCTAAGCAGAATATCTGTTCACAAGGACGCGGAGGTTTCAATTCTCCCCCCCCTCCTCATACACCAGCAGATTTTTAATATCTATATTAATAAGAGAGGGTTTTAGCGTGTGTGTTTCACCTCTACAGCCCAAACTAAGCAACCCAGAAGTATGAAACATAGCACATAATTATTCTAGGTCCTGATGATGTGCTCTACGAAGCGATTGTTTCGAAATTTGCTTTAGATTTTTTAAAATTAAATTTTTAAGTGATTTTTCCATTTTTTTTCCTTCAACAACTGGATTTTAAGTTTTGTTCGTTTGGCAACACAGTATATTTGCTTTAGAAATTTGAGCTCAAAAGTTTGAAACAAAATGCTACGTTTTTTTTTCAGCAGTAATCTGCTTTATCATTTTCTTTTTAAGTTAAATTTTTTTTTGATTTTTGTATTTGTAATATTTCTTATAGATTTTATTTTAAAACTGTATTCCAGGAGAAAAATGCATCGCTCTTCAAGCTAAACCTACTTTTTATTTTTTCAGTAACTAAATTAAATTACTTTGATATACATTGTTTTGCTTATAGTTTATTCGATTATTCAGAACCATTAATGGCTTAGAGTTAATTTTGTCATTTCTTTTTTAGCTTATAAATTTCTCATTTTTTGTGTAGTCACAATTGTATTCATTTTGCAAATTCTATTTTTGTCAAAGGCAGCGAAAGTTTATTCTTTTGTCATGTTGATATTTATGCATTTACATTTGATTCTTCTGTAGTGTTTCTGTTTTTTGATTGAATTAAGTCTCATTTTTAAAATTATAAGAATGTGAAATTTAAGTTATCAGAAATTCTTCAAATGAAAAAGAAATGAGACAAAATTAAATCTAATGTATACATATTACGGTCAAAATGAAAAAAAGAATAATAAACGTGACACAGCCCTAAACCTAAACCTAAATCACAAATGAAAAAGTAACCACAAAATTAAATCTAATCAAGGAATGGTTCGGAATAATCAAATAAAATATAAGCTAAAACTAAAATGTATATTAAACTAATTTAATTCAGTTATTGAAAAAATATAAAATATTCTTAGGTGGAAGGCCAAAAAATTTAATTGCTTTTACTCCTTTAGCATTATTTTATAAGTTTATAATGTAAATTATTTGCAATTAATTTAAATGTTGTTTTTGTATGTTTTCTTAAGATATAATAAAATAGAATTTTGAAACTCATTGAAAAATTTATCTATTAAAAAATACTATTCTTCGTAAAACTTTTAGTTTACTTAAAAATATCTCGATGTACACATATATTCATGATGTGTCATAGCTTTGCTATTTGCATCAAAAAGGCCTGAGTGCACTCTTTTAACCTTTAGGCGGCAACTGAAAAATTTTTGCTTTCTCCATGTTGGTTACCAACTATATGTTGACTTTTATAGTGTCGACTTTGCAAAAAATTTGTACATATTTTGGTGCTTATCAGTTTTAAGGAACTCTAGTTTTTGGTTCTTAGAAAACTGAATAATAGTGGTACTATCAATCTACAGTTGTACTTAGACAACAATCCATCTGAAGTTGATATCATAAAACCCAGCCCATTAATAAGTATAGCATAAAATGAAATCATGTTTGCCAATTTGACGAGTTATTAATACAGTTTGGCATTTGTTGCAATAATACATAAGTACCAAATAATCTTTTTATGACATTGCGCTTCTTGCATATTATCGCAACCAATTGGCGACATTATATGAAACAAAGCATATGGATGCCACAATTTAGAGCATTCAACACATGCCATATCAGCGTTTGCGAGTTATTTTAAATGCTGCCATTGGTGCGATAAAATGTAAGTAACAACATTTCCTTTCATTAAAAAAGAAAAAGGGAACTGCTTTTCCTAATACTTAAATATAAGAGTAACCGCAGCCAAAGTGGCACTTATTTCACCAAAATGCAACTGTTTTTTTTTCTCATATAAAACACATAAGAATCTGTTTTGATATAAAGGTGCAAATTATGCTGTGGTGATGCCAATACGTAAGTACCCTTTTCCTTTATTGGCAAATTCCATGTTTCCCATTGTAACAAAAAAGTAGAAAAATGTATAAAGAAAACGACACTCTCAATTCAAACTAATTGGGATAACCAGACTATCAATGGTGTGATTTAAGTTAGAATTTCTATTTACGTATAAGATTTCTGGACTTTTTTTCTTCTGAGCTGCTTATGGTAGTTTCATTAAATTTATCTATTTAATGTAGCTGTTTTGTTTGAATTCATGTTATAATTTCTACTATGTATAAGGTTCCTTTTATATTTATTTTATTTCTTTGTAAATATTGAAGATCTTTGGTTATATGTTGTTTTTTGTTGTTCAAAACTGTTTATGGCAATTTTATCGAAAATAGGGCTTACTTTTTCTGTTTTAGATAACCTTTTAATTTAAATTAATATTGTAACTAGCTGTATGGCCCAGCATTGTATTGTGATAAAAAAAATGTTTACACAGAAAAGAGACGCACCTTGAAAAGATTTTTTCATATTTCACTCAGGATTTCTTTAAGATTCAGCGTTGAAGTGATTTTACGTGTCTCATGTCATCAGGGTTTAATGTTGTTTCTGATAATCTGTTCCTCACATAGTTTCTTGGAGATCATATGCATATTTTATGTTACACTGTCCATATATGATATATATATTTTCACTTATCGTTATAGTTATTTATCATTGTATGTACTCATTCGTTTGCTCTTTGCAATAAAATTATAATATTTAATAGAAATATTGCAAAAAAGTATTGTCTCATTAATTAATTTTTGTGCAACACAGTTTATTATTTGTTTCATTCAGTACTGTTATTAGATCTGTACTATTTCAACGGGGACCCGCTTTATCCGTTTTAGGTAGATTTTGGTTTTAGTTCATACATTTTTTAGTATTGAATTACATCTCATTTTCTTTTGCACTTATTCAGAGTTAGTGCAATTTTTGTCGTGTGGCATTATGGTTTTTTTAACTTTCCTTCTTACAATCTGTTCTTCGGTTCACTCCTAGGAGAGCCCACACCTTGGCGCAAGTTACTTGGGTTGGCGATAATTGCACCATCTTGGTAACCCTACTTTTAAACACTACATATGGCAACCCTAACTATTTCTAGCATTTTCGTATTTTGTGGGCGTGCATTTTGAATTTCATTTTGTTGTTGGGTTCCAGGCTGGCTGCGTGTGTGAGGGAATATACTTTAGAATTTTTTTCACTTTGTTGAATGCGAAAGGTAAAGAATTGATTGAATGGTGTATGTAGGAAGGATTGATTGCTTCGAGTTACACGTAACATGGTCAAGTTTGATGTAACATGGTCGACAATAAAACGCTTTCTTCGAAATCGTACCAGCCACGCCGAATATATGTTCGACCATTACCTCGCAGAATAAATATGGCGGTGCTCACACAATCATTTGCTTAGCGATGAGACCTTTAAGGCTTTTTTAAAATCTGTTGTTACGCTGTACGCTCCACTCGGAAAAGATCAGCAATAAGAAAGTAAATGCTGTTTTTATATTTTTTTTTATCTTAAATGTTTAATTTCTGTATTGTTTACATATATTTTCTTTACGCATCCACCTTACCCCGCTATATTCCCTTGCCGCCATTGTCGGATTCGCTTGGCGCCATTTTGTTCTGGCTTGGCACCTTTTTCGGTTTGTTGCCAAGAGAGTTGGCTCTCTTAGGATTTTACCGTTGCTTTTCTTTCTTCATCAGCAGATGCTGTTCAATGTTGAACATTATAAAAAAATATGCGCTGTTATTTAGACTCGCATTTCGATAGTGAAATGAATTAAAAAATGGATGATATCGAACAATTTGATGCTGAAAAAACAATGCAAAGAAAAATAGCAGATTACCATAAAATCCAGCATATAATCCTCACCTATACTTTTGAGCTGCATTTTTTAATGTTTGTTATGTTCGCTGTATAATGCACGCCCTCTTTTTTTACGAAGAAACCTGAAATGTACATATGCAATGCTCTCATGTTTTGAAGTCATTTATTCAAGGTGTTATTCCAAGGTATAGAAAAAAATATATACTACTATATAGAATTACAACCCTTTAAGTTCATAAGGAGTGTCATTTCTTTTAAATAAACAGTATTTGATATATTTGTAGAAGTCTTAATTTTTTTTCTATACTCATCTTTTTTTTATTTTTAAAGATTTTTGAACCCATAAATTTCGATTTAATTTTTTGTGCTCAAAGTGGGTGTTGTACGCTGGATTTTACGGTATGTAAGATTTTCTGTTATTTTTTTGTTGTTCAATACTGTTTGTGGCATCATTGTTTAACGTTCCTTCTGACAAAAATTCATGTAGTTTTTAGCTAATACTACATAAACGTATGAATTGCACCTTCCATTGTACATAGACGTTTTATTTTAGTTCATACTAATTTAATTTTTTTAGTATTGAATTACATCTATTGAATTACAATTACAGTATTACACTGTTCCTCTTGCAATATACAGTATTACACTGTTCCTCATGTAATACTAATTTAATTTTTTTCTGTTGATGGCCTCCTAATATTTCTTATTTATATTACTTTGTTAATCAGTTTATTATCATTAATTTTTTCTTTCGGTTTATCTATTTCAGGCTATTTCACCCATAGTTCAATATCCAAAATTTACAACTGCTATTATTTTTTGGTATAATTTTTATTTCTATTTACATTCATTCATTTCTGTTTACTTTATAGCATGCTAATTTTCTCTTACATTGAAATGTTTGTTTTTGTTGAATTATTATTTAATTTGAGGCCAAGTTGTACTTAGTTAAAAAATATTTATAATTTAAACATTAATTAAAAATATTTTAAATTTTGATTACTACTTTATATATATACACAGGGTTTTACCCACTCTAAAAAATTACAATTGCTATAATAGGGGAATTTTATGTTTTTGATACTTAACCCGTACGAAGAAAGGGGATTTCAGCTGGTATATAATACATAAAATATATTATTATAATTATTTATAGAAAAAATATTTTATAATTAATATCATAAGAATAATATATATATCTTATATATTGATTTAATTATTTTATAATTTTTTAAAAATGTTTAATAAGTTTTTATCAATAAATGAGATATTTTTCTTTTACAGCCATTTTTTTATGCAAATGGTATGTCACAACTAATTGCTCAATGAACATTTTAAAATAAATTTTTTTTTATTTCAAAACCTAAGAAGGAAATTGTTATGTAACGATTGATTGAGTAAATGAAAATATCAAACACCTTTTATTATTTTAAGCTCTAAGAAAATAGTTATTGTTAAAATAATGAATTTGTTATTTTTGTATAATATACTCTTTTTTTCGTCAGATACATGGTTAAATGCTTTACTAAATGCAGAGGAATGAAAAACTATAAAATTATAATAAAGTACTAAAATATTTTTATCGTACAGTATTCTTTTGTTTTTAATGTTTTTTTAGTGAATGTAAACATATATATAGGCATTTCTCCCCATATACATATATATATATACTATATATATATATATATATATATACTATATATATATACACTATATATATACTATATATATACACTATATATATACTATATATACACTATATATATATATATATATATAGTGTTTTTTTACACGTACATATGTTCAATCAAACAATCGGGGAAAAAATCATTTCAGTAGCTGTATGTAATTAAGCCGGGCTGTAGAGAGATAAAAGAAACGTGTCTGACAGTGAAAAGATGTGGAAGAAATTTTGAAAGGGATTTGTTATGACATTAATATAGAAATCATACACACACAACAGAAAGTGCTAACTAGAGGAGAAGGGGAATTTCCATGACAATATGTTATACATTCAAATATGTTCGTGCAACGCAGGGGGTAAATGAAGGGAAAAGAAACCTGTCACACTGTGAAAAGTGAAAAAATTTCGAAAAAGGTAATTTTAATGACATTATTTTAGCAATCACACATCGTACGCGTACACATCCGCACAAGGGTGCTGGTGTCATGAAGGAAAGAGGAAATTATCGTGGAAATTAAGTTATACACTCGGTAAAAGCCCGTGCAATGCCGGGCTAAGCAGAGGGGAAAGAAACAATTTCGAAAGTAATTTTGAAAAAGAAAATGGAAGTGTTCTGATTTTTAATGAAAGGAAAATTTTTAAAAGTAGAGAAAACCCGTACAACGTGTCAGACTGTCAAAGGTGTGGTTTAAGGTAAAATTTCTATTTACATGTAAGATTTCTTGACTCTTTTTCTTTTAAACTGCTTACAGCAGTTTCATTAAAATCAGACCTTAATTGATCTATTTAATATAGCTTTTTGGTTTGAATTGATGTTATAATTTCTACTATGTGTATTTCTACTATGTCAATTTTAAATAATGGATATTTTTGGTTATGTGTTGTTTTTTGTTGTTCAAAACTGTTTATGGCAATTTTATCGAAAATGGGGCTTACTTTTTCTGTTTTAGATAACCTTTTAATTTAAATTAATATTATAACTAGCTGTATGGCCCAGCATTGTATTGTGATAAAAAAATGTTTACACAGAAAAGAGACGCACCTTGAAAAGATTTTTTCATATTTCACTCAGGATTTCTTTAAGATTCAGCGTTGAAGTGATTTTACGTGTCTCATGTCATCATGGTTTAATGTTGTTTCTGATAATCTGTTCCTCACATAGTTTCTTGGAGATCATATGCATATGTTATGTTATACTGTCCATATATGATTTATATATTTTCACTTATCATTATGGTTATTTATCATTGTATGTACTCATTCGTTTGCTCTTACAATAAAATTATAATATTTAATAGAAATATTGCAAAAAAGTATTGTCTCAATTAATTTTTGAGCTACACGGTTTATTATTTGTTTCATTCAGTCCTGTTGTTGGTTCTGGAATATTTCAACGGGGACCTGTTTTTTCCGTTTTAGGTGAATTTTAAATTTAGTTCCTACTAGTTATTTTTTTTTAGTATTGAATTCATCTCATTTTCTTTTGCACTTTAAAAGTCAGCAATTTTTGTCTTGTGGCATCATGCTCTCTCTCTCTCTCTCTCTCTCTCAACCTTCCTTCTTACAATCTGTTCTTCATATAGATTTTTAAATATTTTATGCATGTACATTTCCATGACATTTTCTTTGGTTGAATAGAAAAAATGATTGCTTTTCTTCCTCAGCAGATGCTGATCACTGTTGAACATCATTAAAGATATACACAGTTATTTAGACTTGCATTCCAATGGTGAAATGAATAAAAAAAATGGACGATTTGGAACAATTTTTTGATACTAAAAAAACAATGCAAAGAAAAATATGAGATTACCGTAAAATCCAGCATATAATGCTCACCTATACTTTTGAGCTGCATTTTTTAATGTTTGTTATGTTCGCCGTGTAATGAAAACCCTCTTTTTTATGAAGAAACCTGAAATGTACTTATGTAATGCTCTCATCTTTTGAAGTCATTGTTCCAAGGTATAGAAAAAAATAGTATACTTCTGTATAGAATTGCAACACTTTAGTTCATAAGGAGTGTCATTTCCCATAGCAGAAACTTATTACTACTATTACTTTTCTGTTATAATTTTTATTTATATTTTCATTCTTTCATTTCTATTTACCTTTTTAGCATGTTAATTTTCTCTCTTACATTCAAATATATGTTTTTATGAAAACATTGTTTTCTGTGAAGCGAAATTTCAATGTGAACACACTCATTAAAAAATTATTTTTAAATTTTGGGTACACTGTTCTGCAATGGTTCTACCCTCTTTAAATTATATTATGCTTGCAAAAAGAACTGAATTTTATTTATTTTAGTATTTAAACCTTGATACCAAAACCACAAAAATTCTAACATATTATGTGAAAAAAACAAATCGGGCAGATTTTGGTGGAAAATGGCTTCAATTTGGCTGCGTTGACGCTAATACGCGAGTACTGATAATAATTACTTATTCTTCAGCGCAAATATATCAGTGGATTTTTTAGACAATCTTCACTTCTTATACCTGCTTTTATTCTTATCTGTTCAAAAATAATAATAATAATCTGTTATACAAAATTCCTTTCTGTTAGAAAAAACTTTATTACTGTTCTTTGTTCAACGACAAGTTCTAAATCCCGCTTATTGTAACAATAAAGAAGAAAATAGTACTAAATTAAACTAATTGCTATTAACGGATTGGCAATATTTGTAAAAAACTACCTTCCATTTATGTCAACAATTGTTATTAACCAGATTTCTACATGTTGCTTTTCGGTTTGAATTAATGTTATAATTTCTACTATATGCTAGGTTACTTCGTATTTTTCTTGTTTAAATTTTTTATGTTTAAGAATTTTCGTGAGTGACTGTTTGTTCAGCACTGGTTGTTCAATTATCACTATAATTAATTATCATTGTATTTCCTCATTTGTTTGTTCTTTGCAACAGAATAACAAATATTTTTTTAACTAAAATTTTGCAAAAGGTATTGCTTAAAAAATTAATTTTTTTTATCAACAGGGTTTATTATTTCTCTCATTAGGTTCATTATGGGTTTTTTTCAACGTAGGTCTGTTTTAGGTAGTTTATTTTAATCCTTACTAATTTAATTTTTTCACTATTGTATTACATCTGAATTTTATATTAAATGTAATATAGATGTTAAATAGTATTATTCCATTCCTCGTGTGATATTAATTTAATGCTACAGAAAATTTAATTTAATGCTTTATTACAATGGAGGCTTATTTTATCAATTTTTTACAATTTTAGTTTGTACTAATTTTATTTTTTTCAGTTGAAGGCTTCCTAATGTATGTTATTTATATTAATATTTTAAGGAAATAGTTTATGACATAATTTTTTTTTGGCTTATCTATTTCAGATTATTTCACTCATAGTTCCCATAGCAGAAACATACTACTGTTGTTACTTTTCTGTTATAATTTTTATTTATATTTTCGTCCTTTCATTTCCATTTACCTTTTTAGCAAGTTAATTTTCTCTCTTATATTCTAATATGCGTTTTTATGAAATCCTTCTTTTCTGTGAAGAGAAATTGCAATGAGAACACTCATTAAAAATTATTTTTTACTTTTGGATACAGTGCTCTGCAATGGCTCTACCCTCTTTAAAATATATTATCTTTGCAAAAAAAGCTAAATTTTATTCATTGCACTACAGGGACATAACGAACGATTTTCCTTACTGTATATGCTGTTGGACTATTAGTTTTGTTTGTTGCCATTTTTTAATTTAATAAATGAATTTATATTTGAAAAAACTGTATATTACCCATTGTCATCCACTACAAGTAAAAAAATAAATAAAAGCAATGTCCACATATATATTATGGTTCATTATTAATTGCCATCCTTATTTTCTATGCCTTTTATGATACTTCAAGTATTCTTTAAAGTTACAAAAGTAATTTTAATTTCAAAATATTTTTTCATTGTTTTACTGAACATAATATAATTTTGTGTTATATTTTTTTCATTTACATACCACTTATAAAAATATTTCTTGAATGTGAAATTCATTTTACACACATATGAAAATAAAAAACAAAACATAATTAACCATATATTACTTTTGAAAAATATAATAAAACTGATAATTTTAAATTTTTTTTTTTACAAAAAAAGGATAGTTTTAACACGAAAATAAAAAATGTCAACAACTCTTGCCACATACAACTCAGGACTTTTTTTTTTTAAAACTGAATATTCCATCTCCTTATCTATTGCCATCGAAAGTTCCAGAACTTTCCATAATTAAAATTACAGTTAATTTTTACAAATAAAAGCACGCGCGCGAGCATTAATATAAAGCACGAGAGAAATAAAGAGTTACAATTTTTAACACGCTGAGATGAATGGTTAAATCATTACAATAAATAAATAATAAATATTACCATTTGTTACATCCTCCCCCTCTGGTTCCGACTGCGTCCCGACGAGGAACCAGGAGTCTGTGGAACCTTTGATGGACGGCCAGGTTTACGAAGAGGAATCAGGGGTTTTACTTTGTCAGTACAAGGAGTTAAAGCAGAGGTGTGGTAAACACCAAGAGGTTCCCCCGGATTATCAAGACTAGCAATCTCGTAAAATAATGGTGATCTTTTTGTTAAAATCACGTAGGGACCGTCTCTGCGTGGCATTGGTTTTGCACTTTTTCCTTGCGCAGCGTTGCTCAGCGGATGTGATGTTACAAAGACATGTTCTCCAGGTTGATATGTTGGAGCAGCTTTTCTCTTTTTATCAGCGTAAAACTTCCTACTATCCTGTTGCTCTTCAACCACCTCTCTAATCTGAGTGGAAAACTTAGCGAATTTTTTGAGATAGAGAGTTATCTCTGGCACAAAATTATCGTTCTGGATGACGACTCGGATATCATTAACAACTTCACTTGGAGAGCGTAACTCTACCAAAATTCAGAAAGGCTACCGTCTGTCCTGTCGTTTCGCATTTGGCTGTGTTGACAGCAAAACGGATGAAGGGTAGCTTCTCTGACCAACAGTCATGCTTGTCTTGGACGAGAAGTGCCAGTCGTGGTTTCAGATCCATATTCTTTCGTTCAACTGGGTTAGCTTGTGGATGGTATACAGGGATCAGGGATTGATGGATGTTTAATAGGTAGCATATTTGTTGCATCACTGCTGACACAAACTGGGCTCCATTGTCACTGATAAGGTGGCGACGAATGCCATGCCTCAGTAGAACCTCTTCAATCAAGGTAATGGCACATTCTTTAGCTGTGGCATTGGGTAGTGCAAACAGTTCGGCCTACTTGGTGGTACAATCCTCAATGATGAGGATCCATCTTTTACCATCTTTACTCTCAGGTAGGGACCCAAAGAGATCAATGGCCAAGGTTTCAAAACGTTGGGCTGGCACAGGTGTCTGTAATAAACCGGAAGGCTTCTGATTTGAAGCTTTGTATTTAATGCCGTCAGGACAGTCCTTTACAGGAGACATTCTGTATGGGGGTACAGAGATAAGAGGACTATTTCCCGTGTTAATGGGGTGCTCCAAGATATTTGTTGCTTCTCCCCCTGTCCCCCTCTTTTCAAACATACAAAGATCCAAAAATATTCCTACATAAGTATTATTGCATAAATTCTCGTTAAATTTTAAAACTTTTTATACATAAACCTACAAACATTGCCAAACAATGTATCCAAATTGCAATGAAATTGTAAAATTAAAAATTTTAGATATTCCTCTAACAATCATACTGAAGGGGATTTTAATAAATACAATAAGAAAAAAAAATTTTGTTGAGCTATTCACAATAAAATCAGGTTATTTTGTAAGTATCAAAAATTTCTATGTAAGCATTAATTTAAAGGCAGAAAATTTGGAAGTTTATAGAAGAGTAACTGAGTACCTGTAACAATATATATATTTTGTACAGTTTAAATTAGTACGAGTATTTGTAATGAGTTATGAGAGAGAGAAATAAAAAACAGTATGTCAGCACCATAGATTAGAATAGAGGTTCTCACACACTTCTCATGTTTTTCGATTTTTGGTAGACCCTTAATTACGTAATATTGAATTTTTCCAAATTGATGAACTTCAAATGTGTTTTTAACAGCTGGTATACTGTGGTAGCTCGCTGCTACTTTAAAAACATTTCCTTTTCTATCTGTAGTGAAGTGTAATGTGAAAAACTTTCAAAAATACGCATGTTAATTTTAAACATTTACTAGATTCCAGTTAAAATTTAGTACCTATTACACAGAAAAAGAAAGGAAAAACAAAAGCTTTTATGACGCTTTAGTATAACAAATTTTTAATATTTAGCATCAATTTAGTTAGGTTTGGCCTTAAATCTCCTCGGTTTGTAATGTCTAGTCTAATTTTTTTCTTTGTTTGGAGATTAGCAATTACGATTAAACATAAACACATTTTTATTTGGAAAAGCAATTAAAAACTTGCTCACGATATCCAACAATACGGGATAAGTAACAGGTATGTATTTTTAAATGAACTTGCTGTATTAAACATCAAAATAGAAATTGCTTAAAAAAAAGGAATTTTTCTGAAACAATTAATGCATTAGCAAAACCTAACCAAAGAACTGAAGGAGGGGGTTCTCTGGAAATTGTGGGAGGGGGTGCAAAAATTTGAAGTGCCTGGGGTGTCAAGGAGGTTAAAAGCGGCCCTGGTCACCAACTCCTGGCCCATGTTGTCGAGTCACGGGTTCGAGCCCTGATATCACTGAAGACTCACCGTGTAGAGGGAGTGTGATGTAAATTAAATCTGTTTTTTTGCTCAAATTCTTCACGTTGGTGAAATCTTCTCGTTTCAAACTGCATTCTTTGCTTTTCGTTTTACCGCGATTTACTTGTGTATGTGTTTATTGTAAAAAACGATGAAATGGTATTCATGCTTTGAATTGTAGCCGTGACAGTTAAAAAAAAGCTTCTTCATATTGATGCCATAATGGTTTATATAATTAATTTTAACACTAGTTGAGAAAATAGAACATGTTCTTTGCTCAAGTGTCAGGCAAGCGCAAGAGAGAGTAATCACTTTCTACAGTTTGAACATACAAGGAACAAGTAATATAAACAAAAAAATTTTAAAGTCAATTCCTACTTCGTTAGAGAGACGTACTGGTGCCATCTGTTGCAGTCAGTTGTAACTTGTTCAGAAATAATACAAAAATATTTTAAATTAAAAAATCAAATTTAATGAATGAATTAATATTTGAAAAGACTGTATTAACATCAAGTGTCATCCACTACAAATTAAAAATATGCATTTGAACTTTAATGGATAAATAGAAAATATTTTAGCAACGCGATTGAAAATTTGAACAAGATATATATTGGGAGAGAGTGAACTAATTGTAGGAATTGTGTGAAAAAAAAAGCGGGAAATGTAATAGGAAGGCCGACAGAATTTTTGGAAAGTGCGGCCAAGAGAGAGTATCTGAGGGCAGTGCCTCTCCAACTTTCACTACTGGCGACCCAATTTTCCATCGCCCCCCCCAAATAATAATAATGCATTTTGGGAGGCACTAAAGCTACAAGACGATCATAATTATAAACCGTTCAAATTAACAAGATAAGTATTAAATTTTGTATATGTTACTTTTAAGTAATATAAAGCAAATTACTTTTAAGTAATAGGATTAATGCTATGTTATTTTTACTTTCTCTAAATTTTAAATTGGAACAGATAGCGAAATGATATTTAATTAAAGATTTATTTCCCCCCTCGTTCATTTCTAAAAGTACAAATGTCTCTCTCATTAGAACAAAAAAAATTAAAAGTCAATTTCTACTTAGACCAACTAAGAAAAATTTATTTTAGTTACTTTTTATTAAAAAGCTACAATTAATACAAATATGTATACACATACGACAGAACCGCAATGTTAAGCGACAAAATTGAAAACGATTTTCCTTGCAATTTTTCATATTCCTTTTTTATGTATGGTATTGGATTATTTTTGTTTGTTACTAGTTATTTATTAATTAAATTTAATTATTATAAGAAAATAGTATAGTAAAGAGAAGAAATCACACCCTCAGAAATTAGGTCATCTCAGATGGGATTCGAACCACCGCCCTTCAGATTAGAAGTCCAGCGCTATATCCATTGCGTTACAGGGAACAACATGAAAAACTTTCCTTTCTATAAAAGCTGTTGGACTATAATTTTTGTTACCACTTATTCATTTTTTAATTTAATTAATGAATTAAAATTTGAAAGAACTGTAATAACATGAAATGTCATCCACCACAAGTTTAAAAAATTGTTTTTGAACTTGAATGAATGACTAGAAAGTATTTTATCAACAATTTAAAATTTGAACTATATATGCATATGAGATATTGAACTTATAGTAGAAATTGAAAAACAGTCTACTTTATGTTGCTCTTTATCATATCCATCACATCTGGCATCTGCGTGAGTCTGGCCAAACTATCGGACGTCTGCGCAAAACATGTAATAATGTTATACCTCGTACAATTCTAAGCAGTCTTAGTTCAGTCGATACTTCTATAGCTACCAAATCTATCTTGAATGTACATTTTATAATTTGCGCGTTAGTTGTAATTCACGCTATTAAGTATTTACTGCAGAAGATTGAAACAAAATCATGGATAAATTTTTTAGTCGTAAGCGAAAATTCGACGATAATAAAGCATCAACAAGTGCACAGGCGAGCATAGTTCCGAAAATTAAATCGAGGAAATATTCTCAAGAATACTTGAATTTTGGATTTACCATTACTGTAGTAAATGGAGAAGAAAAGGCCCTGTGTGTTATTTGCTCAAAAATATTGGCAGCAGACAGTATGAAACCTAATAAACTTAAAAGACATTTGGAAACGCTTCATGTTGAGTACACTAACAAACCTCGAGAGTTCTTTGAATCAAAATTAAAATAATATCAAAAACAAAAAACATTTTTTAAAAAAACTTTGTCAGTGAATAAAAAAGCTTTACTTACTTCTTACAAAGTATCATATAAAATAGCCAGATGTAAAAAGCCTGACACTATTGGCGAAGAGCTTATTTTGCCTGCAGCAATTGAGATTGTAGAAACTATGTTTGGGGACAATTTTGCCAAAGAGTTGCAGTCCATACCTCTATCAAATGATACTGTTTCCCGTCGAATTCATGATGTAGCTGAAGATATAGAGCAACAGCTTTTCGGTAAGTTGCGTGATAAATGGTTTTCAAGTTAGCTTGACGAGGCAACAGATAGCAATAAAGATGCTCATTTCATTGCATATGTTTGATTTTGGGATGGTATGTCTGCAGTAGAAAAGTTTTTTTCAAACCAATAAAACTTAAAGCAACAGCAATAGCACATTATTTGATATTTTAAATAATTTTATAAACAAGACAAATATATATCGAGTGGAAAAATTGTGTCGGAATATACACCGATGGTGCTCGTACAATGTCAGGAAGGTTTAAAAGTATACAAGCGCTTGTGAAACAAAAATCTCCACTGTGCATCTGGACACATTGTATGATCCACATAGAAGCTCTGGCTTCCAAAGAAATGAGTCCTGGTCTGAATATTGTGCTAACGACAGTAGTGACTGTACTAAATTACATAAAAATGAGACCCTTAAAATCAAGAATTTTCTCTGGACTTTGCAAAGACATGGGTGCTGTGCATTCATCGTTGCTATTTTATTGCGAAGCAAGATGGTTACCACACGGGAAATTTTTCCAACGTGTTTATGAATTAAGAAATAAAATTGCCATTTTTCTAGAAGAGGAAAACCTACCCGAAGCTGAAAAATTTGGAGATGGTTTATTTCTGATGAAGTTGAGCTACTTAGTCGATATATTTGAGAAATTAAATATATTGAATCTTTAACTTCAAGGATCAAATGTACATATGTTTGACACGAGTGAAACAATTAATGCTTTTTGTAGAAAATTAGAGTTATATGGAGCCGAAATTTAAAGCAAAAAAAAACCTAGAAATGTTTGAAAAGGCGGATAAATGTGTGAAAACTTACAAAACTGAAGAACAACATGTGGAAGTTGTTTTTAAAACTATTGAATACCATTTAGTTACCATGTTGGCAAAAAATTTAAAAAAATATTTTTTTGCTGAGGCCAACTTGATAGCTAGTTATGAATGGGTTAGATATCCATTTCAAAATACCCCAGAAGGACTCTCAACTACCGAAGGAGAAATTTTCATAGATTTCACATCCAGTGGTGAAATTAAAAGACAATTTTGTAATAAAACTCTCTTTCAATTTTGAGCAGAGGTAGATGATGAATTTCTTCTGCACTGAAAACAAAAGCATTTCGTATGCTATTACCATTTTCAACACCGTACCTTTGTGAAACCTGATTTTCTGCGGTGGCTGTTTAGAAGACAAAATATAGATCTCAGCTGAATATAGAAAAAGAACTCAGAGTGTCAATTTCTAATATTAAGCCTCCATTTGAAAACCTTTAATCTGTAAAACAAGCCCATGGAAGTCACTAATAATAATTAAACTTGTTCTTAAATTAGTATTAATAAATTAGTTATAAAATACATTGTGCAGTACTGATACATTTATAAGTACACTGGCTAAAGTACCCACTCATCGCTTATTTTTTTAAAAAATAATACATTATTTTTGATATAATAACTTAATTGTAAGGAGAGTAAAACCAAGTGCACAACAGTGTATACAAAAATGTAAAATTTTTTTTAAATTCTCCTATTTTAAATACACTGGTGTGCAAAAATTAAGGACGAGACGGTTTTTTCAATATAACTTTGTACAAAAGCTTTCCAAATCAACACATTTAATACCGTAAGATCCCCAATACGTAAGGACATGTGTAATGTAAGCAACACTTACTAAAAAGAAATCAGAGGGATAAAAAGAAAAGCTTTTATTGAAAAAGTAGCATGGAGGGCAATGCGACTGAAGGCCGAAACATCCCTGTGATGGGTGTCCAGCAAGAAACATCCGGTCTTTAGTAGGGAATTATGATCTCCCTGACTTCTAGGCAGGTTTCACAGCATCTGCTCATGCTGAGAATGAGGATGTCAATGAGTTGTTGAGGCATTGCTGCCCATTCGTCTTGCAGCGCCAATCAGCTCGAATCGTTACTGGTGGTAAGGTACGAGCTGCCAAGCGTCTGCCTAAGAAAATCCCATACATGCTCGATGGGATTGAGATCCCGGAGATCATGCCGGCCAATCCATACGTTCAATATCCTCACTGTCTAAGAGCTGTTCGGCCGCTACTGTGCGATGACATGGTGCATTGTCGTCCATGAAAAGGAACTGCAGACCCCATAGCGCCTCTAAAAGACGCACATATGGAAGGAAGAATCTCGTTACAATAACGGGTCCCATTGACTGAACCTGCGTCGAAGATGCGAAGGTCTGTACGACTACCAAGCATGATGCCTCCCAAACGAGAACACCGCAACCTCCATACCTGTCCCTTTCAATGATGTTCGAAGGATGATTGCGGCTTCCCGCTCTCTCCAGATGAGTATGCGATGAGAATCGCTACTCAAACTGAATCTGCTCTCATCTGTAAAGAGTACTCGTCCCATTCATTGTCTCTCAATTTCGGTGTTCCCGGCACCACAGAGAACGCCTTCTCCGATGGGCGGCGTTAAAGGTACACACCGTACAGGGCGTCATGCAAACAGACCACCACCGTGCAGTCTTCTGGCCACGGTAAAACGCGATATCGGTCGTCCAGTCGCCTGTGTGGTGTGTCTAGCGATTTCTCCCGCTGTCTGCCGCCTGTTTCTTCTGGCCTGTAAGACAATGTACCGGTCATCTGCAGGTGTGGTTCCTCGTGGACGACACTACTGAACCCCGGATAGCTGTTCCTGTAGTTTGAAATGTCTCCAAAGTTGTGAAACGATGCTGTGAGCAATTCCGAACTCTGCAGCCACACTTGTCACACTGCGGCCTTCCTCCAACTTCCCAATGATTCGACCTCGGGTAAAAGCATCCAGATGTCGTCTAACAGATTGATAATTCGCCATTTCTCGCTGAGGCAGCAACTCGGTGTGATTTTAACTGCTATACGGCTTGCAATCTCTTTGCCAGAAATACTGATCTTACACCGACAACATGCTTTATACTACTCAGACACTCCCCCATTACGTCTACCTGCATATCTGCGCATGTGCTACCGTACATCACCTTACTTAATCTCTGATTGAGGGTCTTTCTGTTCGTTCAGCTGATATGCTAATTTTTCGACTTCGTCCTTAATTTTTGCACACCAGTGTAGTTTAAAACGAACTGTTATTTTAAGCCTCACAGAATTAGAATTTAGGAGTAATGTTAATAGTCGCGCGGTGTGACTGTGAGCCACCCCAATCCTTTTTTTTATAATTATTTTTACTATACGCGATAAAAATCACAATTACAGTGAATAATTTAATTAAGAGAAAATATACTTATCTACTTTCAAGGACTTTTCAACTTTTCTTTGATAATTTGAGAAAAAATACAATAAAACTAAAGAAAATGTTCCAAATGTGCATGACCATAATAAAGGACATAAATCACAGACACTTTTCGCTAACAATACAGGAACGTTATTTGCCATTAAAACTGTCATATTTTGTTCACGTTATTGTAGTTTTGCTGTCCTTTGGTGATCTACAAATAGCATGTTGAACTTTTCTTGCTTGTGTCTTTTTAACAAGGCGCAGTGCTTCTTTTATGGCTTCATAGTTTTCTTGATAGAGTTCTTTGGGCAGCATTTCAAAATTTCAATTCAACTCATAGGTTTTATGTCTATCGCTTTTCTCATTTTACCTTCGCTATATATCGTGATTAATATGCATTATTTCAGCAGGTTCTTCAATTGCTTTATCAGTTTCAACTTCTTTCAATGTAGATCACACATGCCCATTTTTTTATATTCTGCTCCTTTACATTTATAAACCATAATAAGTCGTACAACACATCAATCAAAACTACACAGTTATTCATAGGTGAAAGTGGAGCATGTTCATAAAAAATATTTTTGAACAAAAGTGGACGTGCAGGGAACTCGATCAAATCAAGTACCTTGATTGTAAATAAACGTTTGCCACCCTTAAAAAAGAGGAATATATGTGACAAATTCATTTTAGTTCCTACTAAGACTGTCTAATAGGAGGATATTATCAAGGTCACTGTTAACGAATTAACAGTTTTTCCAGAATTTACGATTTCGTAAGTCTGGAGTGACTTTGCGCCTCATGCAACCGCCCACATGTTAAAAGTTTAAAAATATCGATGACAGTTCTAAAAAATAACTGTGTAAAACGTTTTTCATTGTGCATTATACGTTTCAGAATACTCATAAAAATACATCTTGGCCAAATATCCTTCAAAGTGCTCAATATACTTATCCATATATCATAAAACTCAATCATATAGAAAAAAACAACAGAAAAATTTTATTTACTACTTTCCTAAAAGAAGTTAAACATACCAGTAAATTTGAAGGTCAAATAGATGATAATCAAAAGTAGTATTTTAGGGGTTAAGAGAAACTTAATCAAAAAAATCTCTCATCGTGGAATTACAGCAAAGCAAACAAAATGTCTTTTTTATTTGGTTTTAGGATCAAAGATAGATAATGAGCGTTTGAAATGGAATCTTTTATTTTTGATGGTGTAATATAACCAGGTGGCAGTGACGCACACAAGGGGGGCCTGGGGGTCCGGACCCCCAAAGCCCTTTGTTTTTTTTCCGATTGATTATAATTCTAAGTATATAGTACGTAAAATTTAATTAATTACTTGTTATTAATGATTCATTTTATCAATTAATGCTAATTATTTATTCAAAAATTAGTTTTTTACTGTGTTTTGTTCCCGAAAATCGACAAAATCAAAAGGAGCATGATACAAGAATGGTGAACTTACGACCCCGGACCCCCCCCCCTGAAAAATTCCTGTGTGCGCCACTGCCAGGTGGTATATATAAATTATATCAGTGTAAACATATATATTTTATTATGTCAGAAAGCATTTTGTTTTACTTGATTCCAAAAAATTATTTTTCGAAACCTTTTATTTTCAATATGCTCGCGTCCCCCTCGCATCGCGGCCCCCCATGGGGTGCGCCCCCTCCTTGAGAAACGCTTTCTTAGGGAAGTTTCAATCATTGAGTAACGTACGTGTGAGCAATTTTAAACATTCTCTTACTACCGAACTTGTAAGAAATGTCAAGGTCTAATCCCTTTATAGAGGAATCTTAATTAAAAATCCAAATATCACACGTTTCAACCTGTAGTGCGAAATGAAATGAGGCTAGCGTTTTCGGAATAGGTTATTCTTAATTCTGATTTAAATATTATTAAAAAAAAAGATTCGAATTTTTTAAATAAATATCAATTTAAGTCTTCGCATATAAAAACACACACACATTTGGATCCTGTTAACAGGAACACGGGAGTGTGTTTAACATGCGGTTTGACCATGGCTCTCTTCACAAACAATTCTTTGAGCATTTTTAGTGACAGAAATTCTTTAAAATTCATCTCGTGAAGTCCTTCGCTTTATAAAGGTCATTTAATTCTGCTTCCTGGAAGTGACGCTCTAACGAGGAGCATTTTCATATTCACCCTCTCTACTCTTCTCTTTATATTACATCACTTCTTACAACATATCGTAATAAAGCTCCTCATTGTCGGTTTCCTCTATAATTGTGTGTGGGTGTTCTCCTAGACCCCCGGTGACTTCTGCCAGAGGGTGGTGGGAGCACCCTTTCCCCGATTTCCCAAAGCTTATTATCCGGGGAGGGTGAGAAGTTTCCCCTTCCCTTAGCCAAACGATGACCGATTTCATTAGGTAGCCTAATTGAACGAGCAAATACTTGGGCCCTAGGGGCTACCGAAAGGAGCATCGTTAGCGGAAAAGGAATTCCTTGGGGCCACGGGGAAAGGACCTCCCCCTCCAACTTTTCACTTTGACGAACAAGACATGGAGGGGATGTGTAGGGAATTTCAAAAAGCAATGTGAAGGATGGGGGATTGTAACTGGGGGGCGAGTAGGTGTATGGAGATTTCTTTGTTGTGCTTTGAAATTTCTTGCTTCGAATGGGGTCAATTCGTGATGGTCACGTGATAAATGCAATCCATTGAATTCTAAGCTGACATAAGACATGTACTTGTTGTTCTACTAGTAAAATTTAGGTACAATTTAAAATTTAATACTTGGGTAATATGTTCAAATATTGAAATTCTTCAAGAAGTTTTTCAAAACTGCAAAAAAAAAATACTTTTTTTCGATGTTTACTTTCAAATCAATTGCTTTATTATTATTTACAAATATATACTTTTTTTAAAGAAATCTGCAACAAGTACAAGCTGGAAATAGCGAAGTAGCATGAACTGATTGGCTGGAAACACGGATTACATTTACCTCGAAACTATGACGTCACTTAAATTTAGCTCATTATCTATAGAGAAATCATGCTTTTATTAAATCTAATTCGTTCTATGTGTCAATTTTTTGTGTCTCTAGCTTCATTGCAAAAGCTAGATATTCTAAAATTGGTTATTTTTATAGTCTAAGGAGAATAAATTGGAATTAAATTGAATCATAACGGAAAAATTGTAGATAAGAGTCGAGTATTATGTGTGGAAAACCATTTACACATTTCTAAAAATCCATTTTCATTTCCAGAAAAGCATTTCCAATAGTATTTGTCAAAAAAAATAACATTTATATATTTGCTTGTAATAAAAAATTGTTTTAAGGGAAAATGAATGGTTTGAAGCCATTGAAAAACTTATTAAGGCTTCATAAAACTTAGTAATTTTTAAGCATAAAAGACATATATATTTTTAAGAATACGTGAAAGTCATTTCTGTTTCGAGTCTATATATTTACATAAGTCACAAATATAATCTTACTCTGCTCCAGTACAAACAAGGTGAGCCCAAAGAAAAGAATCCAAATTTCCTCTGGTTGATAATCTTCCGTTACAAAGGATATATTCAGCGTTTTTGTTTTCTAGTTCCTTTGTTGAGTTCAATATAAATGATGCATCAGATTAGAATTTTCAGATAAAAAAAAACTGCTTCGTTTCTGTTTTTTTCCAATGCATTCAATTATTAAAAAATTTACTTCAGTTTTAAATTAGGCTGTATTACTATTTACTCGTATATAGTTGGTAATTGTTGTTTAGCCACTAATATTATACTCACAGAAGTCATTTTTAACTTTATTTTGATTTAGCATATTTTGTCTGGTTATATCAGCACTTCTCAAACTGTGGGGCACGCCCACCTGGGGGGGCGTGATAATTATATGAGGGGGGCATGAGCATATTGAACAAAAGATTATTTTATATGCAAAAGATAAAGTAAAATTTTTAATTTATTGAAAGTAAACAACCAGAATACAACCTGACATAATAAAAAATAGAATACGCATTTACACTAATATAATAAACTTATAAATGTATCCATACTGCACGCACACACGATGATATTTCATCATTTAACAATATTATTAGAACAAGTTTAATAATTACTCCATGGGGTTGTCGTATACAAAATTATACACAAAAACTACACTTATCTTCATAATTTGTACGGTTTATATTTAATCCCTCAACTGCAGATAAAAAGTTGCACGATTTGCTCTCCGATGCCACTCTTTTCCACGTAAGCACGCGTATGTGATGTATTCGGAGGGGGAGGAATAAATAAGCAAATATCCTCTGAAATAAGTAAATCATTCGCAAACATCCTTTTTATGCATTCCAAAGCGTTCGGTATAATTTCTTGGATAGCAGTGTACAGATAAGGTCGTACTTCGGTAAGACGTATATATACGTCCAGGGCAATTAACGCTTTGCTTGAGCGAAACGTTTATATACACCAGCGGCACTTAAGAGATTAAAGTCGTATTGTAGCTTTATCGTCAAAGTATGGCATTATTGAATTCAATATATTGTGATTTTACTGTAAGGAGGGGGGCGAGATGAAAATTATGATTGAATATTGGGTCGCAAATATAGAAAATTTGAGAAGCACTGGGTTATATGGAATGTTGTACATTTACATGGGGTATTTTGGAATTTGTACCCGACACACCCATCTTGAAAAATGAACCTTTAAACTCTGAAGGACAAAAAATGTCCAGCTAAGAAACGACCAGAGTATGAGAAACCTTTCAGTTTCTTCTACTGCGGGGTATATACTTCTTTCCCACGTCCGAGTTCAAAATATTTTGTATGGAGGAGCCAAACCACATGACTTCGATCCTCTTAGGAGTAAAATACTTTTCTCTGTTGTATTACAGCCACGAGTTCTCTTTAAGTTGGGATTCCGTCCGCGTTGAAACATAAAAATCCGAATATGCGTTCCATCGCTTTTTTGAAGCAGGGAATGAGTTGAATCTATAACCATCAACAAAATCGCGTGTTGATTTGCACGTTTAACTCTTTCATGCTGGGTGGTGCATATGTTGTACCACCCATTCTTTTTCGTTTAAAGTGTGATGGTACATAAAATGTATCACTGTTTAAATGCCTCAGAAATTGATGCTAGGGGGTACATTCTGTGAACCTCACAGAGATAACTTCCTAGCAGTTACTCAAGTTTCCAGTAGATGTCGGAAGCTAGTTGTTTACAATGTGTCTATGCAGTAGTTCCTGCTTTCCTCAGCTGTGAATTTTATTTTTTGGAGTTGACTGTATTGTGTATTTTTAAGTGTGAATGAAAGGGATTCTTGTGATATTTGATACAAATCAGGTAAGTACATATATCATGTAACTAAATAATTCAATATAATAATAATTAGTATCTCATGTGCATTGCTAGTAAGAATATAGGAGAGTCCAAAAAATGTACCCCACGTTATTGAAGGCCATCTTCATTACAAATACAAAATGCATTCCACCTATTTCTTCACAATAATGGACATGTTTATTGTGCCAGATAGATTTGTTGTCAGTTATATTTTTTTAAAAAAATAGTAATATTTATTAAGTAATAGTACATACAAAATTACACAAATGTCCTGAATGAGTCATATAGATCGTATATTTAGGAAAAAATAAATACAACTAATACACTTCTTATATATGTTTACTAAATAAAAACTAAGCAAAATAAAATAATGTATAGAATAGAATATTTAAAATTTTAAAACTAACCATTAGGTAAATAAGTATCAAACTAAAATTAAGTTTACAACATTAGATTAGAAAAAATTTAAAATGTTTTAATTTATAGGATGACTAACAGTATAAGACGAAGAAGTGAATTTATTTATTTTCTAACTGTAAAGCAACAGAGAGAATGGATGAGTTGTAACTGCAAAGTTCCATTGTGCCTAGGAAAGAAAAAATCATGTTTCCAGAACTATCATGCTACTTGAAGTGTGGTGGTACAAAATATGTATCACCTATTATTTAAGCTTTGGGCATCCTTTATTTGAAAAAGAGTATATATATATATATATAATATTATTAACGTGTTATTATTGTGTGTAACGTGTTATTAACGTGTTATTAACGTGTATATTATTATATTGTGTAACATATTATTTGTTCAATAATTTAGTTTTGTGAGTTTTATCTAAAATATTTGTAATTATTTCCTTCTAGTGCATCAGTTTTGTCAAAAATTCAGTGCATGAAACAGTTAAAACTAGAAAAACTGAAAATTTGGTATTTTCTTTGAAGAATAATTTTTTAACTTTTGTCATACATACCATTGAGTAGCTTTAAGGAATGTTTCATCCGAACTAATAAAAATACTTTTTCTAAACTCAATCAGTATCTTGTTAAAAGTAGAAACGGTACTTTTGCCTACTTTCAATGTTATTCGAGAATTTCCATTCATTAGAAACAATAGGTTCGCAAAAGGGTTCTTACGGATGTTAGAGTATCGCTTTAGGAATGCTGAGGAGATCCGTGGAAAATTCAATCTTAAGGGGTTCAAGCAAGGGGGAGCGCACACAAGGGGCAGGTGTCCTAGGGGTCCCCTCCCAAAGCATTTTCCGATTCATTATAATTCTAAGTGTACAATAATTAGTTTTTGGTTCCCGAAAATCGACAAAATCAAAAGGAGCATGATACAAGAATGGTGGACTTTCGACCCTGGACCCCCTTGAAAAATTCCTGTGTGCGCTACTGGGTTCCAGAAAGGTTTGATAAAAAATAAAGTACTTTTAATCTATTTCCATTGGTGTGAAAATTAAAATACACTCTGTCGCAAAAAAATATATGCACCCAGAAGAAATCAAGCTACAATCACGAAACTCGGCAAGAATGTAGTCTGGTAAGAGATATGCAAATGATTAAAATTTCGAAGCCAATGAGACAAGGCTAAGTGTGCTATGCGCATATTAGTTGCGCAACTGGGAGAGTTTAAAAGCATGAGTACGAGCGCCGTACGGCTATCCAAACGAATCTGATGATTTTTGATAGACGATATTGAGACTTAGGATGCCTCTAAGACGTAACCGGCGGCAGTACGAGCAGCTGACGGACTTTGATAGGGGCCGTATAATAGGCCTCAGAGAAGCAGGTTGGTCGAATAGACGTATCGGCCGCCACCTCGGTCGGAACGATATGGTAGTTGCTCGGTGTTGGCAACAGTGGATCACAGAAGGTAGAGTGTACCGTCGCGGAGGGTCAGGACGTCCCAGGAACACAAATGATCGCGAGGATCGTGCAATCAGAAGAGTGGCCACTTCGGCACCAACAACGTCGCTAGCATCGATTCAACGCCACTTACCTCCTTCCAGACATCCAGTGCCATCAAGAGAAACCATAAGGAGACGACTGACCGAAGTTGGCTTGAGGAGCCGACGTCCGCTAAGACGCTTACCACTGACCCCACATCATAGGCAGTGTCGACTGGATTTTTGCCGACCTCGGGCAACTTGGAGTGTGACAGACTGGAGAAGTGTCATCTTCAGTGATGAATCCCGATTCAGTCTCAGTGCTGATGACCACCGCACACGTGTCTGAGGCGCACCGGCCAGCGGTCCAATCCGGCATTTATTGTCGAGCGGCATACAGCAATTTCACAAGGTGTGACAGTGTGGGGAGCAATTTCTTGGGACACACGATCATCTTTAGTGGTCCTTCAAGGCACTTTGACAGCTCGCAGATACGTGGACGATATTTTAACGCCGATTGTGCTACCCATGCTATCAAGTCGCCCAGGTGCCATTTATCAACAGGATAATGCTCGTCCACATACTGTGCGACTCTCCCAACAATGTCTTCAAGGATATGACGTCCTACCGTGGCCTGCCAGGTCACCAGATCTTTCGCTAATAGAGCATGTCTGGGACGCGCTGGGAAGGCAACTGCAGCCGTCCCGAGATACAGGAGAATTAACTGCGCAGATGCAAAGACTAGGGCAGGATCTTCCACAGGGGGTCATAAGTGATCTAATTGAATTGATGCCACGCCGAATTTCGGCTTGTATAGCTGCCAGAGGTGGCTTTACTACTTACTGATTTTTAACCTTTTGCAAGCTGTAACCGCTTAATAAAATGATATTTTGTTCTGAATTTTTAATCATTTGTTTATTTTCATATACACTACATGCATACCAAATTTCGTGAATGTAGCTCAATTTCTTCTGGGTGCATATATTTTTTTTGCGACAGAGTGTATATTAATAATGATTTTTGCATGTTAAAAAACTTTAGAGCACAAATTTTAAAATAAAATTATGTAGATAGGTACACAATGTATAAGTGAAGACAAGCATCGAAGTCGGGCCGATTGCGAGTTTAAACAGTAACGACGCAGTAACTTACCTAAAACAGCGTCGTAGAGAATAGGGTTCGCAATCTCGTATTATATTTTCAATCCCGGGATTTCGGTATTACAACATCCAAATCCCTGGACAGGTAGTTCAAAGTACATAATAAAACGGAAAATAGAATTAAAAAAATGGTTTAATATTATTATTTATTAAAACAAATCAAAACAAAACTTAATGCATCATAAAAAATAGCACATAATGAAATGAAAAAAAAAAACATTTCTTCATTTTTTGTGTTTCTGTAAATGAACTTTTAAAAAACATAGATCGGCCAGCGTTTCGTCGTTCAAATGGCTTCTTATTTCTGTTACAAATTGTCCTGCCGAAGAAAATGCTCCTTCGGAATCTACTCTAGTAGCTTTATCGTCATTAAATAAGTCACCACGTCCCTCTCCATTTTCAAAAAGAGACACTTTTTTTTTTTTGAATTTTGGATGACAGTTCTCAAATATAATCGACTGCATTTTGATGCATATCCCTCTTTGATAACTTTGTCAAATTCTTCTGTTACACTTAATCGTTTTTGTGTGCAAAATTGAATCAGCTATTAAATCAGAAGGTTGATCAGTTTCAAATGATACCTCATTTGAAGTATAAGTTGCATAAGCTATTAGCAGTGTAGTGGTATTTGAAGCGCCAAGTCTTTCGAGCCTGTCCACTATTAATTTACAGCACGTTGCACGTGCAAATAAATGATTGCCAGTGCATCTCGTGATTTGAACTTCCACCGCTTGTCTGTGAATTTAGTTCATTGTAAACTGAATACGAAATGCAAAAAAAAAAAAACTTAAAATGCGTCTAGTACGCGGAATTTAAAATTGTTCCGGATTATTTTTTTAATATACTCTTATCAATACAAAAACAATAATTGCACACACAAAATTCTGCGTAAATGTTTCATCATAAAAATATAAATTTTCTGAAAATAAAATTCTTAGAAAATTTCGTGGAGAAAAAAAAGTCAAACATAATTTAGACAAACAATAAATGCCAGGATTGCGAGAAACATCGGGATGCCAACCTAGTATAGAAGAGTCTAATCAACAATTTAGTATTGTTTCATGCATCATACTGATAGTTGAAGGGAAGTTTTGAATAAAAGGCAGTATTATTCTTTGTATTGTACGATAGGAACCATATCTGGCTGGTTTACCCATCTAGTGGAAAATGTGTATCTATATTTTAATGCAAGTTATCATTTGAATCAATACTATTTCAGGTTTCTCAATATTTTATTTCTACTTTATTTTTACGTCAATCTTTACATTTAAGTTACATTTGAAATTGTTCTATTATGTATTGAAATAGAGTTCTTGGTACAGAAAGGGCCCCATGGGCACAATAAATTTGGACACTAGTGCTGTAAACAATAAAAATATCCGAACTAAAATCACTGATTGGATGAACGCATCTCATTTCCCACCCGATAGTTTAATTGAAGACAACACAGTGTCATTCCCCAATATTACTCTTGCCTGCAAAAGAAGCAGACATAAAAGTCCCGCTAATCCCACCTCTCACCTTGAAATGCTCCAGACACTTTTATGTCCTTTCTCCTTGATTAAACCTCGTTTTAAGGATACATCTCTCAGCGGGTCCTTCCTCCGCACATCCGAGAGGATTTTGTATGGAGAAGGAAGATATAACTTTCGAAGACTTGTAATAACATTGCCGAGTATTTGCCAGCTTAAGTGGCTAGAATCGTTAAGACCAAGAAAATCCATGTTTACTTTGTCCATGCTCAGAATTTGGACTAGGATTTGTGTGTAATCAAAATTAAAGTCGCTCTAGATTTCTTTTCAAGTACCCGTGTATTTTCTCAGACATGTTTGTCACTATTTTGTACTCAGTATTTTATACCTTATAGTAGTAAACATTTGTCCCGCGTACGTTTCCCTTAAATTAAACTTTGGATTTATTTTATGACGTTATTTTGTTTCGCCTTGTGAAAAAACGTTGATGTATACAATTATGCATTTGTTATGCATTAATATGCTGATTTAATATGTAGGGTGTCCCATAATCATTGGGACAAACTTTAAGAAATGATAGGGGACATCCAAAGCATTGAAAATTGCACAGCAACCCATGGTCCGAAATGTCTTCGTTCGGCGCTGGGTGGTGCTGTTCACAAGAGCATTTATGGAAACAAACCTACACTATCTCCCTCATTAGAACTGTCATCATCCACATATGATTATGGAATATTTTAAACACACTGTACTGGCAGATATGCACTTGGCTTACGGATTAACATTAGAAAGGGCGTGAGCAGCAGAAAGACAGTATCGCGAAAGGTACCGTCAGAGAAAGGCATCGAACCGAACGATGTTTGCTAATTTGCCTCACAATCTGAGTGAATATACATCAGTATGAGGTAATGGGCAGAACGAGGGCAGGCCACAAGGGATTCGAACTCCCAACATGGTAATCGGATTCCTTGAAACGATATCCAACACATTTTGTTCCATGCACGGAACAAAATGTTTTCAATACCCTGAACCGTTGGATTAGGTCACCCTCCCCCGTTATGCCTAATACCTCATAATGATCCACATTCACTCAAATTGTTAGCAAGCATCTGGTATAGCCCAGTGTATCTCTTTGTGGGTACTTTTCGCGAACCAATCTTTCTCGTCGAGCATTTCCTTCTGCCATTCCGAAAATAAAGCGCATATCTACCAGAAGGGTGTGTGTCAAACGTTCCATACTCCTCTGTGTCCAAATGACCGCGGGAATTCAAATCTGTTTCCTTAAATGCTCTTGGGAACAACGCCACCTAGTGCCAAACGAAGACGTATATATATATATATATATATATATATATATATATATATATATATATATATATATATATATATATATATATATATTTATATATATATATATATATTTATATATATATATATATATATATATATATATATATTTATATATATACATATATTTATATATATATATATATATATTTATATATATATATATATATTTATATATATATATATTTAAATATATATATATATATATATATATATATATATATATATATATTTATATATATATATTTATATATATTTATATATATATATATATTTATTTATATATATATATATTTATATATATTTATATATATATATATATATATATATATATATATATATATACATATATATATATATTTATATATACACTCTGTCGCAAAAAATATATGCACTCAGAAGAAATCAAGCTACAATCACGAAACTCGGCAAGAATGTAGTCTGGTAAGAGATATGCAAATGATTAAAATTTCGAAGCCAATGAGACAAGGCTAAGTGTGCTATGCGCATATTAGTTGCGCAACTGGGAGAGTTTAAAAGCATGAGTACGAGCGCCGTACGGCTATCCAAACGAATCTGATGACTTTGATAGACGATATTGAGACTTAGGATGCCTCTAAGACGTAACCGGCGGCAGTACGAGCAGCTGACGGACTTTGATAGGGGCCGTATAATAGGCCTCAGAGAAGCAGGTTGGTCGAATAGACGTATCGGCCGCCACCTCGGTCGGAACGATATGGTAGTTGCTCGGTGTTGGCAACAGTGGATCACAGAAGGTAGAGTGTACCGTCGCGGAGGGTCAGGACGTCCCAGGAACACAAATGATCGCGAGGATCGTGCAATCAGAAGAGTGGCCACTTCGGCACCAACAACGTCGCTAGCATCGATTCAACGCCACTTACCTCCTTCCAGACATCCAGTGCCATCAAGAGAAACCATAAGGGAGACGACTGACCGAAGTTGGCTTGAAGAGCCGACGTCCGCTAAGACGCTTACCACTGACCCCACATCATAGGCAGTGTCGACTGGATTTTTGCCGACCTCGGGCAACTTGGAGTGTGACAGACTGGAGACGTGTCATCTTCAGTGATGAATCCCGATTCAGTCTTAGTGATGATGACCACCGCACACGTGTCTGGAGGCGCACCGGCCAGCGGTCCGATCCGGCATTTATTGTCGAGCGGCATACAGCAATTTCACAAGGTGTGACAGTGTGGGGAGCAATTTCTTGGGACACACGATCATCTTTAGTGGTCCTTCAAGGCACTTTGACAGCTCGCAGATACGTGGACGATATTTTAACGCCGATTGTGCTACCCATGCTATCAAGTCGCCCAGGTGCCATTTATCAACAGAATAATGCTCGTCCACATACTGCGCGACTCTCCCAACAATGTCTTCAAGGATATGACGTCCTACCATGGCCTGCCAGGTCACCAGATCTTTCGCCAATAGAGCATGTCTGGACGCGCTGGGAAGGCAACTGCAGCCGTCCCGAGATACAGGAGAATTAACTGCGCAGATGCAAAGACTATGGCAGGATCTTCCACAGGGGGTCATAAGTGATCTAATTGAATCGATGCCACGCCGAATTTCGGCTTGTATAGCTGCCAGAGGTGGCTTTACTACTTACTGATTTTTAACCTTTTGCAAGCTGTAACCGCTTAATAAAATGATATTTTGTTCTGAATTTTTAATCATTTGTTTATTTTCATATACACTACATGCATACCAAATTTCGTGAATGTAGCTCAATTTCTTCTGGGTGCATATATTTTTTTGCGACAGAGTGTATATATATATTTATATATATATATATATATATATATATATATATATATATATATATATATATATTATATATATATATATATTTATATATATATATATATATTTATATATATATTTATATATATTTATATATATATATATATTTATATATATATATATTATATATATATATATATATATATATATATATATATTTATTTATATATATATATGTGGGAGACAACAAGGGGTCCAAGACTTTTGTCTTTCTTCTATTTTATTTAACATTAAACAAAAATTAATTAAAAAGGTAGATAAGTTTGACAATGATATACAGAAGGTAACGCCTGCTCGCGCACCTCTCTCGTTTTCTTTTCTCTCTCTGCTCAAAGTTTTGGTTCTCCTTTTACTAGTTCAAAAGTTTCAGTTCGTGTTGTAGTTAGCTGCGCCTGCGCGCGAAGACTGCTTCGTTATCTTGAGAATTATTGGATCCTACAGTCGGCTATCCTGACTGTACGCTGTCCGCAGCGGTACGTCCATGGAGACCAGAGAATCTGAAACATACAAAAAAACGGAACAGACAAGGACTATACGACAAATACACAAAGGTTTAAAATATCATAATTCTGCTGAACTGAACAGTTTCTCCATCATGTGAAGGCACCTCTTCGACATCCGGAAGGTTCCACAGGAAAACATTGTTTCACAGGCATAAGAACGTCTTTTTTAATGAGTTGATCTTTGGTTGAACGCATCGATATTTTCCTCTGTAGAGTTCTGGACGTCTGTTCAAAACGATTTCTTTTTTTCCTTCGTTTCCACTGCCAGGGCTGAAAGATCCTTCAGAGCAACGCAAACCGTCTATATTTACTCTTCATAGGTGAAGGGTTATCAGAACAAGATAAACGTCTGGTTCTCTGACACACAGGAATATCATTTTTCAATTTAATACACCTTTTTAACTTAGTACTCTTAATGTTATTGCATTTATAATTCTTAACTAGAGAACTCAAATCATTTCTAGTATTAAAGTTTTTAACATGTGGCAAATCATAACTAGAGTTTTCTATCACATTTGAAACAGAAACATTTGAAACAGAAACAACACCACAATCTGCACTCAAAGAGGATCCACTTTCACTCAATAAAACATCGCTCTTTGCATGGCCTAGTTTCTCTATTTCAGAATATACACTGGGATGTATAATAATTTCTTCGGTCAAGGTTGGTGATATCGCCGTTCGAACACTTAAGCTGGGAGAGTGTTGATCAAGAGAAATATTTATGGGTTTAACTTCTACCATTTGCTGTTCGCCAAAACATGAACTTAATGTTATTATTTCTTCGGAAGGTGTTTGCACTCTAATTAGTGAGGAATTTAGAACTGGGATCTGGCAACCTGAATCGATCAAGGCTGTTACGGGCTGATTTTTCACAAAAATGTTTACGTATTGAAGATTTGCAAATTCATCGCTATTTTGTTTTTCGCTCTCGATTTTCAAAGTATTCACGTTTATTTTATTATGGATGTGATCATTAGATTCTTTAGGTTTAAAACGCTTCTCACAGTCTCTTGCGCAATGAGATGAATCACCGCATATAAAGCAATTTTTATTTTCTCTTTCAAGATATTGGGGATAGTTCTCTTTAATCTTTGGTTTAAAGTTTTGTGATCTATTTTTAAAGGGGTCTTGGGTATATCCATAAGTAATAGGAATTTCTTTACGTGATCCGTTTTTAGATGAAATATAAATATCACACTCTTTAGCTAAATCAATAGGCCTAAACCAATCTTCTGCTTCTCGAATGCCAATATGAGTTGCAGTTTCCTTATTTAAAGTTTCAAATAATTTATCAGAAATTATAAGATCACATAGAGATTCAAAGGAATTAACTTTTCTTAACGAACAATAATATTGGAAGTTTGCCGTCAATCTTGCAGCAAATTGGATGTATGTCTCGCCTGATGATTTTACAGCATTTTTAAATGAGTTTAAACACTCGCGAGGGGTTAATTGGAATTCTCTGAGTACTATAGATTTTAGTTTTTCATAGTCATTTAATTCCTCTTCTTTAATATACAATAAGACGTTATGAGCTCTTTCGCCCAGAAGATTTATTAAAATTTCAGATTTATATTCGTCATTTATTTTCTTGGTTAAAAATGCGCGTTCTAATGATTGGAAGAACAGATTAAAATTTTCAGATCTGGTGGGAACAGGAAGAGATAAAGTTTTAATACTTGTTATCATATTTTCTATGTTAGTTTCGAACTGTTTCTCTTCGACTTTAGCTGCAGGATTTAAACTTAATGCTTTATTTTTAGCCCTTTAAAGTTCGACTTCTTTTTCTAATTTTGCTAACTGAAGTTTCGCGAGCTCAATTTTCTGTTTTTCTAAAGTTACCTCTCTTTCGTTTTGCGATACCCTCTCATCTATACAGTTTTTAATTAAAGTTTTAACGAAATCTGGATCACTTTCAAATGTACTACTGTTCTCAATTTTAGTCTTTAGTTTAGCAATAGTGTCCGTACTCTCCACAGTACCGTCTAGATTCTCAACAACTCTTATGAAATCCTCTTTAAGAGCGTTTTTATACATTTTAGAAAAATATGGAAAGATCCTACCTTTTTTTTTCTAGCTCCCTTGTTGCTCGCACGTACGATGTGTCCAATGAAGAAAAATTTCGATTCCACTGATTTCACCTCTTCGCAGGTAATATAGTTGAAATTGTTCGAATTGACACCTCTTCGCAGGTGTTTGTGAAATTGTAGTTCCGGCCTCTACACAGGCGGAATTTTCGACGATGGGTTCCAACCTCTACACAGGCGGAATTTTCATGCTGAGTTCAAACCTCTACACAGGTTGAACGAAGTTTTCGAAAAATGGCGGCGCGTCTCCCCACGGACGGCTTTTGTTCACGTTCCAAACTTTGATCAAAATCGAAATTTATTTCAATCCCGGCCTCTACACAGGCGGAGTATTCATGCCGAGTTCAAACCTCTACACAGGTTGAACGAAGTTTCCGAAAAATGGCGGAGCGTCTCCTTCACGGACGCTGCCGTTCATTGTCCAGACTTTGGTCCAAATCGAAATTTTATCGATCGCGGCCGAGCCCCCATAATTTGTGGGAGACAACAAGGGGTCCAAGACTTTTGTCTTTCTTCTATTTTATTTAACATTAAACAAAAATTAATTAAAAAGGTAGATAAGTTTGACAATGATATGCAGAAGGTAACGCCTGCTCGCGCACCTCTCTCGTTCTCTTTTCTCTCTCTGCTCAAAGTTTTGGTTCTCCTTTTACTAGTTCAAAAGTTTCAGTTCGTGCTGTAGTTAGCTGCACCTGCGCGCGAAGACTGCTTCGTTATCTTGAGAATTATTGGATCCGACATATATTTATATATATTTATATATATATATAAATATATATATATATATTTATATATATATATATATATTTATATATATATATATATATATTTATATATATATATATATTATATATATATATATATATTATATATATATATATATATATATATATATATATATATATATATATATATATATATATATATATATATATAATATATATATATAATATATATATATATATATATTTATGTATATATATATATATATTATATATATATATATATATTTATATGTATGTCATGATTTTAAAGACAGAATCAGATTAAAGTTTAAAAAGGAAGGTCTTTATTCCATCGTTTCTACATCCATTCTGATGCTAAGAGCAGGGAGTAAAAAACACGCCATGCTGGGGGTTTCACGTGAAAAACATCTGGTAAGTGTCGCTGCTTTGAAGATGGTGCTTGCAAGTTAATGCTGACATATGTTGACTATTAAATCTAACGATCTAGAATTAGACATGTTTATTGGCTAGGCCATATGTTTGGAAGACATAAATGGGCGATTAGTTTGATACTTGAATATGAGAACGGAGAAAGATATAGTCAAGTGCTAGATAGGGAGTTTAATTTTTAATCTAATTTAATTATCCTTACATTTGCCCCCAATTTTAAAAGGGAGTCATGGCGTGGTTTTTTCTCTCTTTACAAACTTAATCAATTTTCAACAAACACAAAACAATACATAGTTATTTAGAAAGACATATTAAACACAGTAGAAATTTTTAAGCAAAAGTAATACTAAAATCAAAAAGCAATACAATAAACGAGAGAAACTATAACAACAAACACAGTAAGGACACTTCCAACATATTAATTGATAAACATGACTTTCCATACATATAAATGAAGATTAGCTTGTTCAAATCTATTCGACATCTAGAATAAGAGCTCACGTTTCCTCCTATTCCTTCATAATAATAGATTCGTATTATAGCTGGTAGATATTTTCAAAAAAAATTATGTTGGAAATTAATATATCAAACAATAAGATAGTAAATATAAAAATACATGAAATCATACAAATATTAAAATAATAATTTTGTATAAAAATCTACTCTGGCGCCATTGATACACTAAATTTTGCATATATGAAATACATTTTTAAAAAGATAAAAAAAACATAGACACCAATAAAATGAAATTATTAATAATATGAAAACGGTGTATAACACACAACTTCTATGCACTATCCAACACAATAAACAATATTGTATTTCATATGCGTTATAAAATATAAGAATATAAGAGCTCTTTTTTATTATTTTGAGTCGGAAAAGTGGACTCACTTCAATAATAACTTTTAGTATTTCTGAAAATTTTTCACAATATTCACAGTAACATAATATCGCATGCAATATTTTGAATCTTTCCGTAACCTTCTAAAAATACGTTTCATAGACAAAAATTCTTGAGTTTCTCTTGCATCACACATTCACTAATAAAACTGTATCACCTTACTTAATTTTGAACACATCTCTCAGAGAAATCTGCGTCATCAACTCACAGATGTTCAGGGATGCTGATAAGAAACAATGAGAGGTGTACATATCAAACTAAACAAGTTTGTCCTCTTAATGTTTCGAGACATATACAAAATTATAATGATTGTATTCTCCCTTATCCACTGTATAATATCCAAAAATAAGCTTCAAGTTATTAAATTAATTTCAATTTTAGATAAGGAAAAATTCGAGAAATAGTGAATCCTGATATATGGCCAGTATATCAAAACACACAATTTCAAAATAAAAAAAATTAAATGACATGCAATAAGATTACTGCTGAATAAAATAATTAACAAAACAATTGAATTCAATGGAGAAAAAAGAATACAACTTGACTTTACTTTTGTTTCTTATAACAATCAATATCTCTAGTATTATTCTCTCATTAGTCATTTTTCTAAAAACTTCATTTATATCTTTCAACTTTAAAACATCAATTTCTCTCATAACTGTTAACTCATTCGACATCTTAAGATAAAATTATGAGAAGTATATATTAAAATTTCTCACAATTTTGTATGACAAAACCTATAAACTTTGTTTTCTCAATTAAAATATGAAGAAAATATCTCATTTATAACACAACTATATTATAAAAATTAAATACCATATCATATCATATATTATTCTTTTTCGCAAAGTTCTGTTCAACAAAACTCAGTTACTTCAATGTTACTACAATTGGAAATATATAATCTAACTGACCTCCACTTCACAGCGGCAGAAACACCTGGTGAACGGCAATCCAGATGTTGTTGTCACTTTATTTCACTAGTAAAATTTTATTTATTTAATTATTTTTCCATGTTGATACTTCACTATTTCACAGTATTACCGTGCAGACTTTCCGGCGAAGAAGATTTTTTTTTCTGGCAGTGTTGGTCCTTCCATCATTGTATCACTGGAACTAAATCGCAATGCCATTCGAAGAAGAACATATTTTATTATTATTATTATTCTGGCGGAAGGGATTGGACGCCTTTCATCACTGAGTTGGGGAATTCACGCTTCGCTTTTTGTTTTGTTTCTTTTTTCGTTATTCGAAAGTTGGTTCTTTCATGGCAAACTTGTTGGTCTCTTCAGCAACGGTAGAAATAACGTTCGGCGGTAAACACTGCATTCTTCTCGGGGTTTAAGAGCGATGTTCTTCCAGGGAATAATAGTGCGGTTGTTTTTTTTTCGTACCATTTTTTATTCTGGAAATCCGACGTCTTCAGCATATTGGCATATGGTGCATTCGGTGTTCCGTCAAATTCTCCATATCAGTTATTATGGTCGCTGGCTTTAGTTTTTATATTAAAATTATTTTATAAAAAAGATTAGTTTTTTACGTTAAGATTTGAAATTTAGTGGCAAATAAGATCCTGCCGGCTTTAATTCTGTCATGATTTTAAAGACAGAATCAGATTAAAGTTTAAAAAGGAAGGTCTTTATTCCATCGCTTCTACATCCATTCTGATGCTAAGAGCAGGGAGTAAAAAACACGCCATGCTGGGGGTTTCACGTGAAAAACATCTGGTAAGTGTCGCTGCTTTGAAGATGGTGCTTGCAAGTTAATGCTGACATATGTTGACTATTAAATCTAACGATCTAGAATTAGACATGTTTATTGGCTAGGCCATATGTTTGGAAGACATAAATGGGCGATTAGTTTGATACTTGAATATGAGAACGGAGAAAGATATTGTCAAGTGCTAGATAGGGAATTTAATTTTTAATCTAATTTAATTATCCTTAATGTATATATATATATATATATATATATATATATATATATATATATATATATTTATATATATTATATATATATATATATATATATATATATATTATATATATATATATATATATATATTTATATGTATATATATATATATATATATTCGCAGAATAAGTTGTGGCCTAGTGGTCATGGTGACCAAGCTCGTGCTCTATTGCTACAGAAGACTGTCCCCCCTTGTAGAGGGGCTGATACAGTTTTAAAAGGGCATCGAATAGCTTTAATAGCTCGAAGTCTGATTCAAGTCGGACTTTCACATGGAGAACGCCGGGTACCCGTTACCAACAAGGCAACATCATTGAACTGCTCGATTACGGTGGAGGCAATTTTACTGGGCTCCAGAATAGGTCTGCGGGCTCAAATCGAAACTATGACAGGCTACATTTATAGGGACATCATTCTGAAAGAACATTTACGCTTGTTTAGGGGTGCCATGAGCACAGAATTTGTGGATGACAACACCCGTCTTCAGCAAGCAAACACCGTAAAGGAATGCCTTCCATCTACCCCGATTGAATGGCGAGCATTCTCGCCTGGCTTGATCCGGCACAGCATGTGTCATACATGCTTGGCCAACGAATGTTAGCCTTTCAACCACAGCTTACATGTGTACCGGAACTTCGGAGAGAGCAGTGCTTGCTAAAGCAGCGTTTCTCAAAGTGTGGGGCACGCCCCTCTTGGGGGTCGTCTCATTTCCACGAGGGGGCGTGAGCCTACTGAAAAGTCAAAGACAAAAGATTACTTTAAAAAATTATTAATTTAGTGAAAGTGTAAGCAAACAAAATACATTGTGACATAATAAAAAATTAAATACATATTTACAGTGATATATAACGCTTATAAATGTATCAGTGCTACATAATGTATTTTATAATTAAATTAACAATACTAAGTTACAAATAAGTTGAATATATATTTATCAGGGACCCCAATGGCTTTGTCTCGTAGAAAAAATTATGTACAAAAACTTATCTGGATAACGTGTATGGTTTCTAATGAGTCCCTCGATTCAAAGTGACGCGATTCGTTCCCCTTAGGTGGGATGCATGGGGGGGAGGGGGAAAGGGATAAAGAAGCAAATAATCTGAAATAATTAAATCATTCGCAAACGCTGTCTAGATCATTTATTGCATTCCAAAGCCTTCGGAATAATTTTATGGATAGCAGTGCACAGAAGATCGTACTTGGGAAAGACGTATATATACGTCCGGGGTATAAACGCTTTGACTGAGTGAGACGTTTATATACACCAGTGATACTGAAGAGATAAAAGTCGTGTCGTAGTACAGTACTATTCAATTCAATCCATTGTTATATTGCATAAGGGCGATGAAAAGGATGATTGAATATTGGATCGCGTGTATTGAAACTTTGAGAAGCACTGTGCTAAAGGGAAGTCATCTTCCCCAAGATAATTTAGCATGCCTTAGTATTGTACGGTTTGTATTTCATCCCATGGGAGATATACAAGGCATTTTTATCATAGCAACCGTATAGTATTAAGTTTTTGTAAATAGAATATTTTTTGTAATTGCTCCAGGTAGCAAAATTCATTATTTTTATGAATGGTATGACACACCCATATGCCATCTTTTTTGTTCTTTACCTTTTGTTTAACAATGAGCTTAATGAATAAGACCCGTTTGTTTTGTTTCTGTTCCTTTATTTCCTGGAGCTGGCCTTATCCTTAATTTATGGACATGAGTGTATGTCTCTCTCCTTATATTTTTTCCCCTTTTTTATAAGTTTGTTTATTCTTTTTTACATTATTTCTTTAATTCTTTTCTGTGCACGAGTGCTTCCTATAATGGAAACAAAAATTAAGATGAATTAAACTAAATGCGCACTGAACGTTTATTTTTTTTTTTACCTTATAACTTTATTTTATGTTACCCAAAATGATAAGGCAGTGTTTTCTTTTTTCACACTTAACTTTAAAAACGGGTTCAAGTAAATTCCGCTGATTGTACTAAAAATTAATACGATAGTTAAAAAATTACAGTTATCAATAACTTAAATTACTACTTAAAGTAATATACATACTAATTATCACGAATGATGTTATTCTTTGAGTGTTTGTTAGAAGTTCTTCTCCCCTAATCCCGTGGCCAAACATGGCGACAGCCCCTGATCCAACGTGCCATCGCAGACGTATAACAGAAGCTCTGAATGTGCGTATTGTAATTCTCCAAAACCACTGTTGATGAGAAGGAGGGGGGGAGAAGCAAACGATAAAGGGGTGTGTCTCAGGGGACTAGAGTTTAATTAGGAACGCTATAGGCCCCGGATGTAGAGGAGGAGGAAACAATCGATTGAATCGTTCCAACAATTAGGTTCCAAACCTTTCCTTCATTTCTGCCCCCCTCCCTACCCGACTCAGTGCTCCGTGAGTTTATATATGCATTGGACACAGATGTCCGTCCTCCCACGATGCGGTGGTACCTGTACCCACTGTACAATCGGAACTGCAGACGATATTGATTTCTATCTTTTGGAAACTCGAATTGAGTAGAATTTCGAATGATTTCTTAATATTCTATCGCAGTCTCCGCCTAAGGGAGTGTTGCTTATAAACACACATTAGATATTCCTTTTTAAGAAAAAAATACAGGTTATATATACCACAAATATCGATGTTTTTAATGCTTTTTGTAACTTAATTTTCTTTTTACTGGACTTAAGGATTTCTGTTAAAAAAATTTTTGTTTCGAACACCTTTGCTTACACCTTCCATCGAATTAGGCCCTTGCCTGAAAATTTGAAAGAATAAGTGACTTGCTAAAGTTTCGACTTTTCCATCTAACTCTGGTTTGAGATTGTGACCGGGGTAGCTAGTGGTTAGGGTCACAAACTCGTGACCGGACAGAAGCGGGTTCGAATCCTGGTGCCACCAAACGACCCTCCGTGAAGAGGGTGCCGATGCATGTTAAATATGTCGAGGCTCAATGTCCTCCAGTTAGTGTGGTATGGTAGTTAGGCGAGAGATATCTCAACTCGGGTGTTGACCTCGTCTCTTCACCGTGGTTTTAAATGACGAGGTCTGCCACCAACAGCCCTCGTGTTGCTTTATAGGGTGATGTTTATGAAATTAAGGTTTGAAGTACGTCACCAAAATATCTTTGTATTTGGTGTAGGGTAATTTTAATGCAGGCGTAATCAATGACTATAATAAAGGATAATTGTAGGTTCCTGCTTCGGAACATTTTTAGATTATTGTCCAGTCCAAAATTTAGTGTAATAATCACTGACTTCTTCAATACTGATAACAAATTAAACAAACATTGAGGTCAAAATTGTGTGAAATCAAGTGAAAAAGAACTTGTTACTTTGTCATAATTGATGAATGTGAAACTAGGCAAGCTGTAAGTCTATTCATTTTTTAAAAAAATATATTTCACCCTCTGTAATAGTAGATAGAAAATAAAATAGTCTAGGGTTAAAACTCTCACGATGGCGGAGTGTGGAAATTTGGAGAGTTGAATATCCTCATTACTTGAGCACGGTTCCAAATTGTGAGTCCCTCACATTACTTTGAGGTGACTATTTTTAATAAACAATCCAGCAACCATTCTTTAACCCGTGGGACTTCTACAAAAGCAATAACCGTAATTAAAATGCTCCAGAATGCATTTCTACTAGAGTTTGTACTCTCAAATGTGCAAAATTTAAGAGAAAACCTTGTGAACAATATTGTTATGTGATTTGTACATCTTTTGCTGTTCCAAACAAAAAGGATATGTCATTTCAAAGTATAAATCAACAATCGCGCTTCTAATCCAAACTAATAAAAAATCTTTCGGTTTCGTTAAATAGGATTTTTTGCCTACACTTCAATCGGGAGGAAAGAAAGGTCATGGAATCACAAAATTCGTTCAATAAGAGTTCGGTCAAAAACCCTTAGTCCAGTCTCTCTAGAGAAGACTGAGCTATAGATGGGTTATTAAAAGTTTTCAAATTATACTTCTCTATTTTTTGCCAAAAAATAACTTCAAAGTTATTTTTTTCTTGTAGTAATATTGTTAAAACAATTTTTAGTACGCATATTCTACACTCATGTCCATAAATTAAAGATAATTCAGAATCACACAGAAATTGAACACTAAAATAAAAATTCCACCTGTAGAATTATCACACACATCTTGAAGAAGAATATGCAAATTACAGGAAACCACCAGATGGCACGGATAGTACGTCACAATGACGAGAGTGTAAGAGAGGGGTATATAAGGAATGGTGGCAAAGAAGTAAAATTGTTCATAAGCGCTTTAAAAGCCTTTCAACGCAATAACCGCATAGTTATGGTACAAAGGAAACATTTGGATGATTTTTTACGTGGTAGAATTATTGGACGACTGGAATGTGGGCGTACCCAGCTGGAAGTATCCGAGGAACTTGGAATCGCCCAGAGTGTCATTTCCAGGCTTTGGCAACGATTCCAAGTTAATGGTAATGTGAGTAGATGTTACAGCACAGGTCGCTCCAGAGTTACAACGCCGAATGAGGACCGGTATATATTTGGCAGTTACTGCCGAAAGAAACAGATGGAGCACAGCATCAGACCTGTCTCGTCAGCTCTCTTCAGCTACCGGTACGACAGTTTCAAGGCAAACTGTGTTAGCCATTTTGAATAATAATAATATTTGTTTTTATTATTTCAATTTCTCAAAAAAAACTCTAATAACATATAATACTTTTATGTTACGTCAAATAAAGGGATTTACCTTTATACTAAATTAAATTACGAATTATGCAACTAATTAATAATTACGTTCAAGATCAAGTAAGGTCTACCGAAATAGGAGGTCCGAGAAATACACGTACTCGAATTCTTAACTTTCATTAACTTTAACTAATTCGACTAAACTAACGCTCATTTTAAGCGTACGTAAATTATATTTATCGCTGGCTATATCAGCTTTCTGGTACTTCCGTAGAATCGCAGTAATACTTCTTCACTTACCTTAATATCATGGAATCCTCTAAGATTGAGGTCAAAATTGCTGGCTCAATAGCCTTCCATCTTCTACATTGCTAGTTTACAACGCTCGACTTAAATACCTTATCTATTTTGCATATCCCGTTCATCTTTTTGGACTTGATTGGAAATAAACGTGAATTTTATTGTCCAAAAAGACGCCTAAGAAGATTAGTGGAAAGGTTCCGTACAGATTCGTCACAGAGAGCATGTATTGTGGACACCACAACAGTGGTCTTGTGGATGGTTTCCGACGAGTCCAGGTTTAGTTTGTAGTCTGATTCTCGCCGGACTTTAATATGGAGAGCACCAGGTACCTGTTACCACCAAGAAAACACCATTGAACGGCACCGTTACGGTGGTGCAGGATGGCTCGTTTGGAGAGGAATTATTCTTGGTTCCAGAGCTGACTTGCATGTTCAGAGTGAGACGATGACAGGCCACATCTATCGGGATGTCATTCTGGAACAACATGTGCGTTTGTTTCGGGCGCCATGGGTGCTGAATTTCTGTTTATGGATGGCAACGCCCGTCCTCACCGTGCAAACATTGTAGACGAATGCCTTTAATCGGAGGATATCACCCGTATGGATTAGCCACTTGACCGGACTTGAATCCAATAGAGCATGTGTGGGATTATGCTTGGCCGACGAATTGCAGCCCGTCAACCTCCTCCCACCTTTCTACCGGAACTTCGGAGGGCATTGCTCGATGAGTGGTGTACTATTCCCCAAGATCAGATTGATAATTTGATACTCAGCATGCCTAGGCGTTGTAAGGCCTGGATTGCATCGTCCGGGAGACATACTCCGGGTCATACTAACTCACACTAACCATGTTATACTGTTTTTTGCAAATAGGTTCTTTTTTGAATTGTGCTCCAGGGAGTAAAAATCGCAATTTTTATTAATTATGTCAAACATATAGCATCTTTTTTGCTCTTTACCTTTTGTTTAATAAATAGTCTTCACAAATAAGTCAAATTTGTTTTGCTTCTGTCTCTTTCTTTGCCTGAACTTCATTATCCTTAATTTTTGGACATGAGTGTAATTCAATTGACACTAAAGATGAAAAAAATTATCCATTTATTCTCAAAATCACGGCTGCAAACGTTGTCACTTAAAGAATCAAGTAAATGTGTTGTATTTGGCGTACTAACAATAATTTTTGATTCAAGAAGTTCGAGACTGATACAGCAGTTTTCTGAAATTTTTCAAATTTTAACTTTTATTAAGAAAATGTACGTTTTTCTCTCTTATAAAGTCAATTTTTTCAAAAGAAGTTATGTGGATGAATACAAAATTTTTAATTTTTAATGTTAATAGGACGTATTATCTTTTATATAAAAAATGTATTAAGTTTATCATGGATGTTTTAGAAACATGGCCTGAACTGTACGCAATGTGGGGGAATTCCTAAGGAAGCCTTCTTTTTCGTGTTGCTGTATAAGCCACAGTAACAACCTCAGGGTAGATGGAATCGTTGTGTGTCCTGACGGAAGTGATGCGAAGAATAGCCCCACGTGTGAGATTTTCCTAAGATAATATGTTCTTCACGACGACATTGACAATTTCATTCTCCTATCGGACCCACCGCGTGCGAGATGACCTCGATGAACATCTCCATCGCCAATGAATTAGTGGGCATGCCACTCTCCCCATAGGCTCCCAGAAGTCCTTGTGATTACATAAGCGACATCTCACTCCTTTCTCTTTATCTGACGGAGCCTCTATCGATGGACTTGATTCGCTGAAGAAATGGATCATCGGCTTGCAACTAAGGGCTCCCACATAGAGCATCTATGATTGTCTCTTAACAAAACTTAGAATAATCCCATGCAACTCAGTTACAGGTAGCATATAAGATCTACATTGCTTCTGGTATATATTGCATTAAAACTGTATATACTTCTTTATGAATCCCCCTGTAAAGTAACTTAAAATCCCGTGTGTTAATATTGAGACGCTATCCACGTTTTTAAGTTATAATTTTTTTTTATAGAATGCTTATTATAAACTTATAGCATTAAAAGCATCCAGGGTTGTGTATTAAATAGTACAAAAAGTACATAAGGACAGCACAAATGTCTTAAATTGAAAAGTCTAATAGGGAAACATAAGATAGAAAATGATGTTGATATTTTTTAACTATAAGACTTTCATTTTTCCATTTTCACCCAATTTTCGCTGATCCTGACATCTTATTTTGACGATCAAGACCCTCTTTTAGTATTTCAAAGGAAATTCTAGACATCGGAACATCAAATATACAAAGTATAAAATTTATTCTTACTAATTTAGGCCTCATATACAGGGTGAGTACAAAAGATGGACCCGATTTTAAACAATCATATAATCGAAAGTACTGCACATTTTACAATAAGTGATACGTAAATGTAAAGAGAAATATACCACGTTTTTCTTTTCTGTTACAAATGTTTGATGTGGGACCCTTTTGTTACACGACAGACGCCCAATCTGCAATCCAGTTGATTCCATACATTTTATAGAATCACTCTATCAATGGTTTGTACTGCTGCTCAAATGCTTACTTGTCTTAATGGGCTGTTTTTTGTATCAATTTCTTATGATACAGCTTGAAATTTAATTTTCTTTGTAAAACTTTCCATACCTTTTTCTGGGTCATTCCAAGTTCGCAGGCAGCAACTCTCGTGGGCAAAAGTCTTTGGCATTGCCACCATGTTTGAGTTTTTAGTCAAAGTGACCTTGAATGTGCTGCAGCCTATTGATCATTGGAGGGAGAAAAAACTTGGTGTACTTCTCTTTAAATTCACGTATCAGTTATTGTAATATGTGTGGTAGTTTCGATAATATGATTTTTTAAAACCGGTTCCATCTTTTGTGCTCACCCTGTATTAATATTTCAAAAAACCACCTTTCTCACTACCTTTATGGAAACGGGTGTTAATACAGGGGGAACCAAAGATTTTGCCCGAATTTTATAAAAATTGATTTAAAAATATCCGTTTAATATCACAATGTCCCTTTTGTAATACAGTGGATAGGACCGTTTTAGTAGGGGATTTTTTGTGCAGTGCATGTCATAAATGCTCCTTCAAGGGCGACTCAGGGGAACATTTATAAAGAAGACTTCATTTTCAGCCGAAATGGCGTTGATTCGAGAGAAAGCCCAATGTGTGTCTTGGGATCACGAAACGAAATCACCCACTAATCTTCAGCGTACATTTCGACATTGTTATGGAAGCAAACCTCCAGATGCAAATAGTAATAATAAATAAACAAAACGATGGAACGCGAAATGCTTAAGGAAACAGTCACAGAAAACACTTTAAGGAACATGTTACGTTGGCAAATTGTAGTTTACTTCCCATAAAATGTGGCCAGATGGCCCTCTCCTCTCTCGGCAATGAGCTCCAAACCATTGTTAGAACTTTGTTTTTTTTTTCTTAGAGGAAATGTAAGAAGTGCATATAGTTGCACTACAGTGTGCTTCTAGTTCCTCTATAATTTGGAAAATAAATGATTAAATTACGGTCCCCATCGTTGCTTTTTTAGGGATCTAAGATATTTTTCAGAACATTTGGGGGGAACTGGAATACCCCGCCTAGAAATTCTCCGAGTTATTAAGTGGGCCCATGTTGCAGTTTACTGAGGCAAATGGTCTTATAAAAAAATTCCCAACAGTACTTAAAATATTATTATTATACATATGTCTAATTATAATAGCCTAAGCACAATAAGTATTTATAATCAGGCATATAAACTAGAAGAAATAGAACTTTTTGTATTTGAGGAAATGCGCAATACAAAAGAAATAAATGTCTGTAGAAAACTTATCCATTCACCAATAACAGCACTCTGAACGATTTTGGGCGTTAATTACAGGCCATGCCTTTCAATCCATTGGAAGATGTATCAATTTTGTCTTTGCTCAAAGGGTAACCGCACAAAACAAGCCACATAAAAGAACCGAAAGGGAGCAGGAGGATGAGGGGAAAAAAGTTTTCTACAAGAGGAGAACAGAGCACGAACGAAACGTGGAAAAAAATGCCTGCATCACCCCTCTATAGCCGTCCATCGTTAAGGGTTTTTGCCTTTCCCTCTCTCCCCCTCCCCTTTGGCCCTCCGGATCAGACGATACGTGACAAGCATAGACCCTTGGTCCCGCTGATCCCCCGGTGCTCTGAGGATGCAGCGTGATCAATGCTATTCATTCTTCTTTTGTCGAACCTTCCATCCTCTCCCCCCTCCCGACTCTTGTAGATAGAACTCTTTTCTATCTGCTACATCGATCCAGCGAGGGATCAGGTGTGCCTGACATGGGCACTCCACTCCATACTACACCCCCTCCCCCCTTGAATCAACCCCCTGCAGGTGAAGAAATACAATTTTTCGGTAATAAGCGACCAAATGACAAATGTGCACTCTTTTTTTTAAAAAAAAAAAAAAAAGAAGAAGAAATCTGTTCGGTATGGATTAACTTTCAACCATGCTCAAGAGAGCCGAAAAACTCAATAAATAAATAAAAGATTTTTTTTTTTACTGAGTTTTCCCTCCGTAATAATTCTTTTCGCTTATTTTTGCTTGTAGAAACGTAAATAGGTATTTTATACGGATAAAATAAAATGTTAAGCTTCGTAAACGTCAAGAAAATGTTTAAGAAACTGAAGTAAATGTTTAAGAAGTTAGAAGATTCTAATCAAAATTGATAAAATTTTCTGATGCCAACGTAAAATTTTGAAAAAGTTGATTATTAGTTAGATAATTATTTGAATGTGCACAGATGTTGAAACAAAGTAGAGCAGCTCTAACAAAAAAATTAAAAATACTTTAAGTCTCAATAATTTACAAAGTATTTTTTAAATTAATTTTCGACCTTTATAAAATACAGTAGAACGTCGTTTATCTGAATGTTTATTATCCGGAGCGTCAAATATCCGGACCTACTGCTGCTCAAGAGAATCAAAGACCTTGCAGCGAGTGGACTGCGGTACTAGGGCCTGCCCAAGGATCATTAGATTACTTCCCTTTTATTTACAGTGGTCCCTGGGCTTTGTGTCAATTTCCGTAGAAGATAGGTTAACGTGGAACTGAAAGACATCACCTAAAACCACCCTTATACCACGCACGCAAGCTCAAAATATCGTTGTATCGTGACATTTAAGATATAAACAATCAACATTCCCTCCTCAACAGGCCGCGTAAAATTGCAACGAATCTATACGTGTCCTCTCACTAATCCTCTTGGGGAACCTTTTGGCTAGCATTCGCGTTTAATTCACAGCCATCTCTCTCAAGAAGAAACCATAATATTCAGATTAGTTCTACTATATAAAGTCAGAGTTTTGGTAATTAAGAGAAGGAGGTTGGAAGCAGCTACGCAGATGAGATTGAAAAGGTGTTACTTCCGCATATAAAGATTAAAAGTGGTGTTTTGCCACGCAGTGGAATTAGTAGATTGATGTTAGGAAACAACGAGAGAGAGAGAGAGAGAGAGATTACATTGAGTTAGTTGAATTCAGATGTGTTTGCTTTCTCCGTGCTACTCATTAGACATTAACTTAGAGAATATGTTGTTGTAGGTTAAGTTGTTTGACCAAATAAATAATTGTGATTATGGAAGTCTCTGGTTCTGCTTTCATTCCTCCTATACCTTTAGGTAGGCAAGACGCAAAATTCAGGTGCAAATTGTTCACAAAATTACCAAACGTTGATCAATGCACGGCGATAAAAAAAAATTGGGAACCACTACCCTTCTTAAACGGAAATGCCAGAGAGAAACAAAAATTTTCTTCATCGCATTGTTCTAATTAATAACAAACTAAGCCAATTAATCTAAATACTAAGGAGTATTAAAAAAAATTAAACTCACGTTTTATGCAGTCGAGGTTTGAAACGGAATTGTTGCTTTCAACAGTATTTAAATGACAAAATTATCATTAGTACACATAAGCCTTAAAAATCTCTCATTTTCAAAAAATACAAAATTTTATTCATTCTTTTTTTTCGAAGGCATCTTCAAACAGTATATTATTTAGTTCATATGAAGGCAAAGTTAAAAAAATCGAAATGACGTTAGAAGAGTTTTAAAAAAATGTGCTGTGGCCACATTTTAAAAATATAGAGACTCCTAAGATTCTATTTCGTAAATTTCACAAGAGACTGTTGGGACGAGGAACTTACAAGAAATCAAATCTGCCGTTCTTTGATTCATGAAATGTTTTCTACGAGAAGTTGCCAGGTTCGCCGAGTGGTTATGGTTACGAACTCTAGGCCGGAATATCGCGGGCTTGAATCATGGTGCCACTGACATTAATTTGTGGAGACTCAATATGTCCTCTCCTTGGTGTGGTTTGACAGTTCGAAAAGGGAGATGCCAGCCAGGTATCTTCCTCCACTTAACCGAGGTTTCAAATGACCATCGCCTTTTCTATTACGACGTAAATATAACGCTCACTCACTGAATTCGAAAACTCTATTTGGGGTGGTAGAAACAAATTATAAATAAATAAGAGACACATGTATATACAGGGGTGGCCAAAATTGTGGACACTTTTTTAAATTGTTACGTGTTTTTACGTTTGTATGCGTATAGAATATTTTACGTTGCACAAAATGCAAAGTATTTTATATCATTTTAAAGAGAATTTAATACTGAATTCAATACGAAAAAATTCAATTATTTACAAGGCAAAAAAAGTTATGCAGCAATAACTGTCAAAATACATTAGATACTGATGATAGCAATATTTAGTGAGGTTGCCTTTATTCCTTATTACAGCTTCACATCAATGTTTTCTTACGCTGAAAATAGTTTCAAGCTCTTCCTTACTCGGCGTTATTACAGGATGCCAGGAAAGAAATGTATCCTCAATTAGTTCATTTTTATTTCATGGGTACCTTATTCGGACAAGAGTTTTCAAACGGTGCCACAAGTTTTCGATAGGATTGAGGTCAGTACTGTTTTCAGGCCAGGATAACGATGATATTTAAGCAAAAAGCAATGACATCAAATAAAAGAGCAGATTGAACACATGTGAGACGAGAAAGTAGTATTTGCTTTTTTTAAATTACATAACAAGTGGGTATTTCAGTGACTACATTTGCAGACTAAAAGTTTTGTTTAAGATGTTAAGAGACAAAAATTTAATTAAAAAAAGCAGGTAATGGCCGAAAAAAGTGCACCACATCTGTTGACGGCAGAAAAACAAAAATACTATGTTTCAGTAATAAAAGAATTTCATGGACATCCATTAAAAGTGATGCGAGTGACGCTGGTGTCTATTTCATTTCAAAAACTATCAGGAGTAGATGAGCAGATGTAAGACTAAAAGGTAGAATTCCAGGAAAAAACCGTATCTCAATTGACGGCAGCGCTGAAAGGGACTGCAGTGGAACACATTAATTGGACGAATGATTATTGGTCACAAGTTACATAGAGTTACGAAACAAAAATATCGTTATTCGGTAGTGATAGCCTAAAATATGCAAGACATAGAATAGCACAAATGCTACTTCCTGACTGCATCCAGGCAACTGTGAAGTACCTACATAGTAATATTATTTAGCCATGCATTTCAGCAGATGGTACTTGTCGCCTTCATATGGATGGGACATTGAATGTCATAAAATACATTGACACCATTCTATAACTCAAACTTCTGCATTCGATCAGGGATCTATTTACCAACAATGCTTCATTCATTTTTCAGCAAAATTCTGCTCCTTGCCACACAGTTAAGTAATTGTATGGTACCGTTCTAATATCATTTAGTTGTTCTAGCCAGGAAACAGTCCTGATCTCGATCCTTTCGAAAACTTGGGGCACTGTTTGATAACTCTTGTGAATGAGGTACCCATGAAATAAAAAGGAACTAATTGGGGATATAATTATTTTCTGGCATCATGTAATAACAAAGGAAGAATTTAAAATTATTTTCAACTGAATGAAACATCGATGTGAAGCTGTAATAATAAATAAAAGCAACCTCACAGAGCTTTTATAACTCACTGCTATCATCAGTATCAAAGGTATATCAACAGTTATTGTAGCATAAATTGTTACGTTGCAAATATTTGAATTTTTTAAATTGAATTCAGTATTAAATTCTCTTTAAAATGATATAAAATACTTTACATTTTGTGCAACGTGAATGTTTCTATAAATTCACAAACTTAAATAATATAACAATTTAAAAAAGTTTCCACATACAATTTTGGCCTCCAGTGTATTATACTCAACCGAAATTTAATTCCAGGCTTGATTTATCCTTATCATTAGCCGTTACTCATTGAACCATCCCACGCGCCTTCTATTTATTTTCCCTTTTGATGTGTGCTTTTCTACTCTAGATTTTATAGGCTGAAAGCTTATAAAGAAGCTAGAAAAGGCAGTTGGCTTCAGTCTTTAACTATTGGGTTAGAGATTGAGAAAAAATAGATTCCTTGGATTGTGTGGAATAAATTCAAAATCGTTCCAAATACAGCAATAAAAACAAGGACGTTCCTGATGAAAAGAGTGTTCGCTTATCTCGCATTTTTTTCCTCTTATACATCACAGTGCATTGGAAGGATGCATCTCTTCCAAAAATCTATTCCAGGAGTCGACAACTTTGTGGCTGTGGAGTGTCTACTAATAGGATTCAGGGAGACTCACAGTAAGAAATATTTAAAACAGTTTGATTCCCACGGGAATACACGCAGGGTTAGGGAATAGAGATCAAAAATACAGATATTAACAGCTTTATCCTATATTAATTTCGCATCATTTCAAGATCAACATAAAATATAAATATTCCTACAACATAAGAAAATAAAAAAATTTAATTTTATGGCTGGCATTTGTCCCTGTAACCCACTGCTTCATTTCGCAATATCAAGGGTGTTATTTGTCAGTTTCGACTTCTGAACATTCAGATGTTAACCCACTTTGCGGACTCAAAATATTTTCCTATGAGAAAACATTTGTTCACATCGATAGGTAGAACCCAAAACGTAAAGCAGAGTGCACGTCATTTTCTCATCCACCAATTCGATCTCTCCAGCAATGACATCCTACAATTTTAAAAGTATATCTCGATGAATCGTTAATTATCTTCATGATTCTTTCGGCACATCAGGCTGTTCATATTGTTGAAGACGTTACTTGAATAAGCTCCACACACATTTCTCTCAAAATTATCAGCTTACATCCACTCAAAAAAAGGACTCATATGTAGAGTGACTCTGAGGATTATACCGCGTGCCATAGTTCTATTCTACTATGACTAGTTTAAGTTTTTCAGTCCTTACAGAGAGGAAATTTTCTGTCTTTAGGTTGTAATGGAATTTATGTCTACACTGTTTGAGATTCTATTCAAAACCAATCTCACATTTGAGGCCGTGACTGTGTTTAATTTCTTCCAATAGATATGAATAGCATTGTTCACAAACAAACGTTTGCCTCATGTCTGAAATGTTAATCCAAAATCTTTTTTCTCTATCTCTTATCGGGAACTTTCTATATTATTTTGAAGTGAAAATGGAGTCGAGACTTGGGGCCGTAACTAATCATTCAAATCTGTATTCTTTTTTTAAAACATACAACGAAATGAAAGTTACATACTAACATTTTAACACGGTTCTATATGTATATAACGCCTTAAGACACTGCTTAATCTTGTAATCTTGGCCGTAAACACAGGTTTCCTTTTTATTTGGTTTCTATTTTCGTCCGTATTTTGAAGCCAACTGATGGCTATAGACGATGACCCAGTAATTGTGAACCATGGTCAAGCGACGAGGATGACACTCCAAATTTTCACGCCCCACCAATGAGAGAACTATGACATATTTAACGCGGACCAACCAGGGGTGGCTCTAGGGTCGGACAAACCGGACCCCTGCCCTGGGCGGCAAATTCTAAGGGTGGCATTTGGATTGAATTTGAAAAAAGAATTTTTTTTATTATAAAAAATTTGATATATATTTTCTGAAATACTATTGGGTGTAAAATTTGGTATTTCATTTATTGTATCTTACTTCCTTATTTTGTACTCTGTATGTTTAATGTCAGTTTTCTTTTACGTTGAAACTTAAGAGTTCGAGGGGGAAATTTGATAAGTTTTCATATTTTTCGCTAGTAACTTTCTCCCCATCCTGCCCTGGAGTCACTACGGACTTATCTTTCAATATTTCACCCATACGACATCCGGTGTCAGCTATCCAAAAAATAAATGCTTTTACGATGTTTTGATAATTTAATTTAAATATTCCTGTTTAATTTTATAAGAAAAATTTGTTTAAGAAATGCTTTGTGTGATTTTTTATAAAAGAAAATAACTATCATCTTTTTTTAATCAATATCGTTAAAATGGTATAGAAAATTAATTATGTAGAAAGCTTTTTAAATATTTCCATTTCTCAAGTTTCTTAATGTTCGCATTTACTTTATTTTTGAATACGATACTTCAATTATCTCTGACAAGAGGTAAAAACATATCAACTTAAACGAGCAGGATAAACTATCTGAAATCATTGCGCTAGTCACACAAAAAGTTTCTGCGTGAGTTAAACATATTATTTGCTTTATGTAAAGCCGCATTTACATTCCAATTTTGAAAACCATGTTTGAACTGAAAAATGGTTCATTTGCCTGGAAATCAAATATAATAAGCATTCCTAACCCCTCAACGTGAATGATTGAATTAATGCGATCGCGTTAAACTGTTGGAACTGTGAACAGTTGAGATAATTCATGCGGTGTAGTATCGTATGCTGCTGTAATACACTCGAATAGAAGCGATTGTCATCTGCACTTTTACGACTGTTACGATCCGTCTTCGCTTTTTCATAAGTTGAGATAAAATTTATTGCAAATTTAAATAAATATTATTAAAAAAAACATATTCTTTCATTTGCTGGATTCGTAGAAACTCATATTTGTACACTTATGATCTTAGTATAAAAAAAATTCGGTTCGACTCAAATCTTCTGGAATTCTATGATCAACGGAGCGTTCTTTTCCCTGTTTTGTTCTACCCAGATAAAGAAAGAAGCTTCCACAAGATACTGCGCTATGAGTTGGGCTCAAAGGAAAAGGGGAGAGAGTCATTGCGTGTGCCTTGTTTCCAAATATATCAAAAGAAAAGTTTGAATAACTTTTTTAAATAAATGCTACTATTATTATTTCTTTTGAAAAAGCATAAATTAGTATTCTTAGTGGTAAAACTAAGTTAATTTTTTCAAAACAGCAGAAAAGAAAGACAATAAAAGTCGATGCTCGTGCAATATTCGACTTTATCTGCAATGTGGATCAAAATTTAAATAAAATTTTCTTCAGGTAGGGGGGGGTGAACAGGTTCTAAATGTGTTTTTTAAAACAAAACACTGATTTTCTATTTCCCGGTCTTTTTTCAAAATGATTGTGTGTTAATTAGAAGTAAAAAAAGAGCACCTTTCATTTCCAACGACCACCCACTAAAAAAATCTTTTGGGAAATCTAGAGGGTAACAAATGATTAGTTCCTGGGACTCTTCAAGGTCCACGAACACCCCTCCTCCTCAACCACCATCAGATAAGACAGATCCTGAACCAACACACTCTCCGCTCACCCCAAAACCAACCTACCCATTCCCCCCACCCCCAACGAATCATTCCAAACAAACGAATGGACAGACAGACACGATCCTACGTGATTGGAAAACTGGGGGGGAGCATCCCCCTGGGAGACCCTCCGGCGGAACGCAGGTGTTATAGAGCAGGAACTCGCTGCTCTATAATCAAATTATTCGAGCTCTAGATGCGGGGGGAAGAAAGTGCATGTGTGGATGAATGTGTGTACATATACATATATGTTAGGGGTGTGTTAATGTAGGGGGGGAGCTCGATGGAGAAGAACGCGTGACAAGTTAATCCTTAATAAATTGAGCAAGATAAGCTTTTTTGGGGGTTGTCGGGGCCGTGTCCGCGAGTACAAATGCGGAAACCGCTGAGACAGTGTCGTCTGCTGCCTTCCTCTTCGGTCTTTAAGGGGATGTGCGAAGGGCACGGGGGCAATTGATCCCTTCTATCTTTCCGAACACTACTAGAGGAAAAAATTGCCTATCTCTTTCGGATCTGAGGCGAATTTTGAGAACTGTTTCGGAAATTATCAGTCTGCTTGCAACAAAAATATCATTCAAAGAGGATTTGAAATAAAATTGTTATTGCTGTAACTGTGAAGCAGGAGTCGGCAACCTATGGCACGCGTGCCACATTGTGGAACTCTATAAAGATAAATTTTCGTCACTCCCCTCGACACGGCATGCATTTTTAATAAGGTGACCCTTTTTTTAACAATGAAAAGTAGGACGAAAAAGTTAAGACAAAATTACAACTTAAATATATGAAATGTTTTATTAATTCAAACAAAAATACGCTTGTTACGCTTACATTCTTTTTAATTATTATCTTAAGCGAGTATTTTTCCATTGAACCAATTTTTTGTCAGCATTTCATTTTTTAATATATATCGGAAAGTTTGGGAAAAAATATTCTTTATACTTAATTTTACGGTAAGCACTGTAGCTAAAATATTAACATCCAATTTTGTGATTTCTCACTAGCCACTTCACAAAAATCATTACCAACTGAAAAAACCTTTTTCAACTAATGCATTAGTTCCAGGGCAGTACAACGTAAATTCTACAAGAATAGTTACATTTTCATATGGAATGTGTTGATTTTTGAAATGATCTAAATAATTTCACCCATCTTTTACTAATTTCTCAGCATGTTGATGTTTTCCAATTGTTCTAATTTATTAGAATTTAAATATACATTCAGTCTTCTTTCTACTTCAAACAGACAATTGTCATCGATTTAAATATCAAGCATCACTTTCGATAAAAACTCAACGTAATTTTCTATATCTGCCCAATTTACTTGCGACAAATTAAAACAATACCAATGAAAACTGTTATTTCCTGGGTTAGTTGCATCAGACCATTCTTCGACATTTTGGAACCCTGTTCGGTTCATCTCTGAATACAGAGATTAACAAATGAGTTTTAAAATATTGAAAATGAGAACACTTTTCGGGTGGGACAGAATCTATAAAAAGAGGACTGTTCTCCCTAAAGGAGGACGGTTGGTCACACACACACACACACACCTTAATTTTTACTTCAAGGCTGTTATTTACTTACATTTTTTGTCATAAAAGGATTCTGTTGAATCTGCTGGCATGTAATCTGCAGGATTCATGTAGAAAAATACCAACATGCTCTGCTTTAATGCGTGTGCCTCATTTTTAGCTTTTAATATTCAATTCAAATCAAAACAATTGTGTAATACTTGTGCAATAAAACATCACTCACTGCTGCGTCGAAAAAAAATCTTCATGATTATTGGAACCAAAATTTGCAAATTATGAAAAGTTCTGGAGCATAACTCTCTCCATAAATCGACAGATACTTTAAATTTCTAAATGCCAATGACAGAGCAATTCCATTATTTACATGTGCTCTGATCACTGCTTTGGGTTCTACATATCAGTTTGACTGAATTTTTTCTCATATGAAATATATTTTGAATCCTCAAAGAAGTTGCTCAAAAACTGGATATTCAGAATCAGATTATATCCCTGATGTTTCGACATTAAGTAGGACTTTACAGGAACTAGATTCTCATTAAAATCTTAATTTTTTATTGAATTATATTGTAGGAATACTTATATATTTTATGTGTGGTTTATTTCTTATTTAAGTATTCTTAAAAAATACATAATACCTAATACATATACAATTTTAATTTTTTTTTATTTGTGTTGAATGAATAGTCATATTTTATGTCAAAAATATCTTTAAATGATAAACCAATACATAATAAAACTGTTAATCTCTCTCTCTCTCTTTATTTCTGATATCTATTCCCTAACACTCTGCCTATATTCCTGCGGGAATATAATTGTTTGATATACCTGTATTCCTTTCTCCGAGGTACCCTGAATCCTATTGGCAGATTGGTTTGGCACATCACAACTATAAGGTTGCCGACCTCTGCTGTGAAGTATACAAATCCTTATCAAATCAAATGGCTTAAAACTGATTGCCAACCATTCGTCTTCACAAAAATATTTGGTCATTTCTTGGTTTTGATATTCTATTGTTAATACAACAAAAATATTCTAAGAAATTCTCAAGTTCCGAAGAAGACCCGCCGAAAAGAGGCGCAAGTCAATCTGTCGAAAAGTGCTCATGGTGTTGAAATGTAGTGATCCAATAGTCTGTGCGTAGCTCGGCCGAGGTTCAAAAGGACGATGGCCGCCCTCGTGTAGTTCTAAAAGGCGATGCTATAAGCATCAAAGAGATCAAGCCCAAATCATATTTGTGTGCTCATTTTCTCACGCATACTACACTGAATTCATAAAACGCATTAAATTATAGAAAACAAGAAATGGCGAAATAATTTTTTTTTAACATTGCATTCTAAATCAACATTACTGGCGACGGACCTCGTCATTTTGAAGTTCGGTAAGTGACGAAGACGACACCTGAGGTCTAAACTTTTTTTGTCCTATTATCTAAACTTTCTCGCCATGCCAACATGAGGATATGATTTTGAGCAATCACAGATTTAACATGCCCCTCTACACAGTGAGTTTTTAGTGGAAACTGGACTCACTCATGATCTCCGGACACAAATTCCTGACCGTGACCACTCCATTAACACGACCCCCTCCCCCAAAAAAAGTGGTTTCAATATTGTTTATACTTTTAAGGTGTCAAAAATTTGGTAACAAAAATTGCTGCTAGATGGTGCTGTTAATGAAATAACTCTCATGGCTCTCATAATTGGGGGACTTGCCATGTCAACAAAAGCTCAGCTACCAAAATGTGGCTCATTTGAAAGACTTTTAAAGCTCCCTGTACTCATTTTAATAAAAATAATTCAACACGCGAGCGAAAAATTACTTTTTTTATGCTTATATGTTATTATCATACTAATGTGTGATTAAATGGGAATCTAATATGTTATTTAGACAAACACAATAAAAATTAATACTTGAATTTTTATTTAACCTAAAAAGGGAGGATGAAAGGCTACAAATAACAATTGCCCATTAAACGCCCCTGTGTATATTTAATAAATATATTATTTAAATAAAAATTTCAAAGCTTTTTTTAGGTTTAAAGTTTTATATTCTCTCATTGTATATCAAAATCTTTAAATATATAATTCTTCTTAACCCGAAAAATGTATTTAAGGTTGAATAAAAAACAATCTCGCCTAATTTTTTTTTTTTTTTGAAAAAAGCATAACACCTAACATTTTAAATAAAATATAATTTTCTAGCTGTAGTTTTATTTCTCAAAAGTAGGGGAGAGAGTTCTATCTAATTATCTCCATTCTTTAATTAATTAATTAATTAGTTGGACGGGAGCAGTGCAACAAAACGTCATTAAGTTATTTGGGCCTCCAAAAGAAGTCATTTGCTGCGCGAATTAAATATAATTAATGGAAGATATAAAATGGCTTTCCAAGTAAAAAATTACGTGCGGAAAAGGATGAAATCATAGAAAAAGTCACAGCTTCCTTTTTTTTTTTTTTTTTTACTTACGAGAGTTTCTCCATCTTAAATTTGAAGTGTATAAAACATTAAGGATATATATTTAGGATTTACTTTTTAATTAAAAAAAACACAGCAAGCACAAGCAATAATATGTATGCAATGTTTTTAGATTTTATTTGGCCTTTGTTGCTAGATAGAATAAAATAATTTCAAGCAGTTGTTGAGGGAACGGGCGAGGAGAAATGCTGCTCTTCCCATTCATTGCCGATCACGAACGCAAAGAGAACTAACTACAAATATGCGCACAGAAGCATTCTTCTCCGGGAATCTCATGCTTTTTCATCAAGATGAACCGAAAGCTATTAAAATCATGATTTCTGGTGAAGGTTCTTCTGATTAGTCTAGATACGCGAGTGTTGCAAAATTGCATCATCTTTAATTTAAAAACGCTAAAGTTTTAGTTTAGAAGAGATAAGGGTAACATCCGGTTATATATAAAAATTAATTATCCCGCTCATCATTATGAATTATTCCTTCAAGGAAACATTTAAGTGAATTTTGGTATTTCTTCCATTCCCTATAGTCCAGTAGTACGGGAAAATTACATGTGAAGTTTGGTTGCCCCCACAAAACATTGTTTAAGCCTGCATTCTTGGTTTCTAAGGCCGTTTGCTATTGTACTACTGCGGCTAAGGTTTCTTACTATTTTATCGAGTTATACTTAGGATTTTTACTATTTGTATACATTATTATTATATATTTTACTTATATATATAAGCATATGTATATTAGTCATTGAAGTTCTTATCAAATCCGCTAACATTTTATTATGTTTATGAAAAGCTTAAGATTCGGAAACATATAATTGAAAATGCGTTTGAATGAATTTATATATATAGTGCCACCTGAACTAGAATATACAAATAAAATTGTTTAAAGAATGTTATCACAATAATAATATTAAATGCAATTATTTTTGGAGGGGGAGAGGGATACAAAATGAAGAAAACGAAACATTTCAAACCATTTCTTTTCGCGAAAAAGGCTTATATAACAAATATTTTGCCTATATATAGCTAGAATTTCTGTACAAAGCCTGAACTAGGATTTTTAAAGTATATAATTTAGAAGTGTACTTATTCATATTTTAATACATCGTACAGAGATTTTACAAAAGAATACTGACTATTCTTTCAATGGATTGCAAAACGTTTTGTTCAGGTGCTGAAAACAAGTCTGAACTATCTACATGCAAAATATTTTTATTATCGAAGCCTTTTTCATCAAAGCAAACTGCTTTTTAAAATGTCCTTTCGTCGCCAAAAAATTGCTTTTAAATAATTTGGGGGGTCCTTCAAACTATTTTATATGTGTATTCTAATTCAAGTGACACTATTAAATATTAAAAAAAAATCTCATTTATACACGCTTTTTCGAAATCACGTTTTTCGAGCCCAATGGGATAAATCAATACATTTTAACAACACGAAAATCACATTTATCACACATTCTGCCGATTAATTATATAGTTTTTAATTTAAATAATAAATACGAAAAAATTCTATAAAAAATACAAAACATATCGAAGGTTCCTTTAAAGCTTATTAAAGAAAATCTAACCTCTTACAATGAAACTTTTTTAAAGATTTCTTCCATTTTTATATTTAAAAAATGAAACTTAATCTTCTATTAACTCATTTTTGCAAGATAAATTCAATTTTTCGTAAGCTGAATTCATGTATCGTAGAAAGAAGTTGCATGACCATCTTATTTTTTCTTAACTATTATTTCTCTACGATAAAAATATAAAATTAAACCCCAGGTTATTCCATTTGTTCGATGAAAAATACTAAATTTTTTCGTACTTTCAAATTTTAAAAAAAACTTCGAGTGGTTTTAAACAATTTCGACCTGTAATTCTAAGAATTGCTTTTCAACAAAAATGTGGTTTTTAATGGATGATCTTTCTCGCAAGACATTGTCAATTATTAAAAACAGCAGTTGAATATACTATATATGCGTGTTTATAATATGTAACGATGAGATGGTATTTAGTTTTTGAATTATAGTCGTAGAGGTACAAAAAGAGAAAAAAAGGCTTGATATTTATCTCATTATTGTTTGTTTAATTTTAACATCAGGTTTCCTTTGAGCGTGCTCTTCACTCAAGTGCAAAAATACAAAAAGAATTATCCCTTTTCTAAATTTAAATAGAAGGAAATATAGAGGGGGGAAATGTAACAACAACAACAAAAATACAATCATATGTACAAGTGAAGGGAAGTATGAATTATCTTTAGAAGTTACGTAAGTGTTGAAAAGTTTCAGCAACTCAGTAAGGCATATATAAGCTGTTAAAATGTACCTTTTCTAGAAATCGTCAATAGATCTGTCAAAAAATTCGAGGTATAATCCTTTTAACTAGGAATCACAAAAAAATCTGTCGAAATCTTGTTTTTAATTCATTTATACCAAATGAAATGGGTCTAGCCTTTCCGGAATAGGAACTATGATCTAGAGAAAAAAAATATAAATGAGAGATTACAATTAAGAGAGAGAGTGAGAGAGAGTAAAAATATTATTTAATATATATTATCATTGTCCAATTTTTTTATAATATAACACTTTAACCTCTGATACTTAATAATATTTATCATCATTTCACGGTACGATCATAGATTTAATTGTGGGTCTCGAATTCGTAGTCTTCTAATATTAGAGGGAGTTGGAATTCAGCCATTAACTCAAAGCGAATAAGATTACGAATGAATTCTGTAGAAACTTCCTAACTATTGTTTTTTTCTGGTTACACTGTATTGTATATATATAATTTGCCATTAAACAAATATTTACAAAATCTCATTACGACTCTTCTCTTTTTGCATTCCAAATTTTAATAAGATCGTCTGTGTTAGATTAACTTGAGTTGACTACGTTCAGAACCATTTTGAAGACCATCCAGATCATTTTGAAGAAGCATATATATGAATAACTTTTGATATTTAGTGTCACTTGAATTATAAAAGATATATCAAATTGTTTTAAAAATTTTATTACAATCAAGAATATTTAAATGCAATTTTTTTTTAGCAAAAAATGGAGAAAGAAGGGGGCAAAGCATTCTTATTTTATGAAGGCCGCAGTAGCCGAGTGGTATAGGTATCGAATCGTGGCTGGCCTTGTCACGAGTTCGAGCGCAGTGCCACTCAAGACAACGGTGCACGCTAAATGTGTCGAGAGCTGAAACGTCCTCCCATTGGTGTGGTAGTTAGGAGAGGGAGGTGCCAGCTCAGGTGTCGTCCACGTTACTTGACCGTGGTTCAAAATGACGTCGTCAAAAGCCCTCGTGTAGCTGAACAGGGCGGCGTTAATATTCACTCACTCACTTATTTTATGAAAAATGCTTTGATAATAAAAATATTTTGCCTATACATAGCTGTGACTTCTCTAGCGAGAGTGAACTTCAATCTATCGGGATTGCAGTAATATTATTGAAAAATTCACATTGTTTTCAGAGTTAAAATCCATTAAATCCGGGGTTTTTTTTGTTTAAATTTCTCAATTCTGATATAATAAAATACGAACAAAATCCCCTTCTAAGTTATATTTAAAATATCTTATCGATGTTCTGGCTACACAGAGGCGAAATAATACTATTATAGAAGTATTTTCCATGAAAACAAATGTTTATCCTTTCTTCCTTTCTCACTAAAAAATTGGGCGTGTATTTGAATTTTCTTTTATTGTAATAATGTTTTTATGTAAAAGAATTTTATAACTATATTCTAATTCAACTGACGCTAAATATCAAGAAAATTATTTACATAAGCGCATTTTAAAAATTACGGTTTCGAACTAGTTAGTGAGCTTACTGCTTACTTGGACAAAACCTGCCAAGTTTAGAAATTTAATAAAAAAAACTTACTCTACCTCTTACTTTTTACCCTCACAAAACTGTGTTGGAAAACGTAAGCAAAAAACAAATACTTTCTCGCTTTTTTTTACGTCTGCTTCTTTTTTTCAAAATTTTAAACTCATGAATATCAGAGGAGGGCGATTAGCAGGCTGCCTCGCGAAGAGGCTCCCCGCATCTGTTTGTGTTTCATGCATCAAGATCAACGGGAGTCAATAGAGAAGCGAGTGGGAGGACTTTCACTTGCAGACTGACAACCAGCACAATCTCACTCCTGATTTCAAAAAAATGACAGAAAAGTGCGATAGTGAGGGGACCCTTTTTTTTACAATGAAAAGGAGGATGAAAAGTTTAGGAAAAAATTACAACTTAAATGCATAAACGTTTTATTAATTCGAACAAAATTACGCTCATTACGCTCGCATTCTTTTTAATTATTATCTTAAACGAGTATTTTTCCATTGAATGAACTTTTTTTTTTGTTAACATATCTTTTTCTAATATATCGGAAAATACGGGCAAAAAATATCCCTCATACTGTATTTTACGGTAAGCAGTGTAGCTGAAATATTAACATTCAATTTTGTGTCATTTCTCACCAGTCACTCGATAAAAATCATTACCGACTGAAAAAAACTCTTTCGACTGCTGTATTAATGTCAAGGCAGCACAACGTAAATTCAACAAGAATAGTTACATTTTCATATGGAATGTGTTCATTTTTGACATTATTTAAGTAATTTCACCCATCTTTTGCCAATTTTTCAGCATGCTGATTTTCCAATTTGCAATGGCAGCATGTTGATTTTTTTTTCTAATTTATTAGATCTTAAAATACATTCAGTTTTCTTTCTACTGCAAATAGACAATTGTCATCGCTTTTAATATCAGGCATCACTTTCGATAAAAACTCAACGAAATTTTCTATATCTGCTCAATTTACTTGCAACCAAGTCAAAAAATACCATTGAAAACTGTTATTTCGTGGGATATTTGTTTTAGACCCTTCTTGGACATTTTGGAACGCTGTTCGGTTCATCTCTGAATACAGAGATGAACAGTCCAGTTTTAAAATATCGAAAAGGAGTACCGAAGGTATAAAAAGAGGACCTAAAGGAGGACGGATAGTGGATAGAGAACATTTGTCTCCTGCAACTGATCCTAAAATTCTCTCAGATGAAAGGAGCGCCGCAAATAATTTGAATAAAAAACTGCCACTCCTCTACTGAACTTGTGATTATTGATTTTTCTATAGGTTTTTATCCCTTTTCTGATCAGCAAAGGGAACGCTTCCCACGATTCTAGTCTAAGCCCTAAGGGGAGTCGTATGGATTTAAGTCATCGATACCAAGTTTTAAATTTTTGGATATTCTGAACTTTTGCAAAAATTACTTTTTTTCTACGCACTCCTGTCATTTTTTTTTTTGCTTATACACGCGTCATTCCTGCTCATTTTCCGCATCCCAAATTCGCTTTTCCTCCTGATTTCTTCAAATCAAATTTTGCATCGGTCATAACATTTACCCTAAAATTCCCGGGACTCCCTGCGGAGTGATTATTCGCCAAATATGACCGCGATATCCCATGATGCCCCTTTCCCGACTGCGATTCGACTTACACCATCCTATCCCAGGAGACCTGGGGCCTATTACCCTTCCATTTCCTTTCGGCCAATGAGAAGGCCGCACGCAGAAACTCATAACTACTCCAAAGGAGGGGGCTTTAGATATCGGTTGGAAATCTAATTTACGCCTTCTCCTCGCTTCACTGCTTATCGTAAAAAATCAGGGGCTTTGCGGATTTTTGGAATGTCTATAGTGTTACGTGAGTTTCCTTTTTCCATCTTTAATTCAAACACTTATTACGACAGAAATTATTTATTTTTCTTTCCTGAGCTTTTTCGTTTTACCACTTTAGGAGTTTTGGATAGTTGAAATAGCGTGAGATAAATTGAGTGTAAATGATTTAAAAATGTAAATTAAAAGCTTAATACAACGGTGGGCCAAAGGTGGTCCGCGGAACACATGTGACCTCCTAAGAGAATATTCTGGGAGCCTGCCATGTGACAGTCAAAAAACCCCAGACAGAAAATCTCTGTATTTGGGTCGATATATAGAGGGTATGTCGAACAAAGTTTTTCTTTTATGAAGATGAATAACAATAAAAATAGATTCAAGTTAGCTAACAACATCTTGAATGAGAATTTTACTCCAAATTTAAAAAGTAGTATAGAAAAGTGTCATAGTGCACACAATATGTCTCATTCAACTGATTTTAACCCTTTATCTACCGACGGTACTTTAAGTACCACTCACTTTAAAATGACATAGAATAACCACACACACACATTTTTACGAATATTCTGACGATACTTAGCAGAAATATTCTGGGAAGTCCACTCTTCTAAGATAGATGGCAGCACGGACTCTATGATGAGCGTTTTACCGGGGAAGGAGAATAGTTTTATAGTAGAAATTGCGTTTTCAGCGGATGGCAAGGATTATCATTTTTGTTCCGAAAAAATAGTTAATGTCAAATTTTAAGTGTCTTATTTTTTGTATGTTAATGAGGACCTTAAAAAACGATTTGACTCTTTATTTTAAGTAAACAGTGCATATAATGAATTTTACAATGGAATATCTTCAATTAATTAGCTCTAACGGATTAAATTTCCCAAAGTTGAGTATTTTGTTTATGTATATCACTTAATTTTGAATGTAGTGATCCAAAAAAAAATATTGCATGAAAAAAAAACTGCAGTAAATTATAATGTGGTAGATAAAGGCTTAAAATGAAATGCAGTATCAGCTATAGGTATGAAATCAGCACAATAAGGAAATAAATTGAATAAAGCTGTGTCTATTTTATTGAACTTATATTGATTGATTTTTATGGTACGATGCACATATTTACCTTTTCTGAGATACAAAATGAACTCATGAATGCGATCCTTTTAAAAAAGCTGCTGCCCTTCGCTTCCACAATGAGGACTTGGCTTCATGTGGGATGTCGTCTTTGTACAAAACGCGATGTTTCTCAATCAGCTTCACTGTGTGCGCCCATCAGGAGGCTTCCATTCGTGCCGTAAGGGAGATAGAAATACACGAGACTGAAAATAAATGAATAGTATTCAATTTCTCAGGACTAGCGAAAATAAAATTTTCAAAATTTTTCATTTCTACTGAAACGTAATTACAATCCAACTAAAAGACTTATAATTAACACATTAAAAATATACTATATAATGAATTACATAAGAATCATACATTTTCGATTTAAATAAAAATTACTAAGAGAAATCATTTTTCAAAAAAAAAACTTTTAACCTTTATTTGGATTTTCATGGTCATGACCAAACCACGCTTTTTCTGTCTAGTCATGAGTTGGAAGCCTAGTGTTACTGGAGATCCATCCTGTAAAGGAACGGATGCATATTCTTGCGTTAACGAGTCGTCCTCGTGACTTAACCATGGTTTGAAACTAGAGGCTTATAACTGACAGCTCTCGTATAGCTGCCAAGTCCGACCTTATTTCCCTCAGTCCCCAAGGGGTAAAGAGTGTCGAAAAGGCGATCCTCAACCTGCGGCCTTTTGAAGTGGCCCGGCTCTGAGAAATGTATTAATTGACGAAATTTTGGTGGGAAATTCTTTGTTAAAATATCAAATAGCAATTTTCTTTTTGCTGTCGATATCGTACGGGTTTTTTTCTTCGGATTAGAGATAAAAGACAGCAATGGAGTAGCGTCCATTTTATGAGAACTAATTTTTAACTATATATATATATATATATCCTTCATATCTTGCAAGCGAAAAATATTCAAAGAAAATAGATTGTTTCAAGACGATTGGGAAGTAGATTATTTGGTAGTGAAGAACAAACATATAGTTCAGTAATTGTTTAGTTTGTCTCGAAAGTGTATTTAAAAAATACCAATAAACAGGAATCGTTCAATGACACTTTTCAACGAAGATCTCTTTGAAGAGATGATAAATAGGATTTCTTGAATAATCTTTATAACAAGAAAAAAGTGTTTTGTCAGTGGTAATGCACAGAGATAACAAAGGCACCCTATGAAACTTGTTATATCATTATCATTGGTAATCATGTAAAACCGTTTACTGATTTAGAAATCGTGAAAAAAATAATTCTTAAATACTTCCAATTTAGAAAAATTCAGTGACAAAAATAAAAAGTATAAAAAATAACTTAAAAAAGCAAGATAAAAGTTTTAATATTTTGATCAAGTTCCACATTTTGAATTTTCTATGTTATCTTGGTCTTAAAACATTTCTCCCTCCCCCCCATTAATCCTCAGGTTGCGGCCCTCGTGAAATAGCTAACATATGGATGCAGTCCAGCTCAAAAAAAGGTTGAGTACCCCTGCATTAGAAGCTTTGATGCAACCCACTCAAGTGGCAAACAGGAAGATTGCTTCAACCTGAAAATGTTTATTTCATTCAGATGTATACCAAACAATCGCAAGTGTATTTTTAATAAACTTAAATCCAGTTCTATTAGATATGAAAAATCACATTTTGGCCGCAGTCACTTAGTGGTTATGGGCACAAACTCGTAGTCAAAGAGTCGAGTCGAAGTGCCATTGAAGATTCACCGTGTAAAGGTGGCCGATGCACGATAAATCTGTCGAGCTCAAAGTTCTTCCAATAGTGAGGTGTTGCAGCTTAGAGTGGGTGATCAGCTAAGGTATTTTCCACGTCACTTCGCCAAGGCCAAAATCACGTGATCCGTCAACAATAGCCTTCTTGTTACTTTAGATTTTGATGTCAATATAACCCTAATAACGATATGAATATTTTTTGAAGTGGTCTGTCACCAGCTAGCTTTGTTGCTTTAAAAGTGGGGGATGCTACCCAGATCGAAGCCCGCTTTTTACGAAAGCCAAGTTAGAAATACACGTCGAGGAGAGAAAACCCGTACGCCATGTATGCAAAAGGAATTTTCTCCATCGTAACATAATTAGTAGTAATTAGTGCTAAATTACTACTAAGTCACTACCACTTTTTCTAGGTATTACCTTTAAAAAGGAAACAGCAGAGGATTTCCCGTTTTGATCTAAATTGCATTTTCTCTATATTACGCGACGCGTCACAGAAAGAGAAATCTAATTTCACGAATAACTCACAGGAATTTAATAACATCCAAAATTACACCCTTGAATATCATCCTGCCCAAAACTTATGCTCCATTTTAATTTGTAAACAAGAAAGAACCAATGATCTCCACTTTGCCACTAGAAAGCAGGGCCGCATCTTTTTTGTTACCCCGATCTTGGCTAATTATCCAGCGCGACATTATTAAGTCCCGAAAGAAGAATTTTAACCCCGGAACCTCCTTCGCCTATTAAGGGATCTCAGAACAACGATGACGGAGATTTGGGACCAGTTTTTCTTTTTTTCCGCCCTCGCTCTTCTAACGGGATGCGAGGGCACAGGAATCCAAGCGTAATTGGGTATTTAAATTGCTCCAGGATAATCTAGGATTTTGATTAAGACCGGATAACTGAATCTGGGTGGGAGGGTGCGTTTGAGTGGTGATCTCCCCCCCTTACTCCAAATATGCCCACATCCGAGGAGTTGTCGGGCTTGCATTTTTCCCACTTCGGATGGGAGCACAGTGAACTGGTGATCATTAAAACGAAAGAACAAAAGGATGGAAAAAAGGAGGGTGGGGGTAATTTTGTCGATTTATACTCATCTAATAAAATTATATTTGTCGATGTTATTTGTTTGTAGGAAGGTTAATATCAATGGACTAAATTCATGACGGCCACATGATAAGCACAATCTCGTACTCGATATTGAATTCAAAGCTGTCATTAGTCTTACAATTGTTTTTTATTTCTAATGACTGTGGATTATTGTTTTACCATTGCAGCCACAGTCCATTTCCCAGAAGCTGGTATCTCTTTGGAGTGTGGCACCTTACAGGCGGATACTAATCACCGCAGGTAGTTTGGACGCCCAGTTTCCTCCATGAGGGAGGCACCTGAGCTCTAGTGAAGCGAACCTGTACTAGCATTTAATTTTGCCGGAGCACCCAAAGCCCAACAGACACTCTAGGGATCGTTTACATGCCGTATAATCATACGACAAGCCGTATAATCATTCGATTTTCTGAATCATGAAAATCCACCGATTTGGGACGGAGTTCAACCCGCAACCTTAGGTGCAGAAGGGCAGTGACAAAACAAACAAGCCACCCAGCCGGCGTCTTATAATTGTTGTTCTGCTTTTAAAAGTTACAAAAAAGTTTTCTATTTAAAAATTTAAAGATGTTTATAACATTAAGATTCTTCATGCGTTTTTCAAAATTAAAAAAAAAAAGTTCTCATATACAGGGCGTTCTAAGAATAACGACCCTGAGGGGTGGAGACCAACAAGGGACACTCTCCGGCTACTTGTGAGCAGCTGTTGATACTCGTCCTTTCTACCGGTGCGTCTGCATTTTGCTCACAAGTAGACTCGCATTGGCCTTGTTGGAACACCTGCCTTATACCTTGCCACCCACTTTCCAGGAAACGATGATTATTTTAAGAAACTTCAAAAAACGCATGTGAAAGAAATCAATGCATTAGTATTTTCATGGCAATGGAGGGTTATTTTTGGAGTCCTAGTTTTGTTCGTGAATTTTTAAATTAAGTGCATTTTGTTTATCTATGTACTCGTTATTATTATTGACAA
>BMAU01021307.1:0-90138 GCA_019973935.1 Trichonephila clavipes
AAATTAATAATCAATTTAAGAAAAAAAAACGCTGAAAATAAATTGGAATATTGAAAAAAAAATGGAATATAATTTGAAATAATTTATATTTATTTACGATTTTGAAACTTTTAAAAATACATATTTGAATATATTGAGGCACAAAATACAATTCTGACATAAAAGTTAGTAGTAAAAATCTTTTAGAATTTAAATTCATTCTATAAAAGGTATTTTTTTATAATCACAATTTTTAATAGATATTTTTTTTTCTAATTTTAGACAATGAGATGATTGTTTTGACCTTGGATATGAATATAAAAGATGAAAACGTATACATAAAACATAGATATAGGTTCTATAAGATACTTTAAATTTGGGGGAAATATTTGTTAGGATTTTTAAAAATTTGTGATTCTCTCTATCGGAATGAAATTTGAGACATGCGTGTTAAAACTAGATCTATTTTACTCTAAAAATAGGTCAAAATGTGTATGTTCAATGATAAAATTCATTTTCGAAGTCAAAGTTCTTAGTGAATTAAATGTCTGAACTAAATCATAATTTGTTTTAGTATTCCAAAAATGTTAAAACAAATAACTTTGATGGTACGATTCACTAGTAAGAGAGAATTAAAGCAAAAAAAAGAAAGAAAAATAACTTTTATTTTATTTTTTCTTAATTTTGTGATAGCAGTAAGTATAATTTGAGAATCATCAATTCCGTAATTTTGTTTTAATCAGATTTCTTAAAAATCAGTTTCTCAGTAAAAGTTTATGTTTTGCATTTGCTGCATTTAAGAGTGATATTATAGTAAGTTCAGTATAGATGATAGTATAGTAATATTGTATAAGTAATATACTATTATTTTTGTTTGTTACTATTTATTCATTGATTAAATTTAATTATTCCAATAAAATAGTATAGTAAAAATAATTCACATTCTCAGAAATTAAGTCATCCCAGGTAGGATTCGAACCCATGACCTTTGGATTAGAAGTCAATTACGTTATCCATTGCATGACAGGGACGCAACGAGTGGTTTTCCCTTTTTACATATGATATTTGACTATTATTTTTGTTTGTTACTATTTATTCATTAATTAAATTAAGTTAATGAATTACAATATTTGAAAAAAAACTTGAACAATATATCAAGTGTCAAAGTTTATTTACGATTGAAACTTTGAACGATATATAGGGAGAGTATGAACTAATAGTAGGAATTAAAAAGTCAATTTGAAGAGGTAAAAGTGTTTAAATTGGATTAAATATGTATTTTAATTATTTTGAGGATTATATTAAACTGTTCAATTTGTTAACTCTTATGACGATATTGAAGCTGTATCTGGAGAAAAACTTTTTCAAAATCAAACAATAATAACTAACAGCTTTTGGTAAGAAATTATTTCTTTATTACTCCTCAGATTTACAAATTCATACAAAAATACCAGAAGTAAAACATCCTACTCTTTACACATTCTGCTTAGTAATATTAAAATAGCCTAACATAATTACCATAATTTAAGATTAATTACAGCAATTGACTGCCTTAAATTGTTGTACAAGCATCGTAGAAAACAAATCTAAAAACTAATGGGAAATCAGAATTTACTAACATCTATGATCAGAGAGGATCTTAATGATATTTCTGGATACTTGACACCAGCAACTGATTTTTCTAAAGCACTTCTGTAAGGTCCATAAAAAACATGCTGAAAGACATACACGCTCTTTTGATAAAAGGTTCACTTATTTCGTCAAAAGGAACAAAAAGTTGATGAGAAACACTATTTTCAATTGAATCATCAAAGTGAAACTCTTTTCTAACTTCTCTTATTTGAAGCAATAGAAAATTAGTGAGTGCAGGGTTATTTAAATCTTCAAAGGTAGTTAATTCAAATTGAACTTCTGCATTTCTTATGAAATTTTCACCATAGAAATCTCGGTACAGTACTTGATCTTCTGAAGAGTTAGATCCAGTTATTTCTTGATATCGTCCTCTGTAACTCACAACTACTTTAGGTAAAAACTACAATACAAACTATACTGATGCTGCCTGGTGATTTTGATGAAGGTTCACAAAATTTCCTTTTTACGACATTCAAACCTGTCACGTTTCCCAAGTCGAACATAACAGTACCACCAAATGATTCGTTTTCTTCCGAAGAGTTTTGTACATTGAAGGAGAAATCTGGAATTTCGTTTAAATCCAAAGTTATATTTTCGATAGCTTTGGGCAGAGAGACAGATATAATTTCATCTATGTATTTATTAATATTGTCTGTATCCCTTCCGTATGTTGAGACGAAGGCTGAAAAAATTACAATAGATAATACACTTAGATAATAAAATACACTTAAATAAGTATTTAAATAACATCTCAAAAGAGGAGTATTTTTTTCATTCAATTAATTTGTTTTTGTAGTTTTGATATGACATGTATTAGTAAGAAGGAAATTTATGTAATATTTTCAAAAGATTGTAAAACAATAAAGCATGTTTAATATTAAATAAATATTTAAACAATCTAAGGAATTTGATGTTATACATATGGTTTTAGTATTTTTTAACCTTATATTAATGAATAATTCTTTTATATATTTAAGGTTTTGTATTAGAATAACTGAATTTTTTTAATTTTTAATAAAAGATAAGAAAAAATTAGAAACTTTTAACACTATTACAATTTTTAGAAATTTATTATTTAAAATAAATATTAGCATCAAAAGTTCCAGTAAACTTTTTAAAAACTATATCTTGATGTATTTAAAAAACAAGGAATATATTTCGATCTATTTTACATTTTTGATAAGGAATAATTTCACATAATTGTGCACAAAGTTCAGTTAGTTTCCTTTTCTAATAAAAAACAATTATTTTAGTAGATCCATGTTGTAAAACTAATGCTTCTTTATTTTTATTGCTATTGATTTTCTGTTTTGCTTTGATTTTTTTAAAACAAAAATCCGTATATGTGTGCCTTGATAAAAATTATAAATTGTGTTGATTTGACGGGACGTAACAATATTTCTTTATATATATTTTACCTCAAAAATCTCTTATATTTTGTTTAATTACTAATTGTAATGTATATTTGTTTAATAATTATTTCAGTTTAATAACTTACTTTATTAATTAACTGAAATATGAAGTATATATGGAAGTACTCATGTCATACTGAAAAGTTAATAGTAAATTTTGAAGCTAAATTAACTATTATAATAATTTTCTCCCTTCATTTATCTCCCTTATTAGGAGTTTAGAGAAATGTATAATTAAGTTCATCCTAGATATTGGGTATTCCAATATGTTTTATTATAAATGATAGCCTGAAGTAAAAACTAAAGAATATATATTATTTATAATAGCAAAACAACTTACCAAGCACCATCAGTAAAACAGAAAAGCGCAGCATGTTTCACCCTAAATTACAACAGAATTAATATTTGACTAATCATTTTTATAAAATAAACGACACCTACTTTAAATTAATATTTATACACAAAGTTTTTTCAATTTAATTTTGAATAATATTAATTCCATATATATATAAGTATTTATTAAATGATAATGATTGTCTCTAATTTTTTTCGTTAATGCATTAATATTTATCCGTTACCTCCAAAAACGATACAATCAAGAAAAAAAACTACATATATTTGGATTATTCTTTTAAATTACTTGTCTTTTGTAAACTTTATGTTACTTTTTCTTTGACACAATATTTCAACGCTATCGAAGATACTAATGAAAAAAATATTAATACAATCAGGTTTCATGATACACAAATCTCAATTACTGATGAAAATCATTGTAATTTTATTTTTATATTGAAGATAAAACAGCAAAAAGTATTTAAAAATTGAACTTACAATATAAAGTAGTTTTGGCAATCTTTTTGTGGGTTTATTTTAATTGATTGAGAAATTAGAATTTATAAATTCGATTTAATTTAATATTTCATTACTTTTAGATCATACTCTACTCTAACTCTTATATTTATTCTCATTTATTTCTACTCTACTGTTAAACTTTTCCTTTGCAAGTTTTTAAAATCGAATGACAACCTTTAATTAAATAAATGGTTTTTTTTTCTTGATCAAACATACCAACAAACTGTTTATTAGAAAACAGCGTCTCTCAATGCTTAGCTTTTGTAAATGCTCTACTTAGGAGTAATAAACAGTAAAAACTTTGTTAAAATGAGACTTTTACAAAAAAAACTGTCATTTTTAATGCTATTTTTCATCTGTCTTGCTATTTATCATTACTAATTCAAATTCAACTCCTGAAAAGCTAAAAAGAATTAAATAGAATGCAGTTAAAAAAACTTTAAGCCTTTAAATTTTCCTAAAATTAATTTTAGAAATAACCTCAATATTTATATCCTAGCAATATTGTTGCAAAAATAATTTGTTTACTTCATTTTCATTATTACATTAATATCTTTATGGTTATTTGCTTCAAGTATATCAAAAAGCCAGAAGTAAAATTCACTAAACAGCTACAATTAACATGGATAAATTCTTTTAAATTTGGCGCGCAAAATAATTAAGTAATATTTAATTATAAGTTATATATTTACCTTGCTTAAGCAGATCAGAAAACGTAGTAATAAGATTTCATTCTCAAGAGTGCCTCCTTATATAGAACTTTTTATCAGTCATAAAAATTGGATTTTCTTAAATAAAAATAATTCAACTCTAATCAATTGCAGATATATCGAGACTCAACAGATGTACTTAATTTTGATCACAAAATGGGTATTGATAAAAAATTACAAAAAAGTGGAATGATTCCTTTATAAACGTGCTTTGCTAACACATTTTTATTTAATATCTCTGAAGTTCAGATACATCTAACTTTGATAACTGTCGTTAAAAATATCGTGCACGTGACAAGGAATGTTAAGATTTATCAGAACATTTGCTTCTGAGATTAAAAGTTCATTTTGCAATGAAAATAAACATAAATATTCAAACTAAGTGACTTATAATACTTATGCATATAAAGCTCCATATTTTTATTCAAATATTCTAGTTTTTTAGTTTTTTAAAATGTTGTTCAAAATTTTTCTTGAAAAATGATGGAAAGTTACCTAAGAATCCACGTAGAAACTCATTTTCACTTTAACATAAAAATATCATTGGACTCTCAAATTATGAGTGGATCATAGTTTGACTTGAAGTCATACTTATGTTAGTGATTCAGTAAGGGCATATGAGCAATAAAGAAGGGGAGAGAAGAAACCGAACTATATATATATGCTTAAAAAAAGAAAATGAAAGAAAGAAAGAAAGAGAGAGACAAATAACATTTTCCAGTTTTATTTTATTTATCAACATTTAAAAGTATTTTTTATAAAGTGTATAGTATTTAAATAACTATAAACACGGCAGTAAATCCAACCAAGTGAGGACTTTGTATGAGAACTGGGAATCAGACAACATTTCTTATTAGCTGGATTGAGTTTAATATAATAAATAATTACTAATCCCAAACGGGTAGTTCAGTCTCTTGGACTTAATTAATTTGGATATCTTGTTAAATTTTGTTGAGAGAGAAAAGCAAAAAATGTTTTCAAATCTTCTCTTACCTTCTTATAGATTGGCATGATGTTTTTGTTTGAATGAAGGATAATACTTTGAAATTACGGAAATTTTGTGAAAAAGATTATGGTTAGAGATCCATGCAAGTTATTCCTATTAAATAATTCAGATATTGTTACACAAAGTATTTGATAATCAAATTCGATATTTGGGGGGAAGGGTATAAACGTCTTGTGACTTTAATCGACAAAGCTTAAATAAAATGCAAAAAAAAAAATTACATTTCACTTATATAAATCATTCAATAAACTAATATCTAACATTTGCAATATATTTTACTTGAAAGTTTTGAGGCAATTATATTGTGGAAAATTCACTTAAAAAAGTAGAGAAGATAGAAAATATTTTACATCACTTATAAAAATGAGCAAACGAGTTACATCGTTTATATTTGATCATCATTTTATAAATGAAAAAAGGAAAATATTTTACACTTCTTTCATTTTATAAAATGATAATTACTTAACCATGCAATAAAAGTGTATTGATTCATATAATATTTAGATTTCACCAAACAATTTTATAACTAGATTATTTCAATTCATTACATCATTACTTCTTCAAATTAAGCTTCGAATATTGTTCCAGGATTAATTTGAGCCGAAGAATGCAGTATTTTAAGGCAGAAAATTTAACATGTTTCAATAAATATGTTTATATGTGCATGGTGTAAGATTAGGTATTGTGATTACAAATTTCACAATTTTATAGTAATTTTTCCCAGAGAATCTTACATATCCGTGCTATTAATCAAAATCACAAGTGAGCAAGACACTTAGCTGGTTTAGTTAAAATTAACGTAGTCAGAATTTGAGAAATGATGTCACGTAACTTTGACTATTTATAAGGAATTATTACACCAACCCTAGGGAATTTATTTCAGAAGATGATCTATTTAGTTAAGATTTCAGTATGGTACAACACTTGCTACATATCTATCCATAACAATTTTTGTCATTCTTGTAATAAAAAAACTTCATTTAAAAACAAAACCAATCTATGTGTAATCTAAATTAATGAACAAATTTCAAAATGTAACGGAAGTTTTTGCTTATACTTTTATTGAAAAAGTGTTCACAGTATTTGTGAATTTTAACTTTTATAAAACCAATCGAAAATGCATCCAAACTGCTGCAAATGAATTGCTAAAGCAGTAGTAGAAATAAATTTAGCTATTTACTCAAGACTCATCAAGTGTGATCATTTTTAAATAAATGTAAAGCCTGCATTATGGTAGACAATTGCCACATTGAATTTGATATGTCTGTAATGAAGTGAGAAACATTCATTATGGGATGAATAATGAAGGTGGGTAAAATAGGTACTCTCACAAGAAAACATTGAAATCTTGCTCAGCATTAAATTATCGGAATTATTATGCTTTAATTGTAATTCTTTGCACAATTTTCAATTACAAATTATGTAAATGAAAATTGCATTCGGAGTTTGGCATAAACTATTTTTTTAAAAAAAAAAAAGCTTAAACTGAAACAGGTACGTCAAAAGCTTTCCATTTTAATTATTTTAACTCAAATTATACATAAGCGCGATCGTTTAATAAATTATTTGAGCACTTATTTTGATGACATCGGGAATGAATTACCATTGTGATCTGCTCAAGTCGAGATGAGTGTTTATAGAAAATACCTCCTTCCTAATATTAGTAGCTACTGTAGATTATGTGATAAACGCTTCGAAATCATTCTTTGTGCAGCATGGAAGATGGAATATGAGAGCTTCAATCGGGAGTTATCTTCATCACTTGACCATGAAAGAAAATTGCAAATTATCTTCACCAATGACTTTGTTTTGTTTTCGTGCAGTGTTAATTCTAAATTAAAAACTTTAATAAGCCATGATATTATAAATAAAATCTTTCTTGCAAATATTTATATATATATATATATATGTAAGGATAATTAAATTAGATTAAAAATTAAATTCCCTATCTAAAGAACTTTAACTCATTTTTTTCATTTGATCTTCAAATAAATTCAAACTAATCACCCATTTATTTCTTCCGAACATATGGCCAAGCCAATAAACATGTCTAATTCCAGATCGTTAGATTTAATAGCCCTATATGTCTGCATTAACTTTCAAGTGCACTCATAAAATCAGAGGTACTTATCACATGTGGCGTAAGTGGTAAAACACTTAGATTTCACTTTGGTGTTCTTTTTCTCTCTGCCTCTCAGCGTCAGAATCAAACTTTGTACAGATTTCATCGAATAAAAAGATCCTTTTTAAAATTAAGTCTGATTCTGGCTTCAGCATGTTATATATATATATATATATATATATATATATATATATATATATATATATATATATATATATATATATATTTACCTATACATTTTAATACTGTTCCAAAATTTGATACAGGAGATATTTTTTCTGTGAAAAGACATACTGGAAGGAGTTATGAGTTGATGGGTAGAAAACTAAATATCTAAAACCTACACTTAAACTCTATGTATGACTTTATTTATGTGAATAAATGAGCCAGTAATTGAATCCTTTTAAAGTCCCGCGTTTGCAGTGTTGTTGTGTGGATGGGATCATTTTATACAAGATGGTGCTCCTCCACACATTGCAAAATCCAATGAAGCATTTACTGAAGGGGTATTTTAGAAATGCTAGAGTTGGCTCAGCCGCCATTTCCCGTACAGCCTGGCCACCCAATCACCTGATCTTAATTTTTGTGACTTCGACTTCGATTGTACACTTAGCTGAATTGAAATCACGCATTGCGCAGCAATACATTCTGAACGCGACCCTGAACATGCTCTGTTTTCTCAATTTAAACTTGTTGCAGGCAACAATGGACAGCATATTGGACATGTTTTGCTCCAGTCTGGCAAAATTTATAAACCTATTTGATGGACGCTTTTTGTGTGATTTTTTGGCCTCGGGTCGCTTAAGAAATCGATTTTTCCATTCCATGTGATATAACCTTGCCGTAGTGGCTGGGCTTGCGTAACTAACAGTATCACACCTGAACAGTCAGGCAACTAGGCAGCATACTTGGTTTAACGCGTTACTTACACCTTAGCTGTTGTTTTACGATTAACTGTCATTTCTAATCAAACCTTTTTAAATTATGGTGCTTACAGCACTATCTGTTACTAGAATTTGTAATTACTTTTTCGTATGCCATTCCCCTTTTCCCCTTCTTCAATAATATTCCGTTCAAATTTGACACAATTTTTGATCAGTGGCTCTTTTTTATAGCGTTTTGAAACTTGAATTATAATCAACCCCCTCCTTTCATGTACTTTTTTTTATTGTGATCTAATTAGTTTCTAAGGTAAAACAGTAAAAAATATGATATTTATGAGTGTATGTTTACACACAGAAAAAATAGAAATTTATGTTGTTACTTTCAAAATGAAATATATTATTTATCATCGGATTAAATATACATTACATTATCTAAATATGAGTCACAAGAAATAATTCACTCGTGAATTATAAATGAGAAAAACTGATTCATAGAGGAAAAGTGCATAAATGAATTTTAATACATACTAAAATTAATATAAACAACTTCTTTGCAATCAATTATTTTTTATTAAATCAGATTTACAAGTACATTACAAAAAACACTCTGAGAAAAAATTCTCATATTTTTAAAAAAAACAAAAACAAAACTTAACAACATTGAATACATTATCAGAGTAGAGAACAAAAACTAATTTTGTAAAAGTTACTGTTCAATTAGACTTATTAAAGTGAATCGCCACTTTAAATGTCTTTATAGAATGCTTCGAAATCAAAATCAAACAGAAAAAATGGAAAATTAGACCATTCATTCACTTAAAAACAACTCTTAATGAAGTTCTGGATACTCTACGGTAGAAAATGCGTTTTCTAAGACTTCTCTGTAAGAACCGTAGAAAATTTGCTGAAACAGATGGGTGAATTTCTGGTAAAAAGGTCCATTTATCTCATGATATGGAACGTAAAACCGATTTAAGACACGGTTTTTACATACATTATTATACTGAAATACTTTTGTAACTTCTCCTTCTCCAAGTATTAGAAGATTACTGATTGATGGCTGTTCATTATCATTTAATTTTGTTAATTCAATCTGGGCTTCTACATTTCTTAGAAAACTACAATATAGAAATCTCTTTGTTGTACTCTATTGTTGTTGCTCTCTGAAGTGATATATTCTGCAGTCGTTTCGTATCTCCCTCTGTATGCCCCACTTACTCTAGGTAAAACGACATTACAAACTATTCTGATGCTTCCTGATGATCTTGATAAATATCTGCAAAATTTTCTGTACACAGAACTTAAACCTGTCAAGTTTCCTGAATGGAATATTACAGTACCATCAAATACTTCAGCTTTACTAAAGGGTCTTGTACATTGAAGTAGAAATCCGGCATTTCGGTGGAGTCCAAATTTGCCTTTTGTACAATGCCAGTCAGACGATCAGAAAGCACTTCATCTACATATTCGTTCACATGGTCTATGTCTATCCTGTATGGCGTCACCAAAGCTAAAAATATACATTATTTTCAATTATTTTAATACTTAGAGAGATTTTTTCTTTATTATGACATTTTTAAAGTTTCTTTGAAACTAATTATTCTTCGCATGAAGTGTATATATTATTAATATTAATATAAATATGAAAATAATTGAAAACATGCCTCACAAATATATTCTAAATAGTGGAAATCTGTTTGATATTATGTAAAGTAGTAAACTCGACAGTAGATTTATATTGATATTATCATTGTATGTACAAATAATGTATATTTTGTTTAAAAGAAGAAATGTATTTCTATTTATGTTGTGCTTTTGATTCTTTTTTTATTTTTAAAACGTAAAGTTATCATGCGTAATAGGAGGTGGGAAAAAATCGGCCTTTTTTCGAACATCGGTAAATTTATATTATGTATTTTTTTTCAACACTGATACTCAGTCGAAATGAAAAAAAAAAAACGTAAGGTTTTTTCAAAAAAATCTTCTATTAAATAATGAAAACAGGAAAATTACAATATTTAACTATTTGTGTGTAACAAATGTCTTCGTTTATATTTACTTCTCGCTTTCGATAGGTGAATCGTCAATGGACCATCCAGTAGCAATGTCTTGAAGTGTATCATCATATCCAAGACTTGGTGTTTTTGTCTGAATATGATTATGGCTCCAGTATCCCAAGAACAGATGCAGCATGTGCACAGCAGCCAACCACCCAGCACTAACTTTCCATGGACAATATCATTCAATGTTTGGATTATGACCTTACCTGTTCTTATCTATATGTTATATACTTTTGGACTTGTGTGTCGTGATCTCAACTGGAGTCGAACGACTGAGGAATCTTCTCAATTTACGTAAAGAGAGTACAGCCCTGATTGTTTAAAGCGTTCGTGAGTGTATGATTGGTTTTGTTTAAGCTTATATATCTCAAAAGTTAAATATCGTAGCTCCTTCCATGTTAATCGTGAAAATTCTGGAAGATCAGAGTCTCTTAACAAAGTCCATATCTTCCTAATACTTGCAGCCATTTTTTTCAATTGTTTCTTTAAGTAATTAGGCTTCTTCACTAAATCTAGCATTCATTGGGCAATTACATTGTCGTTCTCAATATTGTTAAGGTATCCGGCTACGTGCCTGGAGCCGTGATTTTCAAAGTGCATAAATGGATAATTTTCAAAATATTTAGTGTCACTTATACTAGAATATATGCATAAAACTGGTTTAAGGACATTTTGAAAAAATTGATTTAAATACAATATTTTGGCAAAAAATTAACTTAGAATCATCTTTTTTCCAAATGTTCTCCTTTTGTGAAAAATGCTTCTATTAGAATAATATTTTGCCTGTATATAGCTCTGACCTCTTTTCAGAGGCTCAACTAGAATTTTTGAAATATATAACTTAGAAGCGGGTTTATCCATATTTTACGACAACAGAGGGGAGCAATTTTAGAAAAAAATGCGAATAATTATTTCAATTGGTTGGTAACTCTGCAAATAATGTGAATTTTTTAAAAATTCTAGTTGAGCCTCTGTACAGAGGTCTGAGCTATATACAGGCCAAATATTATTATAATAGAACCATTTTTCACAAAAGGAGAACATTTGAAAAAAAGATTATTCTAAGTTAATTTTTTGCCAAAATATTATATTTAAATAAATTTTTTTGTCAAAATGTCCTTAAAACAATTTTATGCATGTATTCTAATCTGAGTGACACTGAATATAATGAAAATTATCCATTTATGCGCTTTTTTAAAATCACGGTACCGAACGTAGTCGGATACCATAAGTCTTGCTGGGGGAGGAAAGAAGTAAGAATTGCGCAGACGATTTTAACATTATCTCCAACATATGGTATTTGGACTTTGGGATAATATTGTTTAAAGCTCTCCAATTCTTGAGCTGGCCGTTAACTGATTCAACTACCTAGCGAATCAATGTCACCAAACGTGTTAGCATCCCTCTGCAGACAACTGTACTTGTTTGTCAATAAATGCAGGCATTTTAGGTTCTAGGTCCATTTCTTTTAAAAGCTCCAAACGGTATGACCCATTAGCGAGACAAGCTATTTTTGCTTCATATCACATCAATGTGCCTGATGCACCAAAACAAATGTGAATATCGGTTTACAAGCCTTATTATTGTAGTATTTGAGAGACCAAAAAATATACTGGTGCTTCAAGCCTTTAACAGTTTTTTTTTAAATGCAAGTTAGAAAAAGTGATTAAAATAACAAAACTCAACAAATCTGCCAAGTTTGAGGACTTTTTTTTTATTTGAGAGTTGCTATGTTTTTTCTTACTATTTAAAAATAAAAGTAAAGATCAATACCTAAAGTTCACATAAATATATAATATGGGCGAAAAAAGGCCAATCTTTACCCTTCTCTTTTAATGTTAAAAAGTTTTTTTATTTTACATTTAAAGGATTTCTTGATTAGCTTGTAGAAGAGTAGACTATTTAGTTAAGAACAACAGGATATTTATAATGAAAATGCTTTTTGTAAAGTATTATATAGCTAAAAAGAATCTCTTTCTGTTTTAATAAGCCACTTTTATGGAAATTTTGATACATAATATGAAGCTCATCTAAAGTATTAGATCATTAAAAACTGCCCTACTTATATAGTATTTAGCAAGTGTGTTATAATTTAAGCCGTATACAGTGAAATTTGATTTGATAACATACCAAAAGCTGCCAAGAAAACAGAAATGAACAGCATGATTTTCCTGAATAAAATATAAATTATTAATTAATTGAATTGTTTAATTTATATATAACAAAATTTATGAGCTCAATCAAACAAAATTTATATTCTTATCTTCTTAGTGTAAGAAAGGTTTCTTAAAACATCTTTAAATTTTTTCACAAAACGATTTAAATGTTTATTAATCTTCTTTTACCAAATGAATGAATTCAATTTTATAATATTGTGATTCACAGTTTGCAAAATACATCAGAATTCCTTAAAATTAACTTAAAATTAAATGACATTAATTTCAAATACAATTTCTAATTACCTTGATTCATATTTGATCATTGTTTTTTATGTATTATTACAGACAAGCTTTTATCGAAATATTTGTATGAAAGTATTTTTTCTGAATAGTTGTTCTAATAAAGATTGTGAAATAGACATGGGGTCATGGCCAAACTTGTATCGGGCATAGCATCTGCCAAAAAATAATTTTGTTTACTGGAATCTATAAAGAACTAGCCACGAAGAGCATCTGAACAACGTTAAATCAGAGTTGGTCTCTTAGTGAGTTCGGTGTTACCTGAGGTTTCGTCCTTCATACTTGACCATGGTTCAGAATGTTGAGATCTGTAGCTAATAGATCTCATGTATCTTCGTCGTACGACGTTAGTAAGCAAACGATCTAAAAATATATTGCTCTTTCTGAATAACTGCTTTTTTTTATTGAACTTGAAATTATATAAGAACAATTCATAGTGTTTCGTTCAAATGCTAATTTATTTGAAATGAACATTCAATTTTCATACTTTAGATACAGTTTCGAAAATATTATCAAGTAAAATATTCAGTTTCAAAATTAAGTACATAATTTATATAGAGAGATTAGATTTTGCATGTATAATATATATTTAAAGTAAGGTTAATGCTATATTAGTGTATTAGTCAACAATAAATAATATACATAATTTGAATGTACGTCTGTTTATCACCCGAATAATTTTCTTTTTGTTATTTCATTCAAAGGATAAGAGATTTGAATGCATATAATAGATAAACTTATGCAACAGAAAACAATGTAAGAAACTTTATTTTTTGGACTAATAATATATGAAACTTAATTTTTTTTATTTAATTATTTTATCAATGAGTTAAATTACATATTTTCATTCATTTGACTCAATTCTACCATCAAATTTGTTGGAAGAAATTTTTAAATGAATAAACTAAGTCTCTTAATTTAAAATTTTTTTCATTATTATAACACAAAAAAAATTTCAAAAACTATATTAATACCAAAAATTCCTAATCTTCAACTTTCATGAAAGATTTTCTTAAAAATAATATTCGATAGACACTTGCTTTCCATTACTAAAAAATCCACCTTCACAAAAGTACTTACAAATTTAAAATATTTGATGTGTTTACTTTATACAAACATTTATCGAAATTCCAGTATTAAAAAAATTAACAGATACTGTAACTAATTAACTATGGTAAATTATTTTGTAGAGTTTTTAAAATTCTAATTTTACTAATCTTTAACATTGAAGTAATGCATAGCATTATACAAATTAAAATTAACCCGAGAAATATTTAAGTGAATTATGAATGCATAATAGTTAAGCTCTATTAAATCAAAAGACACCTACTTACCTTCACGAAGCAAGTCAGTCAGAAATAAAGCTATGTCGGTTCATTTTGATGTTGGGGTTTATATAGGAATTGCTATCAGTTATTAAAATTTTAAGCAATGTTTTTTAAAGCAAAGTATTTTAAAATTTAATCAACCTTAGATAAACTACAACTCGACAGATGTATTTAATTTCAATGAAAAAACTGAAAATGATAATGAATATTAAAAAGTACGAAATTTTTTTTTCTCCTTTTTTTTCTCAAAAGAGCATTGTGCACAAGAAATACGATAAAGGATGCTAATGATATTAGTCACGTAGAACAAAATGTTGAAATTTTTGACACATTTGATTCTATGATTAAAGTTTCTGAAAAAAAAAATTATTAAACTTATCTCACTTAGCAGACAACATTTTAATATTTAACCCTTTTTATAGCATTTAATATTTAACATATTGCAGTACAGTTATTTTTTCAGTTTTTTAAGTACTCCTTCTTGCCTTTTTTATGAAAAGATGTACTCTTACTTATATATGAATGACACGTCTTAAAAAATTTTTTTAATATAAAAAATTATAACTTATTGAGAACAAGCAATTACTTGTTTTCAAATACAGAAATGCGTACCAAATGATTATGCTAATGACTTAATGAGAGTACACCAATCTCAATCGACAAGAAAATTGAAATATTTGTACTGTTGTTACTTTTGACACCTGATCAACAGTAACATTAGATCAAGGCCCACGAAATTCATCGTGGCAAGAATCTAGTTGTACGCCTGTCATTAGGCGTAGCTTTGAGCACTATAAAGGTGACAGTGCGATTTGACTCGGTTTCACCCCAATTTTGAGGGAGAACACCCGGGGAAAATTTTGTAAAATTATAAATTGAAATAAACGGAAAAAAAGGGGGAATTTTTTTTTTTTGAATTTATCAAAATACTCATTGAAGCATTTATATTTCTGTAATAATAATAATTAAACAAAATATTAAAAAGGTGACTTTTATGTAAAAATGGAAGGAAACACACAATTTTTTGTTAATTGTCATGTATTGACAATGGGAAATTTGTGCTCTTAGTCATAGAAACACTTTTCTTCCACGGTAGGACAATCATTATAAAAAAAGAAAGAAAAACTATATAGAGACTGCAGAAATTAATTCTTTTATGTAACCTCTTTAAAAAAATTTACATCCATGATAAAATGTAAAAATTTATTTGATTATTAGATTTGTAAAAATGTACTAAATTATAAGAGTTGTAAAAATGTATCTGATTATTACTGTTTTTAGATACATTTTTTTTTCAGCTCTTCATAAATTTTCAGAAATAATTATTGGAGCATGAATGCGACTCACATAATAAATAAAAGGAATACAAAGGAGGGGGAAGGGTTAAAATTTCTGCTTTTTGCTTGTACAAATATACAGGAAATGTATAAACAACATTTCTAATGGTTTAAGCACAATAATTTTCAATTTATTTTGTACATTTACAATGAAATGACAATGGTTTTCTAGTCATTCACTATAATCTTAGCCCGAAAAATAATACTACAATATATAATCCTACAATAGAATAGAACAAAAAAATTTTCTCCTCTGTTTCTATCACTTTGCCTTGGAAAATTTGCCTTTCGTCTAGGTGAGTTAATAGGCAAACTATTTTAAATAAAACATATTCTGCTCAAGCATTCAATGTAGTTTATAAAAATTAAGAAATTTTTTTACTTACCAACTTTTATAAGTATTTAACGTAATAATTTTACCATTTATTATTCTAAATTCGAAGTTAGCGAAATAAGGAGCAAGAAACAAAATTAAAATCTGTAAATTTAAAGCATTGATTTTTCGTGCAGAAAGATCAAGAAACATGTTTTTATTAAAATTAGTAATAATTTTATTAATATTAACTTTTCTACTTTCATTAAAAATATTCAGAAACAGGATAAACATCTTGAATTTCAATTATTTTTACTGAAAATACTGTGTTCATTGAATCTAGACTTTTCTGATAATTCGAACATTACAGTGGAAGCAGAGTATCACGAGCAGATTATGTACTTAAAACCCTATTTTCTTTTACATGATTAAAAGTTGACATGAAGAAAAAGTTTCCAATTTTACTTGATTGCAAATTCACTTTTTGTTATGGAAAAAGAAAAATCTTCAAACCAGAATATCTGGCACCAAATAATTGTAGTTATATGGAGCTTCTGATATCATAGTTAATGATGATTATTGATTCAAGTCTTCAACATTGTATCAAAAACATTGCGGTAATTAAACTTATCTAAAAACAAGTAATAAACATAAAAACAAATCAAAGATAATTCCTACTTATGTCAAGAATGAAAAATTTATTTTAGTTACTTTTTTATTAATTAATTACAATTAATATAAATATGTATATACATATGACAGAATCACAATATTAAGTAGCAAAATAGAAAGCGATTTTCCTTGTAATTTTCCATTTTTCTTTCTATATAGGGTGTTGGATTATAATTTTTGTTTGTTACTATTCATTCCTTAATTAAATTTAATTATTCCAATAAAATAGTATAGTAAAAATAAATCACATTATCCGAAATTAGGTCATCCCAGGTGGGATAGGGACCCTCGACTTTTGGATTTGAAGTCCAACGCGCTATCCAATGCGCTACAGGTGCACAACGAGCGATTTTCCTTTTTATATATGGTGTTGGACTATTATTTTTCAATGTTTCTATTTATTAATTAATTAAGTAGAATTAAGGAGAGAGAGAATTAAGATTTTGAAAATCTGTATTAACATCAAGTGTCATCCACTACAAATAAAAAATGCATTTGAACTTGAGTGGATGAATAAAGTATTTTATTAACGATTGAAAGTTTGAAGAAGATATACACTTCAGGAATCACAACATCTGTCCTACAAGCTTATGAAGTAAAAAATGGCTGAGATGCGACATACAAGGTTTGCTCTACAGTACTTGAGTAAAAGGAAGCCCGTGGAAGAAATATTTCAGAATGTATGGCCTGCAGAAGCAAAAGGAAGCATCAGTAAGTGAGTGAATACTAACGTCGCACTGTTCAGCAACCTGAGGACTTTTGACGACGAGCCTCGTAATTTTGAACCACGGTCAGTGACGAGGACGACACCTGAGCTGGCACACCCTCTCCTAACTACCACACCACACCCACGGGAGTGACGTTTCAGCTCTCGACAGATTTAACGTGCATCGTGCCCCTACACGGCGGGTCTTTAGTGATACTGGGCTCGAACTCGTGACATGCCAGCCATGATCCGATACCTTCACCACTAGGCTACCGCGGCCACAAGGAAGCATCGGGACAACCATTTTTATAAACATCAACAAGAAAGAAATTTTTCCTCAAAATAAAAATATTTAAATAAAAAATTTGGATAATTTTATAAAAATATACTCGAGAGAAGATTTACGTGTATTGTGTTATATTTTTATAAAGTGTCTCGTCTTTTTAAAATGAGTTTTGATTTTTTTAAACATATTTATATATTCTGCTGAATCCTATTTGACTTTTATTATAGATTTTATTGAATACACTTTTTCTTCAAGGATATTCTAAAATATTCATATCGAATACATCTCCTTTTTTAAAAATATTATTCCCAGTTAGTTTTTTGTTTACTTTTGCTACACTAATATGTTTTTCAAAGTAAAGCTTTCAAAATTAATTAATAAGTACATTCCTATGTATTCTTCTTAAAGGACTTTTGAAAATTAAATGAATAATAATAAACACTGCTTTTAAAAATAACATTTTTCCGTGTCACACTGCGAAACAAAAAGAAAATCCCATAACCTCATTCCTTCTTCCCTATAATTAATATTCGATCTGAATGTATCTCAATTTGGTAGCCTATAGTTTATTACTCTAAAACTGGAATTAATTGTATGTTACTTATGAACAAACACATCTTATAACAGAAAGTACATCAGATTTTGAAGGAATGAAACTTGAAAGCTAAATGTTCGGTAGAGATTTTCATTCAAACTGTAAAGTAGATTTTAAAAAAATAATTACACCATAAAATCATGATTGAAAATATAGTTTAACTTAAATTAATTATGCATAAATCTGAGACAAAAACAAGATTTTTATTCGACTTTATTTTTAGATAATAAAATAAGTAGTTCTTGTAAGTTTTACATTTATTTTTAGATAATGAAATGAGTAGTTCTGATAAGTTTTTACATTTCGTGGCACGTGTGAGATATATTTTTATCATCATCAATTTTTAAAGTTTTTTCAGATATCGTATAAATTAAAACTAAAACTTAAATTGAAAAAAAAAAAGAGAATGACATGCTTTTTTTTGGTAATTTTATCAATATTAATTTTTTTGATGAAATTAAATACATCTGTTGCATATGAACGCATCTTATAAGGACTGAACACTAAATAATTTATTAACTGATAAACCATCCTATATATAAAGATCCTTTGTAGCTGAGAGTATAATAACTCATTCAATACAAATTTGTCTCAATATAAGGTAAGTATTAGTTTCTTAACTTATTCTTTCTCAGTGAATTTAGGTACCTTTATTCCATTAAAATTTAATCTTCAGTTCTTGTAATTTAAAGAACTTTACTTTGATTGGTTTGAAACACTAGAAGTATACTTGCTGTACCTCAAAGGAAAATATGTGTACCATCTAATAAAAATGAAAAAAATGAAAATCCAAGTTTGTCTTGTAAGAAAATCAATGAAAGATTAAATTATAGAAAAAAAAATAAAATTATACTTACAAAATAATTTTCCCCATCAGTGATAAAAAAACGAGAAAGTGAATCATGGAAAATCTAAGAAAATATTAAAATTCTTTCAATTTCTATGATTTAAAAATAATTTGATTGTAAAGGAAAACAAAAAGATCTTCCCTTAAATCTGCGGCATCGAATTACATCTATATATCCTAAAATCAATATATTTTTTTTTTTTAAAATTAATTAATTATTTTATCTATGTAGAAACATAAAACTGAGTAATTTAAGAATCAACAGGCGCAATCAGTGTTTGAGGAACAGATTATGATTTCTGATCTGTAGTATACTTAATTTCTAAGCAAAGTATTTCATTTGTTGAAATGTGTGGAAGTTACAAATATTTTATTAATTTTTTCCGCAGTTAAACCTTGAAAACTAACAGGGCTTGCTTAGATTTAATAAAACCATATAGTTTATGCTACTCTGTAGTTGAAGAAATTTGAGTCCAACTGAAACTGAAAAAGTTGTCATAAAAATACATAACTTATTTATAAAATTATTTGAGCAAATGCTTTATAAAAATAATTTTTCCTCAAAAAAAAAATTTAGAAATAATTAAGTTTTAGTACGAATATAAATAAGAATGCTTAAAGAATTATTCATTCATATATATTTACTCTTTCTATTGTTAAATTCTAAAACATTCTATAAAACTAACTGCAAACTCTATTTAGAAATAAAGAAAGCTTATTCGTTTTGAATTGAATTCTAGTACTTAATTGTAAAATATGCATACATATTGTAAAGAAGTGTATACAAATATGAGTAACTAAATGAATGTATTTAAAATATTTTCTATTGTATTTTATTAAAAATTCAAAATATTTTTTTGCTAAGTACCTAATTCTATTTCAGAGAGAAACATGCTGTTAATTTCTGCTTTCCTGTTAGCATTTGGTAGGTCATTACATTATAGGACTTACATTATAGTTTTTACTAAGCTTCATTTTATTTGCATATATTAAAATTCCAAATTACCAAGAAGATTTAAATATTTGTTTCCAAACTGAACCGCAAAAATTAGCTAAAAGAAAAAAATATTTTTCTAATTAGAAATCAAAACACACACACACATATAAAGAGTTTTTTAGAGGTATAGAACTTTAAATTGCAATAAAACAACGATGTATTATTCGATTGACATGATTTTTATTCGAAAGATAATCTTGTGGCATTACATTTAAATATGATTTCTGGTATATGACTGCCACGGCTGGCTCGGATGTAGTCCAATTTGGACGTCCAATTTTCGATGACTTTTTCCAACATTTGTGGCCGTATATCGGCAATAACACGGCGAATGTTTTTATGAATGTATGTATTAATCAAATTTTTATTTTTATTTAATTTTCTGAAACGCTGTTTATTCATGAAGGCTTTCAAGGCAAACTAACAATTTGAATATACACTACTTGTTCATTTGTCATAAGCTTATCCTTCTTAATTATTACTTTTATTCTCTGAGAAGTACTTACAGATATACTGTATAGATATGCTTGAATTAGGTGCTTTAATTAATGCTCCCGAGAGACACTGTTCATTAATTTGAAATAGACATCAACATTTCTAGACCGCACAGTATCCTTTATTCAGAGCACAATGCTGATATTTTGCTATCGGTAAACATATAATTATTCATCTTAGTTTTTTTTATTTTGCTATATTAAATCCAGACATTTATAAAATAATTTTCCTAGTTATTTTTCGAATGTATAGAATGAACATATTTTTTAGATACAAAAATTGCAATATATTTTTACAATTCCGAAATTCTTGAATAAATCCGTAACTATGCGATGAATATATTAAAATCATTTAACTTACATTTAACAACTACTTCTTATTTATCTTATCTTTTTACTATATTTTTACGTCATCTTTTGAGCATGATTTAAACCAACCATATATCTTAGTTGATTTAACATGTATGTTTATAATTGGACTAGCAGTAATAAAATGTAGATAGAAAGAGAGCGGTGTTTTTATTTATAATCAATAATTGTTTCGATTAGGATTAGATCAAATGGATTACATGTATAGTTTATGAAAATATAATAATTAATAATTTACAGGAATGAAGTTATTTGAATAGAGTTAAATTAGTCATTTAAAAATTAGATTTTGTTGTATGTGTGTGGTTAGTTTCATTATTTATAACTAAATTTTTTTTTTTTTTTTATCCTTAATAAAGAGCAATTTAACTGCTTTTTTTTTCTTTTTCTTTTTGCTTATACAGTTTGAATTTTTATTCCTTTCATCAGCATGTTTGAAGTGATTTAATATTTCAGAAGGATTTTAATTCCTTACATAACGATATTTGTTTCTAAAATTAAACTTCAGCATGTTATAGTTATTATTTGAATTGAATAATTCTAGAATAATAAAAGTCAAAGGGCAATTATAAAACTAGATTTGATGTTAGCTCTTGTTGCGTATAAAACTTGAATAAAAGAGCAAAAAGAACCTCATTTGTAGCGTATCGGGTACGAACGGATGAATGTCGATTTCGGGTTCCGGAATTCTAAGCCGAATTTTTCTTTTTCTGTAACATGTTGCAGTCCACCCCTTTGTTGTTGGATTGATTGATTGAATATTAACGTCGCACTGTTCAGCTACACGAGGGCTTTTGGCGACGGACCACGTAATTTTGAACCATGGTCAAGTGACGTGGACGACACCTGAGCTGGCACCACCCTCTCTAACTACCACACCACACCAACGGGAGGACGTTTCAGCTCTCGACAGATTTAACGTGCATCGCTGCCCTACACGGTGGGTCTTTAGTGGTACTGGGGTGCCAGCTCAGGTGTCGTCCACGTCACTTGACCATTGTTCAAATTTAAGTGGTTCGTCACCAAAAGCCCTCGTGTAGCTGAACAGTGCGACGTTAATATTCACGCACTCACTCGAAGACGTTGAAATGACCATTCAGTCAAAACACACAGTTGAACCTGTTCTTGTGCACTTGATAAAAACCACATAAAAATAACCACACAAAAATTTCATGAATTCTTACATATAACACAAGCTCCAATTCGTCAAAATAATGCAGAAATTGTTTTCATGTGGTCGCACAAAAATAAAATCGCATAAAAGGACCGCACAAAAACAGGTTCGACTGTATTTTGTTTTAATGAATAGATATATCTTTGTGGCTTCACAAACACACACATCTTAGTTTTATTTCTTCTCAACCTAAAGGTCAAGTTACAATGAATTTTATAAAATTAGAAAAGCTGGAAGTGTGTGTGTGGGGGGGGGGCATTTAAATGATTCAAAATCTATCATGCCAAGCCTGATAAAATGTATAATTAATGTTTATTTCTACAATACTCTTTTTTTGAAACTGATATGTATGTTATTTTCTGGAGAATGTACTAAAATATTTCTTATTGTATAAATGTATTTTTGAGTTATGGCCTATTATTTAAATAATGGTCTCAAAGAATGACACATTTCTTGTAATATTTACTCGATCAGCTTTAAAATTTTTATAAAACCTTAAAACTTCAGTACATTTTCTAGATAAATGCATCTAATTCGTTTTGGTAATTTCCTTATGTGTGTCATTGTGATTATGATTTTTATAAAATTTTAACATTTTTTTAAAAAAATTGATCGAGTTAAATGTTAGTATTTATTGGTAATTGATTTGTTAAAACTTTTATAATTTTTTAGTATGCTATTTTTCAAAAAAGTACTCCGAACGTGTTCGGATACCTTAAGTAAAGCGCTGTACTTGTAACTCATAAACAAAATCCATGGGGTACCTAAACTGTTTTATAGGCGCAAGATTTTATCAAGCCAGTCTATCATACTGAACTCTGGTTAGTTCAGAAAAACAGTGTAAGGGACGTATACTAAACTTGGGATGCAGGAAAGGTCGAGAGATGGACTGATGGCACTGAAAAGTACACAGAAACATAACGGTGGAAACCTGGGAGTAAGTCATTCGTATTTATAGAAGACTAATAAAAATAATATTCTGCTATCGTAAGATATAACGATATTACCTTGTTTCTATCTAAAAGAAAACAGGCTCCCTGCAGAGAAGAGTACGAAGTGCGATTCCTACGGACTTTCCTATTGATTTCAAGAGATTAAATCTATGTTCCTTAAAACTTTAAAAATATCATGGTGAAACATTGATTTAGTTCGGAGAGGTTTCGTTTCTCCTAAAGCAGCCGATTTAAAAAATAACGTTGAGCAGAATATGAAAGGAAAATCATAAAAATTTCAAGTATAAACAGATTTTTCCTCGATATTACGTATGCGAGGAGAAAATTGAAAAATTACCTAACGAGAGCAGTTTACAGTCAAATTTTATTTCAAAAAGTTAAAAAAAAATTACAATTCATTATATATATTTCATTTAAAAAATGCACTTTAATACCGTTATATGCAAATGGATTTTATATTTACTCATTTGTTTAGTCGAATTGGTGTAGATATCTCCAGTTGTTTTGTATTATGTCATTAAAGCTACATTCGCATTGCTTTGGACTAGTTCAATTCAAGTTTTGAGATTTGTATATATATATTTCTCCATATCAGAGCGAAGTTCACTCTTCATTCATTCCTAGGCCACTCGGAGTACTCCCCTTGTAATACATTCCAACTACTCTCGTAAGAATTATTCTAAATTAAACTTTATTACATTATGGTCCATTTCGAAATAATTTTATTCTTTCCCTGCCGGAAGTGAAGCCTACCTTTAAAAAGATAATTCTGAATTGCTTTTCTCCACTTAAAACCGCTAATATTCTACACTATGTTAAAGTCAAAACTTAGTCTTGATGCATTTAATATGCAGAATGGAGTTTTAGTAGCACCAGGATTCAAACCCCATGACTCTACACAGGCACTGCCATCCGCGAGTTTACCACCGGGACATTAGTAAAGGATCACAATTGAAGGCTTATTTGCCAAATCGAATTCCATAAAACAATAAGTTGTGTAAAATGATAAAATATTTAAATATATTTTTTGAATTTGTAATTTAAAAGAATCGTTTATATGTTAATAGATTTTGCAAGTGAAGAATCCAATTGTGAGTAAGGCCAAGTAAATATATATATATATATAGAGAGAGAGAGGGGAGAGAGAGAGATCTTATCACAAACTTTACCTACTGTAAAGTAAAAGAGTGAATATTAACGTCGCACTGTTCAGCTACACGAGGGCTTTTGGTGACGGACTACGTAATTTTGAACCATGGTCGAGTGATGTGGACGACACCTGAGCTGGCACCCCCTCTCCTAACTGCCATACCAACTGTGGAGGAAGTTTTAAGCTCTTGACATATTTATCGTGCATCGCTGCCTTACACGGTGGGTCTTTAGTGTTACTGGGCTCAAACTCGTGACAAAGCCAGCCACGATCCGATACCATTCGGCTACCTCAGCTCGCTTCCCTACGGTAAAACTCGCTATCTCCATTTGTCCTGACTAGAAAATTTCAGTATGGAATACAGACTCAAGTACAGAATGTTTTTTTTTTACAATATTACATAAACATTTCTCTTGCACAAAAGGATGCAAGATCAACAGAGAAACCAATATAAAATAAAGCAACACAACTACAAAACCACAAACTTTTATTCTGGCCAAGTAAAAAAAAATGCTTATAAAATTACGTTTCTTGCATTAAAAACATGTCCAAAATAAATCTGAGATAAAAAGTATAAGAACCTCTCCAAATTCTTGTCGTCTTATGGTTTAATGGCGAGTAAAAGAAGCTCAGAAACTTCGTAGCGTATAGGTCCGCTTCCGCTGTAGACAATCAATTCCTTAAAAATGCTTACCGATTCCTCTTTAAATTGAGTCATTCTGTCTTCAGGTATCTCTAAGATAACTGTAGATAATGACAACAATTCTCCTGCAAGAAAATTTTAAAGCAGATTATACTTTAATGCTTAGTCTCTTAAATTTAGAGAACATTTAATGAGTTTGGTTTAGTCCATTGAAGAGAGTTAAAAAGGAATGGATTGCTTACAACAGCCAAGTCAAATTCTCGACTCGAAGCCATTAAAATTCAGATAGCATATCAATAATGCCGGAAAAAAATTCGCCTTTTTGTTTAAACTATTCTTCTTAACCGTTTGAGTCCCAGGGGGTATTGAAAAAACACTGTCAAAGAATACCAAACAGTGCAACCGTGCTTTTTCAGAATGAGTACGAAAAGACCCAAGTAGTGCGATAGCACTTCTTTTACGTCGAGAAATACTAAGCGGTGCGATAGAACTTTGTCCATTTTACACCGACGAATCCCAATCGGAGCTAGAGAGAGAGTACTGTTTTACCTAATGTAAAATGTACTATTTAAATTAAAAAGAGCTCTGCAATGTACTTGCTTCTTCGCGCAACTTCAACATTGGGTAACGCACCGACAGTTGTCCATTATGTTCGAAATGTACTGGATTTTCTCGACATAAAATTTCAATAGCGTGATTGCGCTGCTTGGGACCCCAAATGATTAAATAATAGCTGGACAACCAACGTTTGCATTGATAACACATTGATATTTTTAATTTGTTCTTATTATAACACTTTACATTAATTAAAGCATATGTCCCACATATAAATGTCAAGTCCTATACATATCCATCCTTTTAATTTAACGTTAATTTTAATTGAGAAAAATATTTGACTATTAATTTCGCTTTTCCTCTTCTTATAATGCATGATTTCGAAATGATTGCTTAGTACTTACTATTGCAACAGTATCAGTGATTTTGAAAAGGCCGCGGTAGCCGAGTGGTAAAGCTGTGGCTTGCTTTGTGAGTTCTGAGCCCAGTGAATTTTAATGTTCGCTGAAACGTCCTGTTGGTGTGTACACACGGGGGAGTTTTGGAATTACGGTCCGTCGCCGTCGTGTTTTGAACAGTGCGACGTTAATATTCAATCAATCAATCAATCAGTGATTTTGAACAAAGCTGAGCGTGTGAGTGAGTGAATTTTAACGTCGAACTGTTCAGCTACACGGGGGTTTTGGAGACGGACCTCGTCATTTTGAACCATGGTGTGCGAGGACGACACCTGTGAGCTGGCACCCCCTCTCCTAACTACCACACCAAAGGGAGGGCGTTGGAGCTCTCGACACATTTAACGTGCATCGCTTCCCTTACACGGTGGGTCTTTAATGGTACTGGCTCGAACGCGTGACAAGCCAGCCACGATCCGATACTCTGACCACTAGGCTACCACCGCCACTGCACGAATTCTATAAACGGAATACGCTGAGGGGAATATTGAGCATGTTGTCGAAAAATACTATGGGAAAACAATCGGAAGGGGAAATAAATTTCAATTTATATTTTAATTTCATTATTTTAAGTATTATTTTATTATATATTTATTAACCGATATTGTTAATTTTATTTCTTAATAATTTGATAAAGCCAAGATTCACATCTTGCCATATTTAACGAACGTTTAGCCTTAGAATGGCAGCAAGCAGAGAAATATGAAACTAAGCACATGGTTGTCCATGACCAGGGCCGCCTTTCCACTTAGGCACACTAGGCAAATGCCTAGGGCGCAAAAAAAAAGGGGGGGAGTTTGAATTACACCTAATATGCCACCGCCTAGCATGCCATGAGACAAGCATTTCTACTCTGAAAATAATGGAGATTGAAAAGAGATTGATTATGGAAATTGAAAGGCTTAACAGTTTGATGTCGCTATGCACCCAAAATGACATTACTATGGAAATTGATTGCAATGTTAAGGATTTTTCAATAATCAAAGCTCGAAGAAAACCTTTGTTGTACCAGAACAATGACAGTGATTCAACAAATAAGGATGTGTAAAAATAAAAGATAATAAGGCGATAAGTTATGAAAAAGATGATAATTAACAAGTTGAAAACAGTTCATACAATAATGTATACTCTATACTGTAATTGCAAACGATTTCATTGATTTACCTGTACTCATTCTCAAAAGAGTGAGTGGGTGGTCAATGATTTCGAAAGGTAAGAAATCAACATGAGTGGCCAAACTATACTATTATTCTTTTCTTATGGTTGCCAGTTAAGGACATGGCAGGTCTATAGGTGGTGGACAGCAGAAACTCTCCAAACATTAAAAACAAAGAAAGGGAGAAAGAGCAAGATTATTAAGGAAAATTCCTCCCAAACCAAAACCAGCAAGGTAAGAGCTGAAAATATAGCTACTTTGAAAATATTGGGGTAGGGGCGTAACAATTTGAAGTGCCTAGGGCTTTGCCAATGACACGCATGAGAACGGGGTTGCCAATTTGGCGAGTTATCTTGGAAGGTGGCAGGGTTACGATAGCTTCATTACCTTTAAATATATATGGGGATTCAAACTCGTTGTAGCTAATAGTGTTGTATCGAATATTTACTTTATTGACATCCCAGACAAAACGTTATTTTTGAACAGATCATAATCTAAGACTACAAGCGGGTGATCTTTAATGGAAAATTACGTCAACATCCAGTTAAAACCATATTTTTATATTAAATCATATGAGAGTTCGTTGCATTTAACCACGGTGAGAACTTTTCTTGTTGAATACGGATTTACGCCAAGAAGTATAGTTGGAGTTGTCCAGTTTTAAAATAATATAAAAGTTCCCCCTCCAATTCGGAATCCAGTGAACAGCACAACTTTAAAGATTCTCGAGTTCAACTGTGAAATTGGTAACATTAAGCACAACAATTGAAGCAATCGTACATACTTAGAAGGCTTTGATCATTTAAAAACTGAAGTGGCACATCGCTCCTTTCGCATCGAACGACCCGAAAACCAATATCTTCAATACAGTCTTGTAGTACCGTCTTCGAGATTTGCAGGGTAGTACAAGATAACCCTATTCGTCTGAAAAACAAAATAAATAAAATAAATAGATAAGGTGCTGAGTTTAAGTAAATTTATGAAATAAAAAAGGAAAGGTTCTCTTAGAATGCTACAAAAACCGCTTTCTTTGTTATCGATAGTAAAACAATTGCATAGATCAATTCTACATAGAGAAATACGAATAGAGTCTGATGTTATACACATTTTTCTACTTATCAACGATATATTTACAATATTACCGATAATCAAAATAATTCAATAATAATCAAAAGCGCTCTAACTTAAGCATGTTTGTTTTGAGTTATATTTGAAAGTTTATTATACAGTTATAGCAGTCTTGCATGTATTCAGGTTCAAGTTTTTCCGCTCTACAAATACGTCACCAAGACCAGATAGTTGTTAGTTATGCTAACTTCTGAGCCATGGGTTCGAATCCCATAGAAGCCGAAATTTCTCTCGAAAGGTTAGTGATCCGGAAAGAGGAATGGGAGATCTCCGGACCACCCCTGGGTTGTACTTTCTCAACGTTGGGATAGAAAGATGTCTAAAATTGTACCACAACCAACGTGAGACTTAAAGCTGCGGCCAAAATGACAGATGAAATCTAACTCCCTTGCCATGAATACCACGAACATCGATCAGGCACGGTCAATTTGGTGTGGATTTAGTCAAAAATATTTTAAAGCCCCATTGGCAACAGACTAAGTATTTCATAAGGTTAAAATGATACAAGTTCGGATTTTTCACTAAATATTACTCTAATTCAGTTTAATTTAATTTGCTATAGCATATTTTTTCACAAATACAGGGCGGCTATAATTAAACTGCATGTGTTATAGAGGTGCTAGACAGAAAACTTCTGGGAATATTCCAGTGAAATTTGGTATCTACACGTTTCAGAACATGCGCAAGCCAAATATGCAAAGAAAAAAAAGAAAACGCCATTTTCACCCGATACATGGCGCGGTGAAGTGTTTCAAAGCTTGTCGACGGTATATCTGCAAATCTTAAGCCCATCGAACAGTATAAAAACAAGACCACATTGAATAGCAATGTTGAAAGAACAATTGATTCTAGCATTCCAAGAGATACTTTGCTTAGAAACCACGGTATTTATACAGGACGGAGCATCCCTTCACATCGCTAAACCTTTTTAAAAAGTTGCTACATTTTTGGTGCGATCCAAGTCATAAGCAGTGGTTTTGAAAATGCCTGGCCCCCACGTTCACCGGACCTTAATCCTTGCGATTTTAAAAGGACATATGAAAAATATGGTTTATAGATAATAACATGCTTTTATTTCTGAATTGAAATCTAGCATAACGTGACACGTGGGGTGGGTTAAAACAGACATTTTAAATGCGACGGTGGACCATGCAGTTTTACGTTTTCAGCATGGGGTTGCATCTAGTGGTTCGCATATTGAGCACAGCTTGTGATAATTTCATTGAATAAATAATTGTCTGATTGTTTTTCAAAGCATTTTTATGGATTGTTTAATTTATGATCTTAATTTACGTTAATTTTTTGATTACATGATACTTTAAACATTTAATCACTGAACCAAATTGTATGGAATTTTAATAAACTGCAATTTTGTATATTGTTTATATGCCGCTTAGAATGTTATTATGCTCTATCAGTTTTGGAAGTTGTATATGCCACCGGTGAGCGTTGAAATACGGGACAACACCATCTATCGGAGAAAATGGTGTTTTCCTTTGCATATTTGATTTGCGCATGTTTCTGAAACGTGTAGACACCAAATTCCTCTGGAATATTCCCAGTAGTTTTCTCTCAGCACTCCTTGAAGACTTGTAGTTTAATTATGGCCACACTATACATATATACGGAACTAATGTGACTTAGGCAGAGAGCTTCATTTTTCAAGTGACATCCTTATCAATCGGCCATAGTATAATTACAAGGTTTGTCGTATCGACTTGCTTCGAAATGCCGCTTAAATACCAAATTATTTTCACTATAAAACCTGCAAAAATTTATCGTGGTGTTTTCTTTAGCAAGCTCCCTTTTCGGAGGGGGGGTATCCACGATCAGATCGTTACTTCAATCAGTCTGTAGTTGTTCGATGGGTCATCCAAGATATGAAAATCGTTATAAGCAGTATCATTTTTAACACGCTTTTATAAGCGTCACTTATATGTAACGGAATCATTGAACTCTATTTTTACCCATTTTAAAACATCAGTTTAAATCAAAATTTTACACAATAGTCAAGAACCGATGCCAATACAATAATTTCATAATTTTGATCCTTTGTCCTGATTAGGATAATTAGGAATAATGATTTCCAGATTTGACGACTAATTCCATGCGTCATATCTAGACGACGACTAATTCCATATTCGGAGAGTAAAAGATTGTTACAACCCTAAAAGTATTCTTAATGTTAAAAGGAATGGTGCATCAGCATTTTTTACCATAGTGTAAACAACTGTCTAATTTTTCTGAAAATGGAATTAAAAAGACTAGTACATGTGTAAAAGTAGTTTATGCTCTAACTGCTAAACTCGGACATAAAGTCTGTTTTTCTAAATTCTCTTGTCGGATCTGTGGAATGAAAAATTCATTGCTTCATTTTACCAAGACAGCCGATAATTGATTCAGAAGTCACCGGATTAAATAATTTCTCAAAAAAAATCTTCGATTCAAAACGTGCACTTTTTATGTCTAATGCTGATACAAGTTTTAGAGAATTTTGAGCTCTTTTTAGTGAAAAATATCTTTCACTTTACACCTTTTTTCTGTATGAAATATTTCAAACTTAGCTCTCTTTTAGATTTCCTTCATTTGGCTGATCCTACATTTTGCAAACCAGGCCGTATCGACGCAATGATAGGATGCTAATGGTTATTCCAGATTCTAAAAAACGTCGCATTTAAGATTAATTCATCAATGAATAAATGATAGTTTAAGAAACTAAAAAAGCACGCTTTTAGTGTAGATCGAACTAAAAAATTAATTCTAATTAAAAAAACAAGCTTTTATGGTTAATCAAACTTAAAAGTAAAAAATAATTCTTATTAGAATAAATCGATTAACGAGAGTTAATGTCATTGTGGTAAAAGCGTGAGGGGGCTTTGTAATTCATTTTTACTCAGCATTTCGGAATAGAACTAGTAAGAAATTATAACACTTGAGATCGAGCACCCCACGCTTTTTTCACAATGACATTAATTTTCTTGGTGATCATTTTATTCTTATACTAAGAATTTTTTTTTACATTTTAGTTCGAGTAACCCTAAAAGCGTGTTTCTTAGTTTTTTTTAAACTATAATTTTTTGTAATGAAAAATTTCAGTATGAAACTCTATTAACAATTTTGTCTTTGTATATATTCGAGTTTGAACATAAATTTACTTAACCTATACTGCGCCCAATTTGTACTTATTTTCTGCAGCCATGTTTGAAATGGATTTGCAATAATAAACATAATTCCTGCATGTCCACCAGGTCTCAGCAAGTCATACATGTTTTGGAAAGCCATCTCTTTGTTGGTGATATGTTGAAGCACATTCCTGCACACAATTTTATTTACGCGGTTTCTATAATCTTCAAGACTAGAACTGAAGAGAGATTTTCCTTCAGTTAATGCAATCAAACTTTAAATTCATGACTATTAAATACTAAATTTACTCATCAACTGCCTACAGTTAAAATATGCTTTCGATTCCTGTATATCAGTGAGTCAACTTTTTTCTGTTGCATTACACTTAACAATTTCAAAATTTGGCGGCACACTAACAATAAAATAAGTTAAAAAGAATATTACTTATCTTTAAAATACACTAAAATAGATTATCATTATTTTCAATATTAAAAAATATATACGAAAAATACAGCTAAATGTTTATTGAGTAATTAATTACAAATCACAATTATAAGAATGCATTTAATGCGAAATTAGAGCTTGATGAATTTTGATAATTTCGTTTATATTGGGTCGTAATGCAACTCTCATTTCGTCATCTTCATTTAAATGTCTCCATCATTCCCCCCTTTTTATATTTGTTTATGATGAAAATACGAATTCATACATGAGATATAGAAAATTGTGACGATACTTTTAAAGCCTTTTTGGCTATTGCGACATAATTGCCTCCAATTTTCATCCAAAATGAATTATTTGACTCTTCGTATGTTTTGAAATTAAATCTCAATTTTTACAGAGTGAAATTATATATATATATAGTTCTTCCTCTTCATTCAAAGTTAATTCATGTACAGATGTATCCGTTATCAAAAATGGATTACAAAACCAAATTAATTTTTTCCGTTTCTAAATTTAAGAAATAATGTTAAGCCAGAGTATGAATTAATTTTTAAAGAAAAAGTTGGCGAAACACTTCAAAAATTGGGTGGCACAGTGGTTGAGGATCACCGCTGTATATTGAGAAATCCAAGACCGCTTAGTAACCGATCAAGGTTTTTTAAAAAAAAAAAAAGGTATTTTTTAGGAGATTATATATTGCATGCCCTCCTTCGATTTTGTACACTTGTGCGCAAGTTAATTTTTAGTTTCGAAAAAAATTTGCTTATAACATAATACTCTTAGGTATATTGGGAATTTCATAAATGAAGATGACTGATTAATAACATTTTCATTTAATGTAAGTTTTAATCTATGATTATTTTGCGTTTGTATTGGAACTCCAGCCCGTTACAGGTCTTTTACAAAACATGCTAAATAAAAATATTTTAAAACTATTGCAGTGAAATTATGTTCACTATCAAATATATCTTATCACTTAATCCGAAGGCAATCGATGTTTATTTTAATTTGCACGAAGATTACTGAAATAAACCTAAAGTTATTATATATATATAACGGAGATAATAAACTCCAACCTCTCAAAAGTATTTGAGGTACAGTCGCTTTTTACTATTCTTAATTTCAGTTTATATTATAACGAATACTATAACTTTAATTCTTCAGAGGGGCGAGAAATATCCAAGAGGCTCAAATGAACTAATGAAACATCGTGCTAAATGGCAAAGTAAACCTGACTGGTCAAAGAAGAAACTGGTACAGTAAGAAATGCAAAATGACGGATTTGCAGTGCCTGACTCAAAACGTAGTTTAAATACAGTAATATCCCGAACTTACGCAATAGGTGAGACTGAGTGATAATCGCGTAATCGGGGTATGATTTCGCATATAAATACTTGTCATTTTTTTTAGTTAGGCTGAAGAAGAAAGAAAGTAGTCTTGGGAAAAAAATGTTAAGTAAAATCTCAGAACACAAATACAAAATTGCAAACTGACTTTTTGTTGTAGAGGGTATCATAAAATCTAACAAAAAATACCGGCTGAAAGATTTTTTTCTCCAGCAAAATTTCCTCATGGCACGCTAGTAATTTTTTCATTCCTTGTTTTATTAAAAAAAACCCCGCTCAACGTTGAAGTCAAAATTTTCTGAAATTCGTAACACTTTTTTAATCAAACTGAGGCTTTCTGTCAATGTCCAAACCGTCATTCGATCTGATTGAACTAAGTTTAAAGACTTGAATTCTTCAATGTCTTCTTACTCTTGCTCATGCAATTCTATGAGCTCATCCATTGTCAGCTCTTCTTTGTGGGAATCTATCTTGAATGTCAGCAGTACTCACTTCTATATTTTCCCATCAAAATTGACAACTTCTTCAATCACATTACCACAATTTTGCCTTTTTTCCCCTCCTCAAAAGAAATTGACGAGATCCGAAAATCGCTTAACTCCGGATTCGCGTACATCGGGGTATTACTGTATTACATTTCTTTGTCATACCTATTTGAGGTAGACTAGAATAGGACGATGAAGGATCCTTTTTACTGTGGAACTGATATTGAACTCTCTCCCCTATCCTTTTATTCGAATGAAGAAAAAAAATCTTTCGCTTTATTTCAATTTATGTGCTGTAAAAATCTACTAAGAAGAGACAACCCAAGGAATTGGAATTAACAGGAAATTAAAGGGCTCTAGCGTAGTCTTTAATTTCTATAAGAACCCGAGTACATAAAATCGTGAACCTTGAAAATAAAAAGGAGCCGTCTTCAGCGCCTCCCCCCCATTATTAGTAGAATTAAAATAAGACATTTATCAAACTTTCCAAACATTCAGTGGAATAAGTATGTCTCATGTTGTTTATACAAAAAACAGGAAAGAAAAATACATGCTTGAAGTTATTAAATATTCTCTCCCTTGACATAATTATAACTATCTAAAGGTGCCATAAGTTCCAATACGGTTATAATGGAGTCAAAATCCAACGCTTTGAAAACAAATTTTAAGATGCTTTTAGCATTACACCTTTTAACTTCATACGGGATTTAAGTCTCTTTGCCCAATCATTCAACGAGACATACACTACCAAAAGGAGAATTTCCCTCTTTGCTTTCCTTCAAGAACGCCGAAGATTATTCAGATTGGGATGCCGATTTTTAGCCTCCCTTCGTCTCCAATACTGATCACAATTTATAGTAGACCTACATTTCGACGACTGAAAGGCCAATCTGTATTCTTTGGAAGTCCGCCATATTCTTCTCCAATCACCGCTGGATCATCCTCGCTTTATGAGCAGGAGAGAGAGCAGCCTATTAGAAATTCCAATCATTTAAAATTGAACAGGTTTACGTTCATGGGCCTCACTGTTGTTTTTATGTCATAACATCTTCATAACCTTTTCCGTGATTTTCCGTCTTTTCTCAAAAAAATTAATTTAAGACGACTTCATACCCAACACCACATCAAACCATTACAGTAAACTAATTGAGAACTCTCTGTGAGCCTCCCCAACCATCTATTTAGCAATCCTTGAGTGTACACCATCATTCTAGTTGAAAGATTCTTCAACGTCAAACATTTTCTCGTCCGTACACAGAATCAGGCGAGTTCATTATAAGCGTGCCGCAACAATGCTTCAGCTGTAAGGTACCTCTAGCGCTTTGGTTATTTTGTTCGAAAGTAGCCTATTATATATTGTTCAATAGCCTCTTAGTCTGTCTTCGTTTACAATGCAACATATTGTTTGTTGCGACACGTTTATCTCTTTAGCAAGACGCATGACTTGAAATCATTTAGAAAACTTTTTGATCACTGCCAAATCCAAATAAGGTTGTTAGAGACACTAGGGGTAACCTCAGATGAGTGAGTGAGTGAGTTTGGGGTTTTTTGGCGCAAGAGCCAAATCTGGCTATACTGCGCCATAGTGAAAATCTGTGATCTAGACGGGAAAAGAAAGAAAGGATAAATTGAATGACAAGAAGGAGGGTTGAAAATAGAGAAAGATCACTAGGGGACCCCAAGTTCGTGAAGCCCGTGTTTACCAATGATAGTAAACCCCTTGGGAAAAGGAAAAGATCACTAGGGCACCTCGGGATTGTGACACCCATACTCACCTAAAGAAAGTGAGCTTCCTGAGGGGGGGTAACCTCAGGTATACTTATGGAAAACAACTTTGTCCATTCTTGTTGAAATTATTGCCTTCCGATCTAGTATTGGAATATAATAAATTAAATAGTGAACTTGTAGTGGCAAAATCTTATGGATTTCTTAGCTAAATAACTAAATTCGCGCGAGGAAAGGGAAAGAAAGCAAACATGTGTCAGGATTAACCCAGGTCTAAGAAAAAAATATGACTCGGAAACCATCAACAACCCACCAATTGCAAGCGCTTCAACTGCTGTAGCGTTAATAGGCGCTTGCTTCAAATGCGTTAAATCAAATCTAGCTCGTTTTTGCAGATCGAAAGTTCAGTGCTCGGATTGTGAGGAATCGCATGTGTTTGTTACGTGTGAATTCACCACAAGGCCTCGCAAAAAATAAAAATCTGATGAATCGAACGAAGAAAGTAAAAAGAATATTCTTTGACAAATAACTCACGTGGGCCTCTTGTAATCTTAGAAACTTAAGTTGTAGGTCTTAGAGAAAAAATAAACAAAGGTTTGTTACAGTTTTTTTTAATAGACACTGCTTCACAAAAAAGTTATATTTCTAAATATGCGACTTCTTTAATGAAGTTAGAATCTATCGGAGAAGAAAAAAATATTTCGGGGCCTTCTGGGGAGGATCAGAGACTGAGGAAAATCATATCAAATATTTAATTCACGTTAGTAATATATTCGAAATACGTATCATTGTAAATTTAAAGTTCTAGACCAAAAACCATTTGCTATGGGATACCTAGAAATGATATTTTAGTTCTTTTGACCAGGAACTTATATAAAAGAAAATCAAAATTTTCTTAACTGATAGGTACATCCCATATAAATAATTTAGTATTTGAGAATTCCGAAAATAAAATGCACATATTAATAGGAGCAAACATTACTGTAAAGTTATTTACAGGGATGTTAAACCTTACATCGGGATTGACTTGAAACCTTGTTGGGATGGACAGTCCTCGGAAAAAGATAAAACTGAAACTTCGAATAGTTCGTTATTAGTACTTTCTTTACATGTTAATAATGTAAAAATTTCAGATTTCTGGACATTACATTGGATTCTCTTGGAATAAAATAGGATAAAGTATATAATTATTAGGAAACTCAGGAACTTACTCTAGAACATTTTAGAAAAACAGTATGTAGAGACAGTACTGGTAGATTTAAAGTAAATTTACCCTGGTTATATGAACATTCACTTTACAGGATAATAAAACGTTAGCTCAAAGAAGACTTAAATATATAGTTAAGGTATCCGACTACGTTCGGAACCATGATTTTAAAAAAGCGCATAAATGGATCATTTTCATTATATTTAGTGTCACTTAGTTAAGAATACATGCATAAAATTGTGTTAAGGACATTTTGACAAAAAAAAAAATTTAAATATAATATGTTGGCAAAAATTTAACTTAGAATAATCTTTTTTCCAAATGTTTTCATTTAAAGAAAAATGGTTCTATTATAATAATATTTTGCCTGTATATAGCTCAGACTTCTCTACAGAGGCTCAACTAGAATTTTTGAAAAATTCACATTTGCAGAGTTACCACCAATTGAAATAATTATTCGCGGTTTTTTCTTAAAATTGATCCCCATTGTCGTAAAATATGAATAAACCCACTTCTAAGTTATATATTTCAAAAATTCTAGTTGAGCCTCTGAACAGAGGTCTGAGCTATATGCAGGCAAAATATTATTCTAATAGAAGCATTTTTCACACAAGGAGAACATTTGGAAAAAAGAATATTCTAAGTTAATTTTTTGCCAAAATATTATATTTAAATAAATTTTTTTTGTCAAAATGTCCTTAAAACAATTTTATTCATATATTCTAATCTAAGTGACACTAAATATCATGAAAATTATCCATTTATGCGCTTTCGAAAATCACGGTTCCGAACGTAGTCTGATACCTTAAATCCTTGAAATTAAAAACAGATAAGAAGAATATAGAGAGGTTTTTAACCAGTGGGAAAAAGACGGTATTATCGAGGAAATAAACGCAGATGAGATTAATACAGAAGATTCGGTGGTACATTATCTGCCTCACAAAGCAGTTTTTAAAGATAACTATCGCTAAAGTGCAACCTGTATGACGGATCTGCAAAAACCAAAAACTTAGTATCGATATGAGACTGTATAGGAAAAGGTCCAAATGTTATTTAAATGATCCTTGCTATTCTGGATAGATTTAGATGGAGGTAGGGGGAAATCGGTGCTAGCAGTAGCTTTGAATGTTTTAGATCAATCAGAACATGTAAAGAGCACTGATATGAAACTAAAAAGTTCATTATATGTAAATAATTGCGTTGCTAATGTGAATTTTGTTACTGAATTAAATTCTTTTAAAGAAGAATCTCTCTCAAAAAATTATAAAAAAGTGTTAAATTTTATGTACGGGGATGGAAAAATAATTTTCTTCCAGAGATAGGAAAAAATGTATCAGATATTTTTGGAATCACAGAAGTAAAAGGAGCATCAGTTTCGGGTCTCACATGGGATAGCCAAAAGGACACCTTGTCATGCGAGCATATCAAAACACATAAAGACAATGGACAAATGTCCAAACGAAAAATATTGTCCATCGAGCACAAAATCAATGACCCGATAGGGTTTACGTCTCCAGTTACCCTGCTTTCTAAACTATTTCCTCAAGAATCTTGAAAGAATAAGATCTCTGGGGATAAAAAATTACCCTGTGATATTGTTTATCGATTCGAAAAATGGTTAAAACATCTAGATGACTTAAGAGATTGCAATACCTGGATGCGTTTAATACCAGATTTAGACACCTCAAATAGTATCTCCCTGCATGTGGTTTTGTGATGTCAGGAAGTTGGCTGATGCCACATTCATTTACACGAGAAGTGAAACGTCTAAGAAAAAAGCTAATTGGAATGCTTTTGTTGGAAACAAGAGAGATCTAATTGCTAAGTGATTCCGACATTTGGAACTTTCTGCCGGGTATTATGAATCCAGCGGACTTACCATCGTGTGGGTGCAATGCGAAGAAACTAACTAAATCCCACTGGTGGGAGGGCCCCCAGTGGTTAAAACGTCCTATTGAAGAGTGGCCAAAATCAGAAATATTTCCCAATTTAGAAGTTAGAGAAGGAAAAATGAAAAGCCGTTGAAATCCCAATGAATACTGAATATAAATTGGGGAATCTTTTTGATCACTTTTTTCATCGTTTTAAAAAATCGTCTCAGTGATTGCCTGAATTTCCCGATTTTTACAAAATTGTAAACTGAAGAAGGAATACCCTGCTAGAAAGAAATCACGCTGAGCTCTCTATAATGAAAATCTTCCATACGGAAGCATCTTCTGGTTCAGAAGGTAAATACTTAGTCAACATTCAAGCGATTGTGGTGTACCGGAATAAATTGAAGCAAGACCTTCAGAAGCAATTTCAAGAGGAATATCTCGAACTGTGTGATTCCACTACTACTTCTCTTAATGATTATACTTCCAGTAATATACTCCCTCTTTCAGATAACCCTGTAGAAGTTTGTCTTCCAGGCTCTGAAGCAGCTGTACCCATTATTCCAATGGCGCCAGTGGATTTTTCCACTGTCCGTCTTCTTGATGAAAACAGGAGTCCGGTCCATGATGGGGTTCCTCAATAGATAAAACGAGACTAGTCCGGATGCCAGTCTATCTGTCAACCTAACCGATGCTGTACCTGTTTTCCCATTGACCATCATGGATGATCCTGTATCAGCCTTTCCACTGACCATCCCAGATGATTCTGAGCTATAGGAGATAAATTGATGGATTTATTGGAGAGCCTGCTTCCCGCAGGGAAGCTCAATCTCCAGTCATGATGACTTGGATGAGTTAACATTAGTTCAGCTTTCACTTAGCCCTTTGCTGCTTAATTAAAAAATATTGTGTTGATAAATTAGAGATTTAACTGAAATGATTAAAGAATTTACTTGTGTGTAGGAGAGAGACTATAGTGACTCTTAACCCAATAACAGAACAATAAAAACGAAGTATGGTTGGGTTTGCAAAACCCGTCAATAAATAGAAATTTTAAAATAGTAATATTAAATTTTGGTGGAGGAGTGTTTTAAAAACTGTTATATAACATCAAACATATGTGAATAGCACTTTCACCCACCAGAGGACTCCAGTTGCCTCAGGATATAAAAAAACATGCTCTTTGTTTGCAGTTTTTGGAAAGACACCCAAAAGGGTCTAAGGGTTTTTATTTCTAATTTGATATGTCTTGTGTTTATAAATAGTTTAACAATGTATTAATTCTTAACAAATAATTTTAATTAAAATTCAATTCAGTATGAAAGAAACAATGCTTTATTTCTTAATATTAGATATTTTGATTCAGTCTGCTTAGTTTAAGTCACCGCAGATCTCTAATTTTAGCATAAGAAATTATGGCCCGATTAAGAATAACTTGAATTGCCTTGAAGTTTTGAAGAGGTTTTATCAGACTAAAATTGCTCTATGCAAGATACTTGAATTAAATTATCAGTTTAAAGTATTCCTTGAAGTTTAAAAGAATTAAATGAATGGTCTATTGACTTCCAATTCAATAAAAAACACTTCTTTCCACTGTCAAAAGAAACTATAAAAATTTAATTTGATGTATTCGTCACTTTAAATTTACGAACCAGAAATGAATAAGAACAATGGCAAAACTCCTTGAAACTGAACGTAATTCTGGCACATTAATATCAATTCGATTTTCAGGGAATTTTGCATGTGTTGCAATATACATAAATACAAAATATTTAGCGTGTATTAACAAGTAAATATTACCACGCGACTCAATGTACCCACTCCGACACAAGTTGCAAAGGCATTTAAACGTCTTAAGATACGAGACATTATTTTGCGCTTAAAACACACGATAGAAAAGCATTTAGAAAAAAGAATCAAACCTGTCAGCTATATCAACGAGATGAAACTGAAGGATTGAATTTCTAAAATACTCCGCAAAAAATTCATCCTCCATTATTTTCTTCGATATGACGCGATATTTGTCAGTTGCAAATAGACATCCCATCCGTGGAAACTTCTCCAGTAACGCTCTGGTGCACAAGAAATGAGCTCCACAGCCGATATCCATTAACGTATCGTTAGACAAATCTTCCCAATTCAGTTCCGTTTTGCATCTATTTATGAATTCATGAGCTGGTCCCGGAAGTCCTTCATTCGGAGCCCTTGCTTGAGCCATTTCGGATTTTTGGAACCTGATAAAGCAACAAGATATAGAATCATTATTCTTCCAATAGACTAAATCTTTCTTCATGTAAGAATTTGGTTCTTTATTTGTACTTTAATAAGTATTGTATCAATAGATTCGCTTAAAACGAAATTGTAGTTGAATAATCCTTTGTGCAAGAATGAATTTCGCGCGGAAATCTTCCGAATCTTACAAATTCTGGAATGTTCGTGTGTATCTTAATCATTGTGATTCTATTATGGGCAAAAGTCTTAAAAATAACCTCCAAATATACATTTATAAATTACATCAATCAATTGGAAAATGTATATGGTAGTGACTTGGTCTGTTAATTATTAGTGTCTTTTGTGTTTAAGCTAACACCAGCGGATAACATAAAAAACACACATTTATTAATCTCGAGAATGGCAATACCCTCCGTGGTTCATTGTCTCGGAGTAACTGCTCGAAAACTGAACCAGTAGGGTTGCCAGATACAATATAAAATATTTACAAAGAAATGCTACAGAGCCAGTAGCCACAGAACCTCCCCCCTCCCAGTGTCCAAAACTGGTACAGGAGGTCTTACAGCAATCAGGTTGACACGTATCTTTATGGAAAATGCACTCGGCAACCAGAGCGGTGGTTTGGGTAGCAGGAACCTCTTGTGTTTTAGGAATAAAAGATAGTTGGTTAGACTCTATTGTGTCAGACAACATGAATACTGGTTTGACTCAATAGAAACACATATTTCCTCGCCTTGTCGCTGCAGAGTTATGAGTTTTTCAGAACAGCAAAAGGTCTATCGTAGGGAGGTTGTAATGGTTTTCTGAGAGCATCATGTCGTAAAAATACGCGAGTTCATTGGGAAAGTTCTGGGTGTAAAAAAACAGCTTTACGTCCATGTGAAGATGTAGGAACGGGTTTGGGATTATGCATAGCTTGTTTCAGTTGCTGTACAAACTCAGAAACGTATCTTGGAAAAAATCGCTGGGTAGACGAATAGTTGTACCGTATACCAGTTCCACAGCAGTAGCATTAATGTCCTCTTTAATGACAGAGCGCAAGCCAAGGAGAACAAAAGGTAGGACTTGTGGTTGGAGTGGCGTGAGCCATGAGAGCGGCCTTGAAATACCGGTGTGTACGCTCCAAGAGTCCATTGGATGAAAGGTAGTATACGACGTGGTTCTTATCTTGCTAATTCCTAAGCACGCACATAATTCCCTACTGAGGTGAGACTCAAATTCACGGCCCTGGTCTGTTGTAATCTGACCAGGAACTCCAAATCATGGAATCCACTCACGGATTACTGTTGCTGCCACTGTCTCTGCTGTCATATAGGAAATAGGATATGCCTCTGGCTAACGAGAAAAACGATCAATGGCTGTAAGGCAGTGTTTCTCAAAGTGTGGGGCGCACCCCCGGGGGGCGCGAGCGTATCGAAAATTTAAAGATTTTTTTTTAAAAAAATAACCGGAAAGAGAAGTAAAACAAAATGCTTTCTTCCATAATAAAAAAAAATACACACAACAGCACTGACGTAATTTATGTTTATTATCTGGCTTTTTTCCGTCATCAAATAGCTAACTTTGTGATCCCAAAACCAAACTAAAGAAAAAAAACATTTTGTTTTATTTGCTGTATTTCCTCAATGAGAGATTTTTTTATTACGTTTTAACATAAAATATTACTCGTTAAAAGAAAAAACGAAACCCAGACCCTGAGAAAAATTCTAAGATAAACAATTCACCACTGTAATTATTATTGAAATACTGTACATTAGTTGTAGAAAAAGAAAAGGAAGTCATGATTCACTTTTCAGCCAGGCTGCATAGTACGCTTGCTAATCATTTGATTGACCTTCAATCTTATGGTATGGTTATTATCAATATTAGTTCCCTCCCATCTTTTATGCGTTTGCTTTTCGCTTAGGGAAATTGTAAATAATTGAGTTTTACGATATTTGGAAAAAGAATTGATTGGTTTAACATTTCTGTAGGATAATTGAAAAGTGTCTGATTTGCGTCCTTTATTATGGTCTTGTACTTTTGAATCATTTTAGTTCAGTTTTATTGGATTTTTTCTAAAATCATCAAAGAATTGAATAGTCCTTGAAAGAAGGTAAGTATACTTTCTATAAATTAAAATATTCACTAGAATTCCGATTTGTATCGTGTAGAGTAAAAATAATTCTAAACAAATGATTGGGGTGACTGAGTCTCCCCGCACTACCATTAATGTTAGTATCGAGTACGCGCCTGCTCCCGGGTTAAAACATTTTGAAGTCTTCTCGCTTTAAATGTTAAAAAGTAACACAATTATTCTTCATCGGAATTTTATATTCTTTTTCATAATTTAACATTAATTCTAAATGCTAATTGTGTGAGGTTTAAAATTACAGTTCTTTTAAACAGTTATTTACAATTATAGCATTTATCTAAAAAAAAATCATTTTACATTCTTGTATATAATGTCGTGCACACAGTTTTACTCTCCTTACAGATCAGCTATTATATCAAGAATAATGTTTTATTTTTTAAAAAAATGAACTCGTGCGAAGAGTCGGTGTTTCAGCCAGTATACGTTTGATGTATCAGTACTGAAGAAGGTATTTTATAAATAATTTCTTATTACTGAATTTGGCCGCGGTAGCCGAGTGGTATAGATATCGGATCGTGGCTTGCCTTGTCACGAGTTCGAGCCCAGTACCACTAAAGACCCGCCGTGTAGGGGCAGCGATGCACGTTAAATCTGTTGAGAGTTGAAACGTTTTCCCGTTGGTGTGGTGTGGTAGTTAGGAGAGAGGGGTGCCAGCTCAGGTGTCATCCATGTCACTTGACCATGGTTCAAAATTACGTGGTCCGTCGTCAAAAGCCCTCGTGCAGCTGAACAGTGCGGCGTTAATATTCAATCAATCAATCTTATTACTAAATTAAGAACAAGTTTAATAATTATTAGGGACTTCCACGGGCTTGTCTTGTAGAGGAAAGTTTTTCAAAGGAAGGTTTAATATCAGAAATTGACACTTAAAGAGTTATTTTTCTATATTTAGCTGGGATCTATATTTTGTCTTCAAGGCATCCACTGCAGAAAATCCGGTTTGAAAAAGGTAGGATGTTGAAAATGGTAATAGTATACGAAGTGCTTTTGTTTTCAGTACAGATAATTCCTCATCCACCTCTACCCCAAATTCAAAGAGCGATTTATTACAAAATTGCCTTTTAATTTTTCACTGGATGTGAAATTTATGAAAATTTCTTCTTCGGAAGTTGAGAGCCCTTCTGGAGTATCTTGAAATAGATCCTTAATCCACTTGTAACCTGCTACCAAGCTGTCCTCATCCAGAAAATACTTTTTAAAATTCTTTGCCAACATAGCTAAATGATTTTACATGTTTTAAAAACAACTTTCATATGTTGTTCTACAGATTTGTAAGTTTTAACACATATCGAGCTGGGGCTTTTTTTCCATCATTTACTTCAGTAGTGGTAAATCCAAAATTTAAGTATTTTTGAGAAGATCGCCTTGATTTAATTTTCGGAACCATGCTCGTTCGTCTGTGTACTTGTTGATTCTTTATTATGGTCGAATGTTTGCTTACGACTTAAAAATGTATGTATGATATTGTTTTAATCTACTGCCGTAAATACTTAATTACCGTGAATTACAATTAACGTGGAAATTTTAAAAAAATGTACATTCAAGCTAGATTCGGTAGCTATAGGAGTATCCAGTCGACCAAAACTGACTGGAATTGTACGAGGAAAAGCATTTTTACATGTTTTGCGCAGACGTCCGATAGGTTGCTCAGACTCACGCAAACGTACCCTATAATGCCAGATGTGATGGATATGATAGAGAGCGACATTGACTAGACTATTTTTCTAATGACATTTGTACTTTGAGAAATGAATGCTGAAGGAAATAAATCTTTAATTAAATACATCATTTTACGATCTGTTCCAATTTAAAAATTAGAGAAAGAAAAATAACAAGTAATATATACTTTAAGTAATTTTCTTAAAATATATATTACTTAAAAGTTACATATACACAAAATTTAATATACTTATCGTATTAATTTGTACGGTTTATAATTAAGATCGTATTGTAACTTTATAGCGTCTCTCTCTCAAAGTGTATTTTTATTGCAGTAAATACATTATTGTTGTACAGGGGGGCGAGACAAAAATTATGATTGAAAATTGGGTCGCCAGTATTGAAAGTTTGAGAAACACTGCTTTTAATGTATGAGTGGTGCACAGAGTATTTTATGACTAATTAATTCATACTAAATTAAGAACAAGTTTAATAATTATTAGCTACTTCCATGGGCTTGTCTTACAGAGCAAAGTTTTTGAAAGGAGTTTTAAGATAAGAAATTGACCCTCTGAGTTCATTTTCTATATTTAGCTGATATCTATATTTTGTCTTCTAAACAACTACCGCATTTTGTAATATGTTCCAATTTAAAAATCAGAGAAAGGAAAAATATAACTTAGTAATTATCCTATTACTTAACTTTCTTTTGCTTAAAAGTAACATATACAAAATTTAATACTTATGTCATGAATTTGTACGGTTTATAATAAATATTGTTGCTTTATCGTAAAAGTGCATTATTATTGCATTCAGTAAATTATTATGTATAAGGGGGGGTCGCGATAAAAATTGTGATTGAAAAGGGGGGCGCCAGTATTGAAAGTTTGAGAAGCACTGCTGTAAGGCAATAAGAAAATACTTGGGATGGATGAAGGGGTCCAATAATATCCAAATGGAGGTGGTGAAATCGAGCATCTGGAACCTTAAACTGACCAAGTTCATTATTTGTATATCGTTGAATTTTAACTCGTTGACAGGGAATGCAGCTACGGGTCCAACTGCGGATATCTTTGTTCATGGAAGTCCATACGAATCTTTTAGAGATTAGCTTTGTAGTAGCACGGATTCCAGGATGCGAGAGGTTGTGCACTGCAAGAAAGACGTTTCATCGGAGAGCATGAGGCATGCAAAGGCGTACTGTACCCGTGGAAATATCACAATATACACTGCTGGACAATTGCTAAGGACGGGTCACAAATTGCTATGTAGCATAACATTAAGCGAAACATGAGGCCTAGTAGGATAAAATATAGTTGCCACACTGTTCAGACATTAGAATAAATAATATTTATTGTTCTGGAAAGTACAAAAGCTGTGAAACATCTGAAAGAAAAAAAAAATGTTCATTTGATCTGCGTACGGAGAAATGGAACAATGCATCTAAAAGTCAGCAGGCACCTTTTAAAGAAAGGTATCAGTACGGGATATGTCCACCGTGGAGTGTGATGCAACATTCCACACGTCGTACCATACTTTGCACAACATTCATTATCCAGCAGCTGTTAAGGCAATTTATCCCATTCCTCTGTGAGTACACGGATGAGGGTGTTCTTGTTTGTCGGAGGATAAATTCGACCAGCAACTTGCCTCCCCAAAGCATCCCACACATTTTCAATGGGGTTTAGATCTGGAGAACGCGCTGGCTATACGAGACATTGAATACCCTCGCTGTCTAGACAATCCTGAACAGCGAGTGTTCGATGACATGTTGCGTTGTCGTCCATAAAAACAAATTTATCACCGACAGCACCACGGAAAAGACGAACATGAGGAAGTAGAACTTCATCAATGTATCGTTGGCCCATCATAGTCCCATTCGCAACCACATGTAGGCGCGTGCGGCCATTGATCATGATGCCGAACCACACCATGATACTGCATGTCGGATATCGGTCCTTTTCCTGGATATTTTCTGGACGATAAGCAGTACCACTCTCGCGCCACATCAGTTGGCGTCTACAATCCGATGACAGACTGAACCTACTCTCATCTGAGAATAGTACGCATGCCCAGTCCTGTTCAGTCCAATTGTGATGCTCACGACATCATTGCAAACGGGCAGTACGGTGCTGTCTGGTCAATGGGACACACACAACAGGTCTGCGTGCGTATAGTCCTCCTCCCCTCAAACGTCTGGCAACAGTTTTTCGGGAGATCTGCTTTCCTGAGGCAGCAAGAAACTGATTTGCCACCTGCTGAGCTGTGGTGCGCCTGTTCCTTTTGCTGATAGGACGATATATCTGTCTTCTGCAGGCGTCGTACTTCTAACACGACCTCCCCATGCCGTCTACTACACATTCCAGTAGTTTTAAATGACTTCCACAGCCGTGAAACAACGCTGTGAGCGATGTCGAACTACCTGGCAACATCTGTTATTTTTCGCCCTTTTTCGATCTTTCCAATAATTCGGTCACGCATAAAATCATCTATGTGATGTCGGGAAGACATGCCAAAAATTTTAAGTTCGTCTATTAAATCTTTCCTGTAAAACTTTCACTTGAAACAACTGTCCACACGCGTCAAAACGTTTAAAGCTCTTATTAACGCTATCACGTGATGAACAGACGTGGAAAAAAAATTTGCATACTCATACTTCTTCTTACTAATATCCCGCACTTATTCTAATTTTCCACATTTTGCTTCCTTTCATTTTGTGGTTGCTACGGATGATAGTGTTATCCGTCCTTAGCAATTGTCCAGCTGTGTATTTCAGTAGTTGATCCCGGCATTCGTAACTGTTTAAGCTGAAGAGTTTGTTTCGGGGCAGAAAGTAGTGCTTTTAATTCATTGTCACCCTGTTGCTTTTGTGCAAATTCCTCATAATCTATGGTACTACGGGTAACAATTGCTGATATCCGGGAAACTGCGTTCGCTGGCACATTATCAATGCCTGGGGTGTATCTAATATCGGTGGTGAATTGCGAAATCTAAGTGGCGCAGTTGGCGTGGGCTAGTTTTATCTAGTTTTTGATTAAAGGCTAATATTAAAGGTTTTTGGTCGGTGTATAATATTAATACGCGACCCTCGATCATATGTCGGAAATACTTGATAGCGGAATAAGCTGCCTGAAGCTAACGATCAAAAGCACTGTACTTAATTTAAGCTGATGTTATTTTTTAGAGAAAAACCCTAAAGGTTTGAAACCATCACTGATGATCTCATTTAAGGAGCACCAAGACCAAAGTCACTAGCATCAGTCATCAATGCTAGATGACCATCATGTGAAGGATGAGCTAAAAATGTAACGTTAGCTAGTTCATTTTTACATTGGTTAAATGCATTGATAGCTTCCGCGTTCCATTGTATTTTCTCGCGTATCAGTTTTCTTTGAATTTTTGAGAAAGTCATGTAAAGGAGCTTGTATGTGTGCTGCCTTAAGTAAGAATTTTCGATAAAAGTTCAAAATACCCCAATCCGTCGCCAAAAGCCCTCGTGTAGCTGAACAGTGCGACGTTAATATTAAATCAAATCAATCAAAATACCCCAAAATTTTCTGAGGTCGCGAACTGTGGTAGGTTGTTTATAATTAGCGATGAGTTCTACTTTTTAGGAAGGGGTAGGATACCATCTTTGTTTACAAGGTAAACTACAAAGGGGACTTCGGAGCATCCGAACATGCATTTACTGGCGTTGATGGTCAAACCATAATCACCAAGCCTTTGTAAAACTTATCTCACGTGTTTTTTATGAGAGTTGGCGTCTGTCGATGCAATTAATATGTCGTCCTGGTAAACGAAACAATCGTCTAAACCTCTTAACACCTCGTGTATAAATATCATACACGTTTGAGCGGCGTTCCATAATCCGAATGGCATAAATACAAATTCAAAAGTTCCGAAGTTTGTAATTATTGCTCTTTTATGCCTGTCATCAGGATAAATGGGAATATGATGGAGAGCTATTTGAATGTCCACTTTTGTGAAAATTGTTTTACCTTTGAGATTTTCGTTTAAACTTGTAAAATTTGGAATAGAGTGTCGGTCGGGTCGAGTTCGTTTGCTTATAGCACGATAATCCCCGCAAGGACGCCACGAGCTCGTGTCTTTTTTGGAAACCACGTGCAATGGAGAACACCAGTTTGATTTAGAAGGGATAATAAAACCTGATGGAGGAAATATTGAAATTCTTGTTTTGAAGCTTCAGATTGTTGCGGATTTAATTTTCGCGGTCGAAAATGCACTGGAGGACCAAATGTTTCAATGTAAAGAAAAGTATTGTGTTTAATTTTTTCATTTTTCGAAGGCCTTTCATTCGGTGCAAAGATTAGGATCGTGAGTTTAAAAGAAAGAAAGTTATTGAAAAAAAACTGTCTCGAAGAAGGCAAAAAAAATTTATTTTCAACGCATAAAAAACACACTTATCACGCCACTGAATATTATATATGTTAAAAAAACCGTTCCGAAAATGGGGATTTTGAATAAAATTTTTAGCCATTTCTTTTTTTTTTGAAAAATAAGGAGACAAGTTACCATCGGATTTCTTCGAAACGGGTACCAAACTGTTCAGTTTTTGAATGTCTTCATTTCCGTGCAAAGATTTCGATCGTGAGTGTAAAAAGACGGAAGTTATTTTAAAATAACAGTTTAGAAAATTGTTTTAAATTTTTTTTCAACGCATAAAAAACAAACTTATCTCGCCACTGAATATCACAATACATCAAAATTTACAAAATCAAAAGAGCTTTCATCTGAGGTAATAAGTTTTATTCCAGGTGCATTATCGAGAGAGTTATGTTAAAAAAACCGTTCCGAAAATGGGGATTTTGAAAAAATTTTTCGCCATTTCTTTTCCTTTTTTGAAGAATAAGGAGACAAGTTACCATCGGATTTCTTCGAAACGGGTACCAAACTGTTCAGTTTTTGAATGTCTTCATTTCCGTGCAAAGATTTCGATCGTGAGTGTAAAAAGACGGAAGTTATTTTAAAATAACCGTTTAGAAAATTTTTTTTTAAATTTTTTCAACGCATAAAAAACAAACTTATCACGCCACTGAATATTATAATACATCAAAGTGTGCAGAATCAAAAGAGCTTTCATCTGAGGTAATAAGTTTTATTCCAGGTCATTATCGAGAGAGTTATGTTAAAAAAACCGTTCCGAAAATGGGGATTTTGAAAAAATTTTCGCCATTTTTTTTTTTTTTTTGAAGAATAAGGAGACAAGTTACCATCGGATTTCTTCGAAACGGGTACCAAACTGTTCAGTTTTTGAATGTCTTCATTTCCGTGCAAAGATTTCGATCGTGAGTGTAAAAAGACGGAAGTTATTTTAAAATAACCGTTTAGAAAATTGTTTTTTTAAATTATTTTCAACGCATAAAAAACAAACTTATCACGCCACTTAATATTATAATACATCAAAGTGTGCAGAATCAAAAGAGCTTTCATCTGAGGTAATAAGTTTTATTCCAGGTCATTATCGAGAGAGTTATGTTAAAAAAACCGTTCCGAAAATGGGGATTTTGAATAAAATTTTTCGCCATTTCTTTTCCTTTTTTGTAGAATAAGAAGACAAGGTACCATCGGATTTCTTCGAAACGGGTACCAAACTGTTCAGTTTTTGAATGTCTTCATTTTCGTGCAAAGATTTCGATCGTGAGTGTAAAAAGACGGAAGTTATTTTAAAATAACAGTTTAGAAAATTGTTTTTTAAATTTTTTTCAACGCATAAAAAACAAACTTATCACGCCACTGAATATCACAATACATCAAAGTGTGCAGAATCAAAAGAGCTTTCATCTGAGGTAATAAGTTTTATTCCAGGTGCATTATCGAGAGAGTTATGTTAAAAAAACCGTTCCGAAAATGGGGATTTTGAATAAAATTTTTCGCCATTTCTTTTCCTTTTTTGAAGAATAAGGAGACAAGTTACCATCGGATTTCTTCGAAACGGGTACCAAACTGTTCAGTTTTTGAATGTCTTCATTTCCGTGCAAAGATTTCGATAGTGAGTGTAAAAAGACGGAAGTTATTTTAAAATAACCGTTTAGAAAATTGTTTTTTTAAATTTTTTTCAACGCATAAAAAACAAACTTATCACGCCACTTAATATTATAATACATCAAAGTGTGCAGAATCAAAAGAGCTTTCATCTGAGGTAATAAGTTTTATTCCAGGTCATTATCGAGAGAGTTATGTTAAAAAAACCGTTCCGAAAAAGGGGATTTTGAAAAAAATTTTCGCCATTTCTTTTTTTTTTTTTTGAAGAATAAGGAGACAAGTTACCATCGGATTTCTTCGAAACGGGTACCAAACTGTTCAGTTTTTGAATGTCTTCATTTCCGTGCAAAGATTTCGATCGTGAGTGTAAAAAGACGGAAGTTATTTTAAAATAACCGTTTAGAAAATTGTTTTTTTAAATTTTTTTTCAACGCATAAAAAACAAACTTATCACGCCACTGAATATTATAATACATCAAAGTGTGCAGAATCAAAAGAGCTTTCATCTGAGGTAAGACGTTTTATTCCAGGTGCATTATCGAGAGAGTTATGTTAAAAAAACCGTTCCGAAAATGGGGATTTTGAATAAAATTTTTCGCCATATCTTTTTTCTTTTTTTGAAGAATAAGAAGACATGTTACCATCGGATTTCTTCGAAACGGGTACCAAACTGTTCAGTTTTTGAATGTCTTCATTTCCGTGCAAAGATTTCGATGGTGAGTGTAAAAAGACGGAAGTTATTTTAAAATAACCGTTTAGAAAATTGTTTTTTTAAATTCTTTTTCAACGCATAAAAAACAAACTTATCACGCCACTTAATATTATAATACATCAAAGTGTGCAGAATCAAAAGAGCTTTCATCTGAGGTAATAAGTTTTATTCCAGGTCATTATCGAGAGAGTTATGTTAAAAAAACCGTTCCGAAAATGGGGATTTTGAATAAAATTTTTCGCCATTTCTTTTCCTTTTTTGAAAAATAAGGAGACATGTTACCATCAGATTTCTTCGAAACGGGTACCAAACTGTTCAGGTTTTGAATGTCTTCATTTCCGTGCAAAGATTTTGATCGTGAGTGTAAAAAGACGGAAGTTATTTTAAAATAACCGTTTAGAAAATCGTTTTTTTAAATTCTTTTTCAACGCGTAAAAAACAAACTTATCACGCCACTTAATATTATAATACATCAAAGTGTGCAGAATCAAAAGAGCTTTCGTTTGAGGTAATAAGTTTTATTCCAGGTTTTTATCGAGAGAGTTATGTTAAAAAAACCGTTCCGAAAAAGGGGATTATGAAAAAAATTTTCGCCATTTCTTTTCCTTTTTTGAAGAATAAGGAGACAAATTACCATCGGATTTCTTCGAAACGGGCACCAAACTGTTCAGTTTTTGAATGTCTTCATTTTCGTGCAAAGACTTCGAAAGTGAGTGTAAAAAGACGGAAGTTATTTTAAAATAACCGTTTAGAAAATTGTTTTTTTAAATTTTTTTCAACGCATAAAAAACAAACTTATCACGCCACTGAATATCACAATACATCAAAATTTACAAAATCAGAAGAGCTTTCATCTGAGGTAATAAGTTTTATTCCAGGTCATTATCGAGAGAGTTATGTTAAAAAAACCGTTCCGAAAATGGGGATTTTGAATAAAATTTTTCGCCATTTTTTTTTTTTTTAGAATAAGAAGACAAGGTTACCATCGGATTTCTTCGAAACGGGTACCAAACTGTTCAGTTTTTGAATGTCTTCATTTCGTGCAAAGATTTCGATCGTGAGTGTAAAAAGACGAAAAGTTATTTTAAAATAACCGTTTAGAAAATTGTTTTTTTAAATTATTTTCAACGCATAAAAAACAAACTTATCACGCCACTTAATATTATAATACATCAAAGTGTGCAGAATCAAAAGAGCTTTCATCTGAGGTAATAAGTTTTATTCCAGGTCATTATCGAGAGAGTTATGTTAAAAAAACCGTTCCGAAAATGGGGATTTTGAATAAAATTTTTCGCCATTTCTTTTCCTTTTTTGAAGAATAAGGAGACAAGTTACCATCGGATTTCTTCGAAACGGGTACCAAACTGTTCAGTTTTTGAATGTCTTCATTTTCGTGCAAAGACTTCGAAAGTGAGTGTAAAAAGACGGAAGTTATTTTAAAATAACAGTTTAGAAAATTGTTTTTTTAAATTATTTTCAACGCATAAAAAACAAACTTATCACGCCACTGAATATCACAATACATCAAAATTTACAAAATCAAAAGAGCTTTCATCTGAGGTAATAAGTTTTATTCCAGGTGCATTATCGAGAGAGTTATGTTAAAAAAACCGTTCCAAAAATGGGGATTTTGAATAAAATTTTTCGCCATTTCTTTTCCTTTTTTGAAGAATAAGAAGACAAGTTACCATCAGATTTTTCGAAACGGGTACCAAACTGTTCAGTTTTTGAATGTCTTCATTTCCGTGGAAAGATTTCGATCGTGAGTGTAAAAAGACGGAAGTTATTTTAAAATAACCGTTTAGAAAATTGTTTTTTTAAATTATTTTCAACGCATAAAAAACAAACTTATCACGCCACTTAATATTATAATACATCAAAGTGTGCAGAATCAAAAGAGCTTTCATCTGAGGTAATAAGTTTTATTCCAGGTCATTATCGAGAGAGTTATGTTAAAAAAACCGTTCCGAAAATGGGGATTTTGAATAAAATTTTTCGCCATTTCTTTTTCTTTTTTGAAAAATAAGGAGACATGTTACCATCAGATTTCTTCGAAACGGGTACCAAACTGTTCAGTTTTGAATGTCTTCATTTCCGTGCAAAGATTTCGATCGTGAGTGTAAAAAGACGGAAGTTATTTTAAAATAACCGTTTAGAAAATTGTTTTTTTAAATTTTTTTCAACGCATAAAAAACAAACTTATCACGCCACTGAATATCACAATACATCAAAGTGTGCAGAATCAAAAGAGCTTTCATCTGAGGTAATAAGTTTTATTCCAGGTCATTATCGAGAGAGTTATGTAAAAAAAACCGTTCCGAAAATGGGGATTTTGAAAAAATTTTTCGCCATTTCTTTTTTTTTTTTTGAAGAATAAAGACAAGGTTACCATCGGATTTCTTCGAAACGGGTACCAAACTGTTCAGTTTTTGAATGTCTTCATTTCCGTGCAAAGATTTCGATCGTGAGTGTAAAAAGACGGAAGTTATTTTAAAATAACCGTTTAGAAAATTGTTTTTTTAAATTCTTTTTCAACGCATAAAAAACAAACTTATCACGCCACTGAATATTATAATACATCAAAGTGTGCAGAATCAAAAGAGCTTTCATCTGAGGTAATAAGTTTTATTCCAGGTCATTATCGAGAGAGTTATGTTAAAAAAACCGTTCCGAAAATGGGGATTTTGAATAAAATTTTTCGCCATTTCTTTTCCTTTTTTGTAGAATAAGAAGACAAGGTACCATCGGATTTCTTCGAAACGGGTACCAAACTGTTCAGTTTTTGAATGTCTTCATTTTCGTGCAAAGATTTCGATCGTGAGTGTAAAAGACGGAAGTTATTTTAAAATAACAGTTTAGAAAATTGTTTTTTTAAATTTTTTTCAACGCATAAAAAACAAACTTATCACGCCACTGAATATTACAATACATCAAAATTTACAAAATCAAAAGAGCTTTCATCTGAGGTAATACGTTTTATTCCAGGTGCATTATCGAGAGAGTTATGTTAAAAAAACCGTTCCAAAAATGGGGATTTTGAATAAAATTTTTCGCCATTTCTTTTCCTTTTTTGTAGAATAAGAAGACAAGGTACCATCAGATTTTTCCGAAACGGGTACCAAACTGTTCAGTTTTTGAATGTCTTCATTTCTGTGGAAAGATTTCGATCGTGAGTGTAAAAAGACGGAAGTTATTTTAAAATAACCGTTTAGAAAATTGTTTTTTTAAATTATTTTCAACGCATAAAAAACAAACTTATCACGCCACTTAATATTATAATACATCAAAGTGTGCAGAATCAAAAGAGCTTTCATCTGAGGTAATAAGTTTTATTCCAGGTCATTATCGAGAGAGTTATGTTAAAAAAACCGTTCCGAAAATGGGGATTTTGAATAAAATTTTTGCCATTTCTTTTTTTTTTTTTGAAGAATAAGAAGACAAGTTACCATCGGATTTCTTCGAAACGGGTACCAAACTGTTCAGTTTTGAATGTCTTCATTTTCGTGCAAAGATTTCGGTCGTGAGTGTAAAAAGACGGAAGTTATTTTAAAATAACCGTTTAGAAAATTGTTTTTTTAAATTTTTTTTTCAACGCATAAAAAACAAACTTATCACGCCACTGAATATTATAATACATCAAAGTGTGCAGAATCAAAAGAGCTTTCATCTGAGGTAATAAGTTTTATTCCAGGTCATTATCGAGAGAGTTATGTTAAAAAAACCGTTCCGAAAATGGGGATTTTGAATAAAATTTTTCGCCATTTCTTTTTTTTTTTTGAAAAATAAGGAGACATGTTACCATCAGATTTCTTCGAAACGGGTACCAAACTGTTCAGTTTTTGAATGTCTTCATTTCCGTGCAAAGATTTCGATCGTGAGTGTAAAAAGACGGAAGTTATTTTAAAATAACCGTTTAGAAAATTGTTTTTTTAAATTATTTTTTCAACGCATAAAAACAAACTTATCACGCCACTGAATATTATAATACATCAAAGTGTGCAGAATCAAAAGAGCTTTCATCTGAGGTAATAAGTTTTATTCCAGGTCATTATCGAGAGAGTTATGTTAAAAAAACCGTTCCGAAAATGGGGATTTTGAATAAAATTTTTCGCCATTTCTTTTCCTTTTTTGAAGAATAAGAAGACAAGTTACCATCGGATTTCTTCGAAACGGGTACCAAACTGTTCAGTTTTTGAATATCTTCATTTTCGTGCAAAGACTTCGAAAGTGAGTGTATAAAGACGGAAGTTATTTTAAAATAACAGTTTAGAAAATTGTTTTAAATTTTTTTCAACGCATAAAAAACAAACTTATCTCGCCACTGAATATCACAATACATCAAAATTTACAAAATCAGAAGAGCTTTCATCTGAGGTAACACGTTTTATTCCAGGTGCATTATCGAGAGAGTTATGTTAAAAAAACCGTTCCAAAAATGGGGATTTTGAATAAAATTTTTCGCCATTTCTTTTCCTTTTTTGTAGAATAAGAAGACAAGGTACCATCGGATTTTTTTCGAAACGGGTACCAAACTGTTCAGTTTTTGAATGTCTTCATTTCCGTGGAAAGATTTCGATCGTGAGTGTAAAAAGACGGAAGTTATTTTAAAATAACCGTTTAGAAAATTGTTTTTTTAAATTCTTTTTCAACGCATAAAAAACAAACTTATCACGCCACTTAATATTATAATACATCAAAGTGTGCAGAATCAAAAGAGCTTTCATCTGAGGTAATAAGTTTTATTCCAGGTCATTATCGAGAGAGTTATGTTAAAAAAACCGTTCCGAAAATGGGGATTTTGAATAAAATTTTTCGCCATTTTTTTTTTTTTTGAAAGAATAAGAAGACAAGGTTACCATCGGATTTCTTCGAAACGGGTACCAAACTGTTCAGTTTTTGAATGTCTTCATTTCCGTGGAAAGATTTCGATCGTGAGTGTAAAAAGACGGAAGTTATTTTAAAATAACCGTTTAGAAAATTGTTTTTTTAAATTATTTTCAACGCATAAAAAACAAACTTATCACGCCACTTAATATTATAATACATCAAAGTGTGCAGAATCAAAAGAGCTTTCATCTGAGGTAATAAGTTTTATTCCAGGTCATTATCGAGAGAGTTATGTTAAAAAAACCGTTCCGAAAATGGGGATTTTGAAAAAATTTTTCGCCATTTTTTTTTTTTTTTGAAGAATAAGGAGACAAGTTACCATCGGATTTCTTCGAAACGGGTACCAAACTGTTCAGTTTTTGAATGTCTTCTTTTCCGTGGAAAGATTTCGATCGTGAGTGTAAAAAGACGGAAGTTATTTTAAAATAACCGTTTAGAAAATTGTTTTTTAAATTTTTTTCAACGCATAAAAAACAAACTTATCACGCCACTTAATATTATAATACATCAAAGTGTGCAGAATCAAAAGAGCTTTCATCTGAGGTAATAAGTTTTATTCCAGGTCATTATCGAGAGAGTTATGTTAAAAAAACCGTTCCGAAAATGGGGATTTTGAATAAAAAATTTTTCGCCATTTCTTTTCCTTTTTTGAAGAATAAGAAGACAAGGTTACCATCGGATTTCTTCGAAACGGGTACCACTGTTCAGTTTTTGAATGTCTTCATTTCCGTGCAAAGATTTCGATCGTGAGTGTAAAAGACGGAAGTTATTTTAAAATAACCGTTTAGAAAATTGTTTTTTTAAATTTTTTCAACGCATAAAAAACAAACTTATCACGCCACTGAATATTATAATACATCAAAGTGTGCAGAATCAAAAGAGCTTTCATCTGAGGTAATAAGTTTTATTCCAGGTCATTATCGAGAGAGTTATGTTAAAAAAACCGTTCCGAAAATGGGGATTTTGAATAAAATTTTTCGCCATTTCTTTTCTTTTTTGTAGAATAAGAAGACAAGGTACCATCGGATTTCTTCGAAACGGGTACCAAACTGTTCAGTTTTTGAATGTCTTCATTTTCGTGCAAAGATTTCGATCGTGAGTGTAAAAAGACGGAAGTTATTTTAAAATAACCGTTTAGAAAATTGTTTTTTTAAATTATTTTCAACGCATAAAAAACAAACTTATCACGCCACTGAATATTAAATACATCAAAGTGTGCAGAATCAAAAGAGCTTTCATCTGAGGTAATAAGTTTTATTCCAGGTCATTATCGAGAGAGTTATGTTAAAAAAACCGTTCCGAAAATGGGGATTTTGAATAAAATTTTTCGCCATTTCTTTTTCTTTTTTGTAGAATAAGAAGACAAGGTACCATCAGATTTTTCCGAAACGGGTACCAAACTGTTCAGTTTTTGAATGTCTTCATTTCCGTGCAAAGATTTCGATCGTGAGTGTAAAAAGACGGAAGTTATTTTAAAATAACCGTTTAGAAAATTGTTTTTTTAAATTCTTTTTCAACGCATAAAAAACAAACTTATCACGCCACTGAATATTATAATACATCAAAGTGTGCAGAATCAAAAGAGCTTTCATCTGAGGTAATAAGTTTTATTCCAGGTCATTATCGAGAGAGTTAGGTTAAAAAAACCGTTCCGAAAAAGGGGATTTTGAAAAAATTTTCGCCATTTCTTTTTTTTTTTTTTGAAGAATAAGAAGACAAGTTACCATCGGATTTTTCGAAACGGGTACCAAACTGTTCAGTTTTTGAATGTCTTCATTTCCGTGCAAAGATTTCGATCGTGAGTGTAAAAAGACGGAAGTTATTTTAAAATAACCGTTTAGAAAATTGTTTAAAATTTTTTTTCAACGCATAAAAAACAAACTTATCACGCCACTTAATATTATAATACATCAAAGTGTGCAGAATCAAAAGAGCTTTCATCTGAGGAAATAAGTTTTATTCCAGGTTATTATCGAGAGAGTTATGTTAAAAAAACCGTTCCGAAAATGGGGATTTTGAATAAAATTTTTCGCCATTTCTTTTCCTTTTTTGAAAAATAAGGGGACATGTTGCCATCAGATTTCTTCGAAACGGGTACCAAACTGTTCAGGTTTTGAATGTCTTCATTTCCGTGCAAAGATTTCGATCGTGAGTGTAAAAAGACGGAAGTTATTTTAAAATAACCGCTTAGAAAATCGTTTTTTTTAATTCTTTTTCAACGCATAAAAAACAAACTTATCACGCCACTGAATATCACAATACATCAAAGTGTGCAGAATCAAAAGAGCTTTCATCTGAGGTAATAAGTTTTATTCCAGGTCATTATCGAGAGAGTTATGTTAAAAAACCGTTCCGAAAATGGGGATTTTGAAAAAATTTTCGCCATTTTTTTTTTTCCTTTTTTGAAGAATAAGAAGACAAGGTTACCATCGGATTTCTTCGAAACGGGTACCAAACTGTTCAGTTTTTGAATGTCTTCTTTTCCGTGCAAAGATTTCGATCGTGAGTGTAAAAAGACGGAAGTTATTTTAAAATAACAGTTTAGAAAATTGTTTTTTTAAATTATTTTCAACGCATAATAAACAAACTTATCACGCCACTGAATATCACAATACATCAAAATTTACAAAATCAGAAGAGCTTTCATCTGAGGTAACACGTTTTATTCCAGGTGCATTATCGAGAGAGTTATGTTAAAAAAACCGTTCCAAAAATGGGGATTTTGAATAAAATTTTTCGCCATTTCTTTTCCTTTTTTGAAAAATAAGGGGACATGTTGCCATCAGATTTCTTCGAAACGGGTACCAAACTGTTCAGGTTTTGAATGTCTTCATTTCCGTGCAAAGATTTCGATCGTGAGTGTAAAAAGACGGAAGTTATTTTAAAATAACCGCTTAGAAAATCGTTTTTTTAAATTCTTTTTCAACGCATAAAAAACAAACTTATCACGCCACTTAATATTATAATACATCAAAGTGTGCAGAATCAAAAGAGCTTTCATCTGAGGTAATAAGTTTTATTCCAGGTCATTATCGAGAGAGTTAGGTTAAAAAAACCGTTCCGAAAATGGGGATTTTGAATAAAATTTTTCGCCATTTCTTTTCCTTTTTTGTAGAATAAGAAGACAAGGTACCATCGGATTTTTTCGAAACGGGTACCAAACTGTTCAGTTTTTGAATGTCTTCATTTCCGTGGAAAGATTTGGATCGTGAGTGTAAAAAGACGGAAGTTATTTTAAAATAACCGTTTAGAAAATTGTTTTTTTAAATTATTTTCAACGCATAAAAAACAAACTTATCACGCCACTTAAAATTATAATACATCAGTGTGTGCAGAATAAATAGATCTTTCATCTGAAGTAATAAGTTTTATGCCAGGTTCATTATCGAGAGAGTTATGTAAAAAAAACAGTTCCGAAAATGGGGATTTTGAAAAAATTTTTCGCCATTTCTTTTTCTTTTTTGAAAATTAAGGAGTCAAGTTACCATCGGATTTCTTCGAAACTGGTACCAAACTGTTCAGTTTTTGAATGTCTTCATTTCCGTGCAAAGATTTCGATGGTGAGTGTAAAAAGACTGAAGTTATTTTAAAATAACCGTTTAGAAAATTGTTTTTTTAAATTTTTTTTCAACGCATAAAAAACAAACTTATCACGCCACTGAATATCACAATACATCAAAGTGTGCAGAATCAAAAGAGCTTTCATCTGAGGTAATAAGTTTTATTCCAGGTCATTATCGAGAGAGTTATGTTAAAAAAACCGTTCCGAAAATGGGGATTTTGAATAAAAATTTTCGCCATTTCTTTTCCTTTTTTGAAGAATAAGGAGACAAGTTACCATCGGAATACTTCGAAACGGGTACCAAAGTGTTCAGTTTTTGAATGTCTTCTTTTCCGTGCAAAGATTTCGATCGTGAGTGTAAAAAAGACGGAAGTTATTTTAAAATAACCGTTTAGAAAATTGTTTAAAATTTTTTTAACGCATAAAAAACAAACTTATCACGCCACTGAATATCACAATACATCAAAGTTTACAGAATCAGAAGAGCTTTCATCTGAGGTAACACGTTTTATTCCAGGTCATTATCGAGAGAGTTATGTTAAAAAAACCGTTCCGAAAATGGGGATTTTGAATAAAATTTTTCGCCATTTCTTTTCCTTTTTTGTAGAATAAGAAGACAAGGTACCATCGGATTTCTTCGAAATGGGTACCAAACTGTTCAGTTTTTGAATATCTTCATTTTCGTGCAAAGTTTTTCGATCGTGAGTGTAAAAAGACGGAAGTTATTTTAAAATAACCGTTTAGAAAATTGTTTTTTTAAATTATTTTCAACGCATAAAAAACAAACTTATCACGCCACTTAATATTATAATACATCAAAGTGTGCAGAATCAAAAGAGCTTTCATCTGAGGTAATAAGTTTTATTCCAGGTCATTATCGAGAGAGTTATGTTAAAAAAACCGTTCCGAAAATGGGGATTTTGAATAAAATTTTTCGCCATTTCTTTTTCTTTTTTGAAAAATAAGGAGACATGTTACCATCAGATTTCTTCGAAACGGGTACCAAACTGTTCAGTTTTTGAATGTCTTCATTTCCGTGCAAAGATTTCGATCGTGAGTGTAAAAAGACGGAAGTTATTTTAAAATAACCGTTTAGAAAATCGTTTTTTAAATTCTTTTTCAACGCATAAAAAACAAACTTATCACGCCACTGAATATCACAATACATCAAAGTGTGCAGAATCAATAGAGCTTTCATCTGAGGTAATAAGTTTTATTCCAGGTGCATTATCGAGAGAGTTATGTTAAAAAAACCGTTCCGAAAATGGGGATTTTGAAAAAAATTTTCGCCATTTTTTTCTTTTTTGAAGAATAAGGAGACAAGTTACCATCGGATTTTTCGAAACGGGTACCAAACTGTTCAGTTTTGAATGTCTTCATTTCCGTGGAAAGATTCGGATCGTGAGTGCAAAAGACGGAAGTTATTGAAAAAAATAACCGTTTAGAAAATTGTTTTTTTAAATTTTTTTCAACGCATAAAAAACAAACTTATCACGCCACTGAATATTATAATACATCAAAGTGTGCAGAATCAATAGAGCTTTCATCTGAGGTAATAAGTTTTATTCCAGGTCATTATCGAGAGAGTTATGTTAAAAAAACCGTTCCGAAAATGGGGATTTTGAAAAAATTTTTCGCCATTTCCTTTTCTTTTTTGAAAGAATAAGAAGACAAGTTACCATCGGATTTTTCTTCGAAACGGGTACCAAACTGTTCAGTTTTTGAATGTCTTCATTTTCGTGCAAAGATTCGATCGTGAGTGTAAAAAGACGGAAGTTATTTTAAAATAACAGTTTAGAAAATTGTTTTTAAATTTTTTCAACGCATAAAAAACAAACTTATCACGCCACTTAACATTATAATACATCAAAGTGTGCAGAATCAAAAGAGCTTTCATCTGAGGTAATAAGTTTTATTCCAGGTCATTATCGAGAGAGTTATGTTAAAAAAACCGTTCCGAAAATGGGGATTTTGAAAAATTTTTCGCCATTTCTTTTCCTTTTTTGAAGAATAAGGAGACATGTTACCATCAGATTTCTTCGAAACGGGTACCAAACTGTTCAGGTTTTGAATGTCTTCATTTCCGTGCAAAGATTTCGATCGTGAGTGTAAAAAGACGGAAGTTATTTTAAAATAACCGTTTAGAAAATTGTTTTTTTAAATTATTTTCAACGCATAAAAAACAAACTTATCACGCCACTGAATATCACAATACATCAAAGTGTGCAGAATCAAAAGAGCTTTCATCTGAGGTAATAAGTTTTATTCCAGGTCATTATCGAGAGAGTTATGTTAAAAAAACCGTTCCGAAAATGGGGATTTTGAAAAAAATTTTCGCCATTTCTTTTCCTTTTTTTTGAAGAATAAGAGACAAGTTACCATCGGATTTCTTCGAAACGGGTACCAAACTGTTCAGTTTTTGAATGTCTTCATTTTCGTGCAAAGATTTTGATCGTGAGTATAAAAGGACGGAAGTTATTCTAAAATAACCGTTTAGAAAACTGTTTTTTTAATTTTTTTTCAACGCATAAAAAACAAACTTATCTCGCCACTGATTATCACAATACATCTAAATGTGCAGAATCAAAAGAGCTTTCAACTGAAGTAAAAAGTTTTATTCCAGGTGCATTATCGAGAGAGTTATGTTAAAAAAACCGTTCCGAAAATGGGGATTTTGAAAAAAATTTTCGCCATTTCTTTTCCTTTTTTTAAGAATAAGAAGACAAGTTACCATCGGATTTTTCGAAACGGGTACCAAACTGTTCAGTTTTTGAATGTCTTCATTTTCGTGCAAAGATTTCGGATCGTGAGTGTAAAAAGACGAAAGTTATTTTAAAATAACCGTTTAGAAAAGACAAAAAAATTATTTTCAACGCATAAAAAACAAACTTATCACGCCACTTAATATTATAATACATCAAAGTGTGCAGAATCAAAAGAGCTTTCGTTTGAGGTAATAAGTTTTATTCCAGGTTTTAATCGAGAGAGTTATGTTAAAAAAACCGTTCCGAAAAAGGGGATTATGAAAAAAATTTTCGCCATTTCTTTTCCTTTTTTGAAGAATAAGAAGACAAGGTACCATCAGATTTTTCCGAAACGGGTACCAAACTGTTCAGTTTTTGAATGTCTTCATTTCTGTGGAAAGATTTCGATCGTGAGTGTAAAAAGACGGAAGTTATTTTAAAATAACCGTTTAGAAAATTGTTTTTTTAAATTCTTTTTCAACGCATAAAAAACAAACTTATCACGCCACTGAATATTATAATACATCAAAGTGTGCAGAATCAAAAGAGCTTTCATCTGAGGTAATAAGTTTTATTCCAGGTCATTATCGAGAGAGTTATGTTAAAAAAACCGTTCCGAAAATGGGGATTTTGAAAAAAATTTTCGCCATTTCTTTTCCTTTTTTGAAGAATAAGGAGACAAGTTACCATCGGATTTCTTCGAAACGGGTACCAAACTGTTCAGTTTTTGAATGTCTTCATTTTCGTGCAAAGATTTCGATCGTGAGTTTAAAAGAACGGAAGTTATTTTAAAATAACCGTTTAGAAAAAAAATTTTTTTCAACGCATAAAAAACAAACTTATCACGCCACTTAATATTAAAATACATCAAAATGTTACAGAATCAAAAGAGCTTTCATCTGAGGTAATAAGTTTTATTCCAGGTGCATTATCGAGAGAGTTATGTTAAAAAAACCGTTCCGAAAATGGGGATTTTGAAAAAATTTTTCGCCATTTCTTTTCCTTTTTTGAAGAATAAGGAGACAAGTTACCATCGGATTTCTTCGAAACGGGTACCAAACTGTTCAGTTTTGAATGTCTTCATTTTCGTGCAAAGATTTCGATCGTGAGTGTAAAAGACGGAAGTTATTTTAAAAATAACCGTTTAGAAAATTGTTTTTTAAATTTTTTTCAACGCATAAAAAACAAACTTATCACGCCACTGAATATTAAAATACATCAAAGTGTGCAGAATCAAAAGAGCTTTCATCTGAGGTAATAAGTTTTATTCCAGGTGCATTATCGAGAGAGTTATGTTAAAAAAACCGTTCCGAAAATGGGGATTTTGAAAAAAATTTTCGCCATTTCTTTTTTTTTTTTGAAAAATAAGGAGACAAGTTACCATCGGATTTCTTCGAAACGGGTACCAAACTGTTCAGGTTTTGAATGTCTTCATTTTCGATGCAAAGATTTCGATCGTGAGTTAAAAAGACGGAAAGTTTTTTAAAATAACCGTTTAGAAAATTGCAAAAAAAAATTTTTTTCAACGCATAAAAAACAAACTTACTTATCGCGCCACTGAATATTAAAATACATCAAAATGTGCAGAATCAAAAGAGCTTTCATCTGAGGTAATAAGTTTTATTCCAGTTGCATTATCGAGAGAGTTATGTTAAAAAAACCGTTCCGAAAATGGGGATTTTGAAAAAATTTTCGCCATTTCTTTTCCTTTTTTTAAGAATAAGGAGACAAGTTACCATCGGATTTCTTCGAAACTGGTACCAAAGTGTTCAGTTTTGAATGTCTTCATTTCCGATGCAAAGATTTCGTGTGTTTAAAAGACGAAAGTTATTTTAAAAAACCGTTTCGAAAATTGGCAAAAAAAAAAAAAAAATTTTTTTTCAACGCATAAAAACAAACTTATCGCGCCACTGAATATTAAAATACATCAAATGTGCAGAATCAAAAGAGCTTTCATCTGAGGTAATAAGTTTTATTCCAGGTGCATTATCGAGAGAGTTATGTTAAAAAAACCGTTCCGAAAATGGGGATTTTGAAAAAAATTTTCGCCATTTTTTTTTTACTTTTTTAAGAATAAGGAGACAAGTTACCATCGGATTTCTTCAAAACTGGTACCAAAGTGTTCAGTTTTGAAGGTCTTCATTTCGATGCAAAGATTAAAATCGTGAGTTAAAAAAAAGAAAGTTATTGAAAAAAAAACCGTTTCGAAAAGCAGGCAAAAAAATTTTTTTTCAACGCATAAAAAACAAACTTATCGCGCCACTGAATATTAAAATACATCAAATGTACAGAATCAAAAGAGCTTTCATCTGAGGTAATAAGTTTTATTCCAGGTTCATTATCGAGAGAGTTATGTAAAAAAAACAGTTCCGAAAATGGGGATTTTGAAAAAATTTTTCGCCATTTCTTTTTCTTTTTTGAAAAATAAGGAGACATGTTACCATCGGATTTCTTCGAAACGGGTACCAAACTGTTCAGTTTTTGAATGTCTTCATTTCCGTGCAAAGATTTCGATCGTGAGTGTAAAAAGACGGAAGTTATTTTAAAATAACCGTTTAGAAAATTGTTTTTTTTTAATTTTTTTTCAACGCATAAAAAACAAACTTATCACGCCACTGATTATCACAATACATCGAAATGTGCAGAATCAAAAGAGCTTTCATTTGAAGTAATAAGTTTTATTCCAGGTGCATTATCGAGAGAGATATTTTAAAAAAACCGTTTCGAAAATGGGGATTTTGAAAAAATTTTTCGCCATTTCTTTTACTTTTTTAAGAATAAGGAGACAAGTTACCATCGGATTTCTTCGAAACTGGTACCAAACTGTTCAGTGTTCGAAGGCCTTTCATTTCGATGCAAAGATTAAAGATCGTGAGTTTAAAAAAAGAAAGTTATTTTAAAAAAACCGTTTCGAAGCAGAAAATTGTTTTTTTTTTTTTTCAACGCATAAAAAACAAACTTATCGCGCCACTGAATATTAAAATACATCGAAATGTGTAGAATCAAAAGAGCTTTCATCTGAGGTAATAAGTTTTATTCCAGGTGCATTATCGAGAGAGTTATGTTAAAAAAACCGTTCCGAAAATGGGGATTTTTTAAAAAAATTTTCGCCATTTCTTTTACTTTTTTTAAGAATAAGGAGACAAGTTACCATCGGATTCCTTCGAAACTGGTACCGAAACTGTTCAGTTTTTGAAGGCCTTTTCATTCGATGCAAAGATTAAAAGATCGTGAGTTTAAAAGAAAGAAAGTTATTAAAAAAACCGTTCGAAGCAGGCAAAAAAAATTTTTTTTCAACGCATAAAAAACAAACTTATCGCGCCACTGAATATTAAAATACATCGAAATGTGTAGAATCAAAAGAGCTTTCATCTGAGGTAATAAGTTTTATTCCAGGTGCATTATCGAGAGAGTTATGTTAAAAAAACAGTTCCGAAAATGGGGATTTTGAAAAAAATTTTCGCCATTTCTTTTTTTTTTTTAAGAATAAGGAGACAAGTTACCATCGGATTTCTTCGAAACTGGTACCAAAGTGTTCAGTTTTGAATGCCTTTCATTTCGATGCAAAGATTAAAATCGTGAGTTTAAAAGAACGAAAGTTATTTTAAAAAAACCGTTTAGAAAATTGCAAAAAAAATTTTTTTCAACGCATAAAAAACAAACTTATCGCGCCACTGAATATTAAAATACATCAAATGTGTAGAATCAAAAGAGCTTTCATCTGAGGTAATAAGTTTTATTCCAGGTTATTATCGAGAGAGTTATGTTAAAAAAACCGTTCCGAAAATGGGGATTTTGAAAAAATTTTCGCCATTTCTTTTCCTTTTTTTAAGAATAAGGAGACAAGTTACCATCGGATTTCTTCGAAACGGGTACCAAACTGTTCAGTTTTGAAATGTCTTCATTTCCGATGCAAAGATTTCGATCGTGAGTTTAAAAAGAAAGAAAGTTATTTTAAAATAACCGTTTAGAAAAGGCAAAAAAAAATTTTTTTTCAACGCATAAAAAACAAACTTATCACGCCACTGAATATTAAAATACATCAAAATGTGTACAATGAAAAGAGCTTTCATCTGAGGTAATAAGTTTTATTCCAGGTGCGTTATCGAGAGAGTTATGTTAAAAAAACCGTTCCGAAAATAGGGACTATGAAAAAATTTTCGCCATTTCTTTTATTTTTTTAAGAATAAGGAGACAAGTTACCATCGGAATTCTTCGAAACGGGTACCAAAGTGTTCAGTTTTGAATGTCTTTCATTTCCGATGCAAAGATTAAGATCGTGAGTTTAAAAGAACGAAAGTTATTTTAAAAAAACCGTTTAGAAAAGGCAAAAAAAAATTTCTTTTTTCAACGCATAAAAAACAAACTTATCGCGCCACTGAATATTAAAATACATCGAAATGTGTAGATAGAAAAGAGCTTTCATCTGAGGTAATAAGTTTTACTCCAGCTGTATTATCGAGAGAGTTATGTTAAAAAAACCGTTTCGAAAATGGGGACATTAAAAAAATTTTTCGCCATTTCTTTTACTTTTTTTAAGAATAAGGAGACAAGTTACGATCGGATTTTTTCAAAACTGGTACCGAAGTGTTCAGTTCTTAAAGGCCTTTCATTCGATGCAAAATTTAAAATCATGAGTTTAAAAGAAAGTTATTGAAAAAAAAACCGTTTCGAAGCAGGCAAAAAAATTTTTTTTCAACGCATAAAAAACAAACTTATCGCGCCACTGAATATTAAAATACATCGAAATGTGTAGATTCAAAAGAGCTTTCATCTGAGGTAATAAGGTTTATTCCAGGCGCATTATCGAGAGACTTATGTTAAAAAAAACCGTTCCGAAAATGGGGACATTAAAAAAATTTTCGCCATTTCTTTTACTTTTTTAAGTATAAGGAGACAAGTTACCATTGGATTTCTTCTAAACGGGTACCAAACTGTTCAGTTTTTGAATGTCTTCATTTCCGTGCAAAGATTTCGATCATGAGTGTAAAAAGACGGTAGTTTTTTTAAAATAACCGTTTAGAAAATTGGTTTTTTTAAATTTTTTTCAACGCATAAAAACAAACTTATCGCGCCACTGAATATTAAAATACATCGAAATGTGTACAATCAAAAGAGCTTTCATCTGAGGTAATAAGTTTTATTCCAGGTGCATTATCGAGAGAGTTATGTTAAAAAAACCGTTCCGAAAATGGGGATTTTGAAAAAATTTTCGCCATTTCTTTTTTTTTTTTAAGAATAAGGAGACAAGTTACGATCGGATTTCTTCGAAACTGGTACCGAAGTGTTCAGTTCTTGAAGGCCTTTCATTCGATGCAAAGATTAAAATCGTGAGTTTAAAAGAAAGAAAGTTATTGAAAAAAAACCGTCTCGAAGCCGGCAAAAAAATTTCTTTTTCAACGCATAAAAAACACACTTATTGCGCCACTGAATATTAAAATAAATCGAAATCTGTACATACAAAAGAGCTTTCATCTGAGGCAATAAGTTTTATTCCAGGCGCATTATCGAGAGACTTATGTTAAAAAAACCGTTCCGAAAATGGGGATTTTGAAAAAATTTTCGCCATTTCTTTTATTTTTTTAAGAATAAGGAGACAAGTTACCATCGGATTTCTTCGAAACGGGTACCAAACTGTTCAGTTTTTGAATGTCTTCATTTCCGTGCAAAGATTTCGATCGTGAGTGTAAAAAGACGGAAAGTTATTTTAAAATAACCGTTTAGAAAATTGGCAAAAAAATTTTTTTCAACGCATAAAAAACAAACTTATCGCGCCACTGAATATATTAAAATACATCGAAATGTGTAGAATCAAAAGAGCTTTCATCTGATAATAAAGTTTTATTCCAGGTTGCATTATCGAGAGACTTATGTTAAAAAAACCGTTCCGAAAATGGGGATTTTGAAAAAATTTTCGCCATTTCTTTTATTTTTTTAAGAATAAGGAGACAAGTTACGATCGAATTCCTTCAAAACTGGTACCGAAGTGTTTAGTTCTTGAAGGCCTTTCATTCGATGCAAAGATTAAAATCATGAGTTTAAAAGAAAGAAAGTTATTAAAAACCGTCTCGAAGCAAAAAAAAAAATTTTTTTTCAACGCATAAAAAACAAACTTATCGCGCCACTGAATATTAAAATACATCGAAATCTGTACATACAAAAGAGCTTTCATCTGAGGCAATAAGTTTTATTCCAGGCGCATTATCGAGAGACTTATGTTAAAAAAACCGTTCCGAAAATGGGGATTTTGAAAAAAATTTTCGCCATATCTTTTATTTTTTTAAGAATAAGGAGACAAGTTACGATCGAATTCCTTCAAAACTGGTACCGAAGTGTTCAGTTCTTGAAGGCCTTTCATTCGATGCAAAGATTAAAATCATGAGTTTAAAAGAAAGAAAGTTATTGAAAAAAAACCGTCTCGAAGCAGGCAAAAAAAATTTTTTTTCAACGCATAAAAAACAAACTTATCGCGCCACTGAATATTAAAATACATCGAAATGTGTAGAATCAAAAGAGCTTTCATCTGAGGTAATAAGTTTTATTCCAGGCGCATTATCGAGAGACTTATGTTAAAAAAACCGTTCCGAAAATGGGGATTTGAAAAAAATTTTCGCCATTTCTTTTACTTTTTTTAAGAATAAGGAGACAAGTTACCATCGGATTTCTTCCAAACGGGTACCAAACTGTTCAGTTTTTGAATGTCTTCATTTCCGTGCAAAGATTTCGATCATGAGTGTAAAAAGACGGAAGTTATTTTAAAATAACCGTTTAGAAAATTGGCAAAAAAAATTTTTTCAACGCATAAAAAACAAACTTATCGCGCCACTGAATATTAAAATACATCGAAATGTGTAGAATCAAAAGAGCTTTCATCTGATTTAATCAGTTTTATTCCAGTTGCTTATCGAGAGAGTTATGTTAAAACGTTCCGAAAATGGGGATTTTGAAAAAATTTTCGCCATTTCTTTTACTTTTTTTTAAGAATAAGGAGACAAGTTACGATCGGATTTCCTTCGAAACTGGTACCGAAGTGTTCAGTTTTGAAGGCCTTTCATTCGATGCAAAGATTAAAGATCGTGAGTTTAAAAGAAAGAAAGTTATTGAAAAAAAAAAACCGTCTCGAAGCAGGCAAAAAAATTTCTTTTTCAACGCATAAAAAACAAACTTATCGCGCCACTGAATATTAAAATACATCGAAATGTGTAGATTCAAAAGAGCTTTCATCTGAGGTAATAAGTTTTATTCCAGCTGCATTATCGAGAGAGTTATGTTAAAAAAACCGTTCCGAAAATGGGGACATTAAAAAAATTTTCGCCATTTCTTTTACTTTTTTAAGAATAAGGAGACAAGTTACGATCGGATTCCTTCAAAACTGGTACCGAAGTGTTCAGTTCTTGAAGGCCTTTCATTCGATGCAAAGATTAAAATCATGAGTTTAAAAGAAAGAAAGTTATTGAAAAAAAAACCGTCTCGAAGCAGGCAAAAAAAAATTCTTTTTCAACGCATAAAAAACAAACTTATCGCGCCACTGAATATTAAAATACATCGAAATGTGTAGAATCAAAAGAGCTTTCATCTGAGGTAATAAGTTTTATTCCAGGCGCATTATCGAGAGACTTATGTTAAAAAAACCGTTCCGAAAATGGGGACATTAAAAAAATTTTCGCCATTTCTTTTACTTTTTTAAGTATAAGGAGACAAGTTACCATTGGATTTCTTCTAAACGGGTACCAAACTGTTCAGTTTTTGAATGTCTTCATTTCCGTGCAAAGATTTCGATCATGAGTGTAAAAAAAGAAAGTTTTTTTAAAATAACCGTTTAGAAAATTGGCAAAAAAATTTCTTTTTCAACGCATAAAAAACAAACTTATCGCGCCACTGAATATTAAAATACATCGAAATGTGTAGAATCAAAAGAGCTTTCATCTGATATAATAGGTTTTACTCCAGTTGCATTATCGAGAGAGTTATGTTAAAAAAACCGTTCCGAAAATGGGGATTTTGAAAAAAATTTTCGCCATTTCTTTTACTTTTTTTAAGAATAAGGAGACAAGTTACGATCGGATTCCTTCGAAACTGGTACCGAAGTGTTCAGTTCTTGAAGGCCTTTCATTCGATGCAAAGATTAAAATCGTGAGTTTAAAAGAAAGAAAGTTATTGAAAAAAAACCGTCTCGAAGCAGGCAAAAAAAAATTTCTTTTTCAACGCATAAAAAACAAACTTATCGCGCCACTGAATATTAAAATACATCGAAATGTGTAGAATAAAAAGAGCTTTCATCTGAGGTAATAAGTTTTATTCCAGGTGCGTTATCGAGAGAGTTATGTTAAAAAAACCGTTCCGAAAATGGGGATTTTAAAAAATTTTCGCCATTTCTTTTACTTTTTTTAAGAATAAGGAGACAAGTTACGATCGGATTCCTTCAAACTGGTACCGAAGTGTTCAGTTCTTGAAGGCCTTTCATTCGATGCAAAGATTAAAATCGTGAGTTTAAAAGAAAGTTATTGAAAAAAAAACCGTCTCGAAGCAGGCAAAAAAATTTTTTTTCAACGCATAAAAAACAAACTTATCGCGCCACTGAATATTAAAATACATCGAAATGTGTAGATTCAAAAGAGCTTTCATCTGAGGTAATAAGTTTTATTCCAGGCGCATTATCGAGAGACTTATGTTAAAAAAAACCGTTCCGAAAATGGGGACATTAAAAAAATTTTCGCCATTTCTTTTATTTTTTTAAGAATAAGGAGACAAGTTACCATTGGATTTCTTCTAAACGGGTACCAAACTGTTCAGTTTTTGAATGTCTTCATTTCCGTGCAAAGATTTCGATCATGAGTGTAAAAAGACGGTAGTTTTTTTAAAATAACCGTTTAGAAAATTGGTTTTATTTAAATTTTTTTTCAACGCATAAAAAACAAACTTATCGCGCCACTGAATATTAAAATACATCGAAATGTGTAGAATCAAAAGAGCTTTCATCTGATTTAATCAGTTTTACTCCAGTTGCTCTATCGAGAGAGTTATGTTAAAAAAACCGTTCCGAAAATGGGGATTTTGAAAAAATTTTCGCCATTTCTTTTACTTTTTTAAGAATAAGGAGACAAGTTACGATCGGATTCCTTCGAAACTGGTACCGAAGTGTTCAGTTTTTGAAGGCCTTTCATTCGATGCAAAGATTAAAATCGTGAGTTTAAAAGAAAGAAAGTTATTGAAAAAAAAAAAACCGTCTCGAAGCAGGCAAAAAAAATTTCTTTTTCAACGCATAAAAAACAAACTTATCGCGCCACTGAATATTAAAATACATCGAAATGTGTAGAATCAAAAGAGCTTTCATCTGATTTAATCAGTTTTACTCCAGTTGCGCTATCGAGAGACTTATGTTAAAAAAACCGTTCCGAAAATGGGGACATTAAAAAAATTTTCGCCATATCTTTTACTTTTTTTAAGAATAAGGAGACAAGTTACCATCGGATTCCTTCAAAACTGGTACCGAAGTGTTCAGTTCTTGAAGGCCTTTCATTCGATGCAAAGATTAAGATCGTGAGTTTAAAAGAAAGAAAGTTATTGAAAAAAAACCGTCTCGAAGCAGGCAAAAAAAATTTTTTTTTCAACGCATAAAAAACAAACTTATCGCGCCACTGAATATTAAAATACATCGAAATGTGTAGAATCAAAAGAGCTTTCATCTGATATAATAGGTTTTACTCCAGTTGCTCTATCGAGAGAGTTATGTTAAAAAAACCGTTCCGAAAATGGGGATTTTGAAAAAAAATTTCGCCATTTCTTTTACTTTTGTTAAGAATAAGGAGACAGGTTACAATCGGATTCCTTCGAAACTGGTACCGAAGTGTTCAGTTCTTGAAGCCCTTTCATTCCATGCAAAGATTAAGATCGTGAGTTTAAAAGAAAGAAAGTTATTGAAAAAAAAACCGTCTCGAAGCAGGCAAAAAAAAAATTCTTTTTCAACGCATAAAAAACAAACTTATTGCGCCACTGAATATTAAAATACATCGAAATGTGTAGAATCAAAAGAGCTGTCATCTGATTTAATCAGTTTTACTCCAGTTGCTCTATCGAGAGAGTTATGTTAAAAAAACCGTTCCGAAAATGGGGATTTTGAAAAAAAATTTCGCCATTTCTTTTACTTTTGTTAAGAATAAGGAGACAGGTTACAATCGGATTCCTTCGAAACTGGTACCGAAGTGTTCAGTTCTTGAAGCCCTTTCATTCCATGCAAAGATTAAGATCGTGAGTTTAAAAGAAAGAAAGTTATTGAAAAAAAAACCGTCTCGAAGCAGGCAAAAAAAAAATTCTTTTTCAACGCATAAAAAACAAACTTATCGCGCCACTGAATATTAAAATACATCGAAATGTGTACAATCAAAAGAGCTGTCATCTGATTTAATCAGTTTTACTCCAGTTGCTCTATCGAGAGACTTATGTTAAAAAATGCGTTCCGAAAATGGGGACATTACAAAATCTTTCGCCATATCTTTTATTTTTTTAAGAATAAGGAGACAAGTTACCATCGGATTCCTTCAAAACTGGTACCGAAGTGTTCAGTTCTTGAAGTTCTTTCATTCCATGCAAAGATTAAGATCGTGAGTTTAAAAGAAAGAAAGTTATTGAAAAAAAAACCGTCTCGAAGCAGGCAAAAAAAAAAAATTTCTTTTTCAACGCATAAAAAACAAACTTATCGCGCCACTGAATATTAAAATACATCGAAATGTGTAGAATCAAAAGAGCTTTAATCTGAGGCAATAAGTTTTATTCCAGGCGCATTATCGAGAGACTTATGTTAAAAAAACCGTTCCGAAAATGGGGATTAAAAAAATTTTCGCCATTTCTTTTACTTTTTTAAGAATAAGGAGACAAGTTACCATCGGATTTCTTCAAACGGGTACCAAACTGTTCAGTTTTTGAATGTCTTCATTTCCGTGCAAAGATTTCGATCATGAGTGTAAAAAAGACGGTAGTTTTTTAAAATAACCGTTTAGAAAAAAAAATTTTTTTTCAACGCATAAAAAACAAACTTATCGCGCCACTGAATATTAAAATACATCGAAATGTGTAGAATCAAAAGAGCTTTCATCTGATATAATAAGTTTTACTCCAGTTGCTTTATCGAGAGACTTATGTTAAAAAAACCGTTCCGAAAATGGGGATTTAAAAAAAAAAAAATTTTCGCCATTTCTTTTTTTTTTTTAAGAATAAGGAGACAAGTTACGATCGAATTCCTTCGAAACTGGTACCGAAGTGTTCAGTTCTTGAAGGCCTTTCATTCGATGCAAAGATTAAAATCGTGAGTTTAAAAGAAAGAAATTATTGAAAAAAAACCGTCTCGAAGCAGGCAAAAAAAAATTTCTTTTTCAACGCATAAAAAACAAACTTATCGCGCCACTGAATATTAAAATACATCGAAATGTGTAGAATCAAAAGAGCTTTCATCTGAGGTAATAAGTTTTATTCCAGGCGCATTATCGAGAGACTTATGTTAAAAAAACCGTTCCGAAAATGGGGACATTAAAAAAATTTTCGCCATTTCTTTTACTTTTTTTAAGAATAAGGAGACAAGTTACCATCGGATTTCTTCAAAACTGGTACCAAACTGTTTAGTTTTTGAATGTCTTCATTTCCGTGCAAAGATTTCGATCATGAGTGTAAAAAGACGGAAGTTTTTAAAATAACCGTTTAGAAAATTGGCAGGCAAAAAAAAAATTTCTTTTCCAACGCATAAAAAACAAACTTATCGCGCCACTGAATATTAAAATACATCGAAATGTGTAGAATCAAAAGAGCTTTCATCTGATATAATAGGTTTTACTCCAGTTCCTTTATCGAGAGACTTATGTTAAAAAAACCGTTCCGAAAATGGGGATTTTGAAAAAAATTTTCGCCATTTCTTTTACTTTTTTAAGAATAAGGAGACAAGTTACGATCGGATTCCTTCGAAACTGGTACCGAAGTGTTCAGTTTTTGAAGGCCTTTCATTCGATGCAAAGATTAAAATCGTGAGTTTAAAAGAAAGAAAGTTATTGAAAAAAACCGTCTCGAAGCAGGCAAAAAAAATTTCTTTTTCAACGCATAAAAAACAAACTTATCGCGCCACTGAATATTAAAATACATCGAAATGTGTAGAATCAAAAGAGCTTTCATCTGATTTAATCAGTTTTACTCCAGTTGCTCTATCGAGAGACTTATGTTAAAAAAACCGTTCCGAAAATGGGGATTTTAAAAAATTTTCGCCATTTCTTTTACTTTTTTTAAGAATAAGGAGACAAGTTACCATCGGATTCCTTCAAAACTGGTACCGAAGTGTTCAGTTCTTGAAGGCCTTTCATTCGATGCAAAGATTAAAATCATGAGTTTAAAAGAAAGAAAGTTATTGAAAAAAAAACCGTCTCGAAGCAGGCAAAAAAAAAAAAATTTCTTTTTCAACGCATAAAAAACAAACTTATTGCGCCACTGAATATTAAAATACATCGAAATGTGTAGAATCAAAAGAGCTTTAATCTGAGGCAATAAGTTTTATTCCAGGCGCATTATCGAGAGACTTATGTTAAAAAAACCGTTCCGAAAATGGGGACATTAAAAAAAATTTCTCCATTTCTTTTACTTTTTTTAAGAATAAGGAGACAAGTTAAAATTGGATTTCTTCCAAACGGGTACCAAACTGTTCAGTTTTTGAATGTCTTCATTTCCGTGCAAAGATTTCGATCATGAGTGTAAAAAAAGAAAGTTTTTTAAAATAACCGTTTAGAAAAGGCAAAAAAAAATTCTTTTTCAACGCATAAAAAACAAACTTATTGCGCCTCTGAATATTAAAATACATCGAAATGTGTAGAATCAAAAGAGCTTTCATCTGATATAATAGGTTTTACTCCAGTTCCTTTATCGAGAGACTTATGTTAAAAAAACCGTTCCGAAGATGGGGATTTTGAAAAAAAATTTTCGCCATTTCTTTTACTTTTTTTAAGAATAAGGAGACAAGTTACGATAGGATTCCTTGGAACCTGGTACCGAAGTGTTCAGTTCTTGAAGGCCTTTCAATCGATGCAAAGATTAAAATCGTGAGTTTAAAAGAAAGAAAGTTATTGAAAAAAAAACCGTCACGAAGCAGGCAAAAAAATTTTTTTTCAACGCATAAAAACAAACTTATCGCGCCACTGAATTTTAAAATACATCGAAATGTGTAGAATCAAAAGAGCTTTCATCTGATTTAATAAGTTTTATTCCAGTTGCATTATCGAGAGACTTATGTTAAAAAAAAACCGTTACGAAAATGGGGATTTTAAAAAAATTTTCGCCATTTCTTTTTTTTTTTTAAGAATAAGGAGACAAGTTACCATCGGATTTCTTCAAACTGGTACCAAAGTGTTCAGTTTTTGAATGCCTTCATTTCCGATGCAAAGATTAAGATCATGAGTTTAAAAAAAGAAAGTTTTTTAAAAAAACCGTTTCGAAAAGGCAAAAAAAAATTCTTTTTCAACGCATAAAAAACACACTTATCGCGCCACTGAATATTAAAATACATCGAAATGTGTAGATACAAAATAGCTTTCATCTGAGGTAATAAGTTTTACTCCAGCTGCATTATCGAGAGAGTTATGTTAAAAAAACCGTTCCGAAAATGGGGATTTTGAAAAAAAATTTTTCGCCATTTCTTTTACTTTTTTAAGAATAAGGAGACAAGTTACGATCGTTTCCTTCGAAACTGGTACCGAAGTGTTCAGTTCTTGAAGGCCTTTCATTCGATGCAAAGATTAAAATCGTGAGTTTAAAAGAAAGAAAGTTATTGAAAAAAAACCGTCTCGAAGCAGGCAAAAAAATTTCTTTTCAACGCATAAAAAACAAACTTATCGCGCCACTGAATATTAAAATACATCGAAATGTGTAGATACAAAAGAGCTTTCATCTGAGGTAATAAGTTTTATTCCAGGGGCATTATCGAGAGACTTATGTTAAAAAAAACCGTTACGAAAATGGGGACATTAAAAAAATTTTCGCCATTTCTTTTACTTTTTTAAGAATAAGGAGACAAGTTACCATCGGATTTCTTCAAACGGGTACCAAACTGTTCAGTTTTGAATGTCTTCATTTCCGTGCAAAGATTTCGATCATGAGTGTAAAAAAAGACGAAAGTTTTTTTAAAATAACCGTTTAGAAAATTGGCGAAAAAAAAAAATTTTTTTCAACGCATAAAAAACAAACTTATTGCGCCACTGAATATTAAAATACATCGAAATGTGTAGAATCAAAAGAGCTTTCATCTGATATAATAAGTTTTACTCCAGTTGCATTATCGAGAGAGTTATGTTAAAAAAACCGTTCCGAAAATGGGGATTTTGAAAAAAATTTTCGCCATTTCTTTTACTTTTTTTAAGAATAAGGAGACAAGTTACGATCGGATTCCTTCGAAACTGGTACCGAAGTGTTCAGTTCTTGAAGGCCTTTCATTCGATGCAAAGATTAAGATCGTGAGTTTAAAAGAAAGAAAGTTATTGAAAAAAAACCGTCTCGAAGCAGGCAAAAAAAATTTCTTTTTCAACGCATAAAAAACAAACTTATCGCGCCACTGAATATTAAAATACATCGAAATGTGTAGAATCAAAAGAGCTTTCATCTGAGGTAATAAGTTTTACTCCAGCTGCATTATCGAGAGAGTTATGTTAAAAAAACCGTTCCGAAAATGGGGACTTTAAAAAAATTTTCGCCATTTCTTTTACTTTTTTTAAGAATAAGGAGACAAGTTACGATCGGATTTTTTCAAAACTGGTACCGAAGTGTTCAGTTCTTAAAGGCCTTTCATTCGATGCAAAGATTAAAATCATGAGTTTAAAAGAAAGTTATTGAAAAAAAAACCGTTTCGAAGCAGGCAAAAAAAATTTCTTTTTCAACGCATAAAAAACAAACTTATCGCGCCACTGAATATTAAAATACATCGAAATGTGTAGAATCAAAAGAGCTTTCATCTGAGGTAATAAGTTTTATTCCAGGCGCATTATCGAGAGACTTATGTTAAAAAAAACCGTTCCGAAAATGGGGACATTAAAAAAATTTTCGCCATTTCTTTTACTTTTTTAAGAATAAGGAGACAAGTTACCATCGGATTTCTTCTAAACGGGTACCAAACTGTTCAGTTTTTGAATGTCTTCATTTCCGTGCAAAGATTTCGATCATGAGTGTAAAAAGACGGTAGTTTTTTTAAAATAACCGTTTAGAAAATTGGTTTTATAAAAATTTTTTTCAACGCATAAAAAACAAACTTATCGCGCCACTGAATATTAAAATACATCGAAATGTGTAGAATCAAAAGAGCTTTCATCTGATTTAATCAGTTTTACTCCAGTTGCTCTATCGAGAGAGTTATGTTAAAAAAACCGTTCCGAAAATGGGGATTTTGAAAAAAATTTTCGCCATTTCTTTTACTTTTTTTAAGAATAAGGAGACAAGTTACGATAGGATTCCTTCGAAACTGGTACCGAAGTGTTCAGTTTTTGAAGGCCTTTCATTCGATGCAAAGATTAAAATCGTGAGTTTAAAAGAAAGAAAGTTATTGAAAAAAAACCGTCTCGAAGCAGGCAAAAAAATTTCTTTTTCAACGCATAAAAAACAAACTTATCGCGCCACTGAATATTAAAATACATCGAAATGTGTAGAATCAAAAGAGCTTTCATCTGAGGTAATAAGTTTTATTCCAGGGGCATTATCGAGAGACTTATGTTAAAAAAACCGTTCCGAAAATGGGGACATTAAAAAAATTTTCGCCATTTCTTTTAATTTTTTTAAGAATAAGGAGACAAGTTACCATCGGATTTCTTCGAAACTGCTACCGAAGTGTACAGTTTTTGAAATGTCTTCATTTCCGATGCAAAGATTAAGATCGTGAGTTTAAAAGAAAGAAAGTTTTTGCAAAAAAACCGTCTCGAAGCAGGCAAAAAAAATTTCTTTTTCAACGCATAAAAAACAAACTTATCGCGCCAAATGTGTAGATAGAAAAGAGCTTTCATCTGAGGTAATAAGTTTTACTCCAGCTGCATTATCGAGAGAGTTATGTTAAAAAAACCGTTCCGAAAATGGGGATTTTAAAAAAAATTTTCGCCATTTCTTTTACTTTTTTTAAGAATAAGGAGACAAGTTACGATCGGATTCCTTCAAAACTGGTACCGAAGTGTTCAGTTCTTGAAGGCCTTTCATTCGATGCAAAGATTAAAATCGTGAGTTTAAAAGAAAGAAAGTTATTGAAAAAAACCGTCTCGAAGCAGGCAAAAAAAATTTCTTTTTCAACGCATAAAAAACAAACTTATCGCGCCACTGAATATTAAAATATACATCGAAATGTGTAGAATCAAAAGAGCTTTCATCTGAGGTAATAAGTTTTATTCCAGGTTGCATTATCGAGAGACTTATGTTAAAAAAACCGTTCCGAAAATGGGGATTTTAAAAAAATTTTCGCCATTTCTTTTACTTTTTTTTAAGAATAAGGAGACAAGTTACCATCGGATTTCTTCAAACGGGTACCAAACTGTTCAGTTTTTGAATGTCTTCATTTCCGTGCAAAGATTTCGATCATGAGTGTAAAAAAGACGAAAGTTTTTTAAAATAACCGTTTAGAAAATTGGCAAAAAAATTTTTTTTCAACGCATAAAAAACACACTTATCGCGCCACTGAATATTAAAATACATCGAAATGTGTAGATACAAAAGAGCTTTCATCTGAGGTAATAAGTTTTACTCCAGCTGCATTATCGAGAGAGTTATGTTAAAAAAACCGTTCCGAAAATGGGGACTATGAAAAATTTTTCGCCATTTCTTTTATTTTTTTAAGAATAAGGAGACAAGTTACGATAGGATTCCTTGGAACCTGGTACCGAAGTGTTCAGTTCTTGAAGGCCTTTCATTCGATGCAAAGATTAAAATCGTGAGTTTAAAAGAAAGAAAGTTATTTAAAAAAAAAACCGTCACGAAGCAGGCAAAAAAAATTTCTTTTTCAACGCATAAAAAACAAACTTATCGCGCCACTGAATATTAAAATACATCGAAATGTGTAGATTCAAAAGAGCTTTCATCTGAGGTAATAAGGTTTATTCCAGTGCATTATCGAGAGACTTATGTTAAAAAAACCGTTCCGAAAATGGGGATTTTAAAAAAAAAATTTTCGCCATTTCTTTTACTTTTTTAAGAATAAGGAGACAAGTTACCATCGGATTTCTTCTAAACGGGTACCAAACTGTTCAGTTTTTGAATGTCTTCATTTCCGTGCAAAGATTTCGATCATGAGTGTAAAAAGACGGTAGTTTTTTTAAAATAACCGTTTAGAAAATTGGCAAAAATTTTTTTTCAACGCATAAAAAACAAACTTATCGCGCCACTGAATATTAAAATACATCGAAATGTGTAGAATCAAAAGAGCTTTCATCTGATATAATAGGTTTTACTCCAGTTCCTTTATCGAGAGACTTATGTTAAAAAAACCGTTCCGAAAATGGGGATTTTGAAAAAAAATTTCGCCATTTCTTTTACTTTTTTTAAGAATAAGGAGACAAGTTACGATAGGATTCCTTCGAAACTGGTACCGAAGTGTTCAGTTTTTGAAGGCCTTGCATTCGATGCAAAGATTAAAATCATGAGTTTAAAAGAAAGAAACTTATTGAAAAAAAACCGTCTCGAAGCAGGCAAAAAAAATTTCTTTTTCAACGCATAAAAAACAAACTTATTGCGCCTCTGAATATTAAAATACATCGAAATGTGTAGAATCAAAAGAGCTTTCATCTGATATAATAGGTTTTACTCCAGTGCATTATCGAGAGAGTTATGTTAAAAAAACCGTTCCGAAAAAATGGGGATTTTAAAAAATTTTCGCCATTTCTTTTACTTTTTTAAGAATAAGGAGACAAGTTACGATCGGATTCCTTCGAAACTGGTACCGAAGTGTTCAGTTTTGAAGGCCTTTCATTCGATGCAAAGATTAAGATCGTGAGTTTAAAAGAAAGAAAGTTATTGAAAAAAAACCGTCTCGAAGCAGGCAAAAAAAAAAATTTTTTTTCAACGCATAAAAAACAAACTTATCGCGCCACTGAATATTAAAATACATCGAAATGTGTAGAATCAAAAGAGCTTTCATCTGATATAATAGGTTTTACTCCAGTTCCTTTATCGAGAGACTTATGTTAAAAAAACCGTTCCGAAAATGGGGATTTTGAAAAAAAATTTCGCCATTTCTTTTACTTTTTTTAAGAATAAGGAGACAAGTTACGATAGGATTCCTTCGAAACTGGTACCGAAGTGTTCAGTTCTTGAAGGCCTTTCATTCCATGCAAAGATTAAGATCGTGAGTTTAAAAGAAAGTTATTGAAAAAAAACCGTCTCGAAGCAGGCAAAAAAATTTCTTTTTCAACGCATAAAAAACACACTTATCGCGCCACTGAATATTAAATTACATCGAAATCTCTAGATAGAAAAGAGCTTTCATCTGAGGTAATAAGTTTTACTCCAGCTGCATTATCGAGAGAGTTATGTTAAAAAAGCCGTTCCGAAAATGGGGATTTTGAAAAAAATTTTCGCCATTTCTTTTACTTTTTTTAAGAATAAGGAGACAAGTTACCATCGGATTTCTTCCAAACGGGTACCAAACTGTTCAGTTTTTGAATGTCTTCATTTCCGTGCAAAGATTTCGATCATGAGTGTAAAAAGACGGTAGTTTTTTTAAAATAACCGTTTAGAAAATTGGTTTTATTTAAATTTTTTTTCAACGCATAAAAAACAAACTTATCGCGCCACTGAATATTAAAATACATCGAAATGTGTAGAATCAAAAGAGCTGTCATCTTATTTAATCAGTTGTACTCCAGTTGCTCAATCGAGAGAGTTATGTTAAAAAAACCGTTCCGAAAATGGCGATTTTGAAAAAAATTTTCGCCATTTCTTTTATTTTTTTAAGAATAAGGAGACAAGTTACGTACGAATTCCTTGGAACCTGGTACCGAAGTGTTCAGTTCTTGAAGGCCTTTCAATCGATGCAAAGATTAAAATCGTGAGTTTAAAAGAAAGAAAGTTATTGAAAAAAAACCGTCACGAAGCAGGCAAAAAAAATTTCTTTTTCAACGCATAAAAAACAAACTTATCGCGCCACTGAATATTAAAATACATCGAAATGTGTAGAATAAAAAGAGCTTTCATCTGAGGTAATAAGTTTTATTCCAGGTGCATTATCGAGAGAGTTATGTTAAAAAAACCGTTCCGAAAATGGGGATTTTGAAAAAATTTTCGCCATTTCTTTTAATTTTTTTAAGAATAAGGAGACAAGTTACCATCGGATTTCTTCCAAAAGGGTACTAAACTGTTCAGTTTTTGAATGTCTTCTTTTCCGTGCAAAGATTTTGATCATGAATGTAAAAAGACGGTAGTTTTTTAAACGTTTAGAAAATTGCAAAAAAAATTTTTTTTCAACGCATAAAAAACAAACTTATCGCGCCACTGAATATTAAAATACATCGAAATGTGTAGAATCAAAAGAGCTGTCATCTGATTTAATCAGTTTTACTCCAGTTGCTCTATCGAGAGAGTTATGTTAAAAAAACCGTTCCGAAAATGGGGATTTTGAAAAAAATTTTCGCCATTTCTTTTATTTTTTTAAGAATAAGGAGACAAGTTACGATAGGATTCCTTCGAAACTGGTACCGAAGTGTTCAGTTCTTGAAGGCCTTTCATTCGATGCAAAGATTAAGATCGTGAGTTTAAAAGAAAGAAAGTTATTGAAAAAAACCGTCTCGAAGCCGGCAAAAAAAATTCCTTTTTCAACGGATAAAAACAAACTTATCGTGCCACTGAATATTAAAATACATCGAAATGTGTAGAATCAAAAGAGCTTTCATCTGATTTAATAAGTTTTACTCCAGCTGCATTATCGAGAGAGTTATGTTAAAAAAACCGTTCCGAAAATGGGGATTTTAAAAAATTTTCGCCATTTCTTTTACTTTTTTAAGAATAAGGAGACAAGTTACCGATCGGATTTCTTCAAACGGGTACCAAACTGTTCAGTTTTTGAATGTCTTCTTTTCCGTGCAAAGATTTTGATCATGAGTTAAAAAAGACGGTAGTTTTTTAAAATAACCGTTTAGAAAAAAAAATTTTTTTCAACGCATAAAAAACAAACTTATCGCGCCACTGAATATTAAAATACATCGAAATGTGTAGAATCAAAAGAGCTGTCATCTGATTTAATCAGTTTTACTCCAGTTGCTCTATCGAGAGAGTTATGTTAAAAAAACCGTTCCAAAAATGTGGATTTTGAAAAAAAATTTCGCCATTTCTTTTAACTTTTTTAAGAATAAGGAGACAAGTTACGATAGGATTCCTTTGAACCTGGTGCCGAAGTGTTCAGTTCTTGAAGGCCTTTTATTTGATGCAAAGATTAAGATCGTGAGTTTAAAAGAAAGAAAGTTATTGAAAAAAACCCGTCTCGAAGCAGGCAAAAAAAATTACTTTTCCAACGCATAAAAAACAAATTTATCGCGCCACTGAATATTAAAATACATCGAAATGTGTAGAATCAAAAGAGCTTTCATCTGAGGTAATAAGTTTTATTCCAGGTGCATTATCGAGAGACTTATGTTAAAAAAAACCGTTCCGAAAATGGGGATTTTGAAAAAAAATTTCGCCATTTCTTTTACTTTTTTTAAGAATAAGGAGACAAGTTACCATCGGATTTCTTCCAAACGGGTACCAAACTGTTCAGTTTTTGAATGTCTTCATTTCCGTGCAAAGATTTCGATCATGAGTGTAAAAAGACGGTAGTTTTTTTAAAATAACCGTTTAGAAAATTGGTTTTTTTAAATTTTTTTCAACGCATAAAAAACAAACTTATCGCGCCACTGAATATTAAAATACATCGAAATGTGTAGAATCAAAAGAGCTGTCATCTGATTTAATCAGTTTTACTCCAGTTGCTCTATCGAGAGAGTTATGTTAAAAAAACCGTTCCGAAAATGGGGATTTTGAAAAAAAAATTTCGCCATTTCTTTTATTTTTTTAAAAATAAGGAGACCAGTTACGATCGAATTTTTTCGAAACTGGTACCGAAGTGTTCAGTTCTTGAAGGCCTTTCATTCGATGCAAAGATTAAGATCGTGAGTTTAAAAGAAAGAAAGTTATTGAAAAAAAACCGTCTCGAAGCAGGCAAAAAAAAAATTCTTTTTCAACGCATAAAAAACAAACTTATCGCGCCACTGAATATTAAAATACATCGAAATGTGTAGAATCAAAAGAGCTGTCATCTGATTTAATCAGTTTTACTCCAGTTGCATTATCGAGAGAGTTATGTTAAAAAACCGTTCCGAAAATGGGGACATTAAAAAAATTTTCGCCATTTCTTTTATTTTTTTTTTTTAAGAATAAGGAGACAAGTTACGTTAGGATTCCTTCGAAACCGGTACCTTAGTGTTCAGTTCTTGAAGGCCTTTTTTTTGAAGCAAAGATTAAGATCGTGAATTTAAAAGAAAGAAAGTTATTGAAAAAAAAACCGTCTCGAAGCAGGCAAAAAAATTCTTTTTCAACGCATAAAAAACAAACTTATCGCGCCACTGAATATTAAAATACATCGAAATGTACAGAATCAAAAGAGCTTTCATTTGAGGTAATACGTTTTATTCCAGGTGCATTGTCAAGAGAGTTATTTTAAAAAAACCGTTCCGAAAATGGGGATTTTGAAAAAAAATTTCGCCATTTCTTTTAATTTTTTTAACAATAAGGAGACAAGTTACGTTCGGATTTCTTCGAAACGGGAACCATAGTGTTCAGTTCTTGAAGGCCTTTTATTTGATGTAAAGATTAAGATCGTGAGTTTAAAAGAAAGAAATTTATTGAAAAAAAACCGTTTCGAAGCAGGCAAAAAAAAATTCTTTTCAACTGCCAAGCGTTTCGATCGTGAGTAAAAAATAAAATAACCGTGAGTTTTAGAAAAAAATTTATTGAAAAAACCGTAACAACTCGAAAACAAAATTTCTTTTTCAACGCATAAAAAACAAACTTATCGCGCCACTGAATATTAAAATACATCGAAATGTGTAGAATCAAAAGAGCTGTCATCTGATTTAATCAGTTTTACTCCAGTTGCTCTATCGAGAGAGTTATGTTAAAAAAACCGTTCCGAAAATGGGGATTTTGAAAAAAATTTTCGCCATTTCTTTTACTTTTTTTAAGAATAAGGAGACAAGTTACGATCGGATTTCTTCCAAACGGGTACCAAACTGTTCAGTTTTTGAATGTCTTCTTTTCCGTGCAAAGATTTTGATCATGAATGTAAAAAGACGGTAGTTTTTTTAAAATAACCGTTTAGAAAAGGCAAAAAAAATTTTTTTCAACGCATAAAAAACAAACTTATCGCGCCACTGAATATTAAAATACATCGAAATGTGTAGAATCAAAAGAGCTGTCATCTGATTTAATCAGTTTTACTCCAGTTGCTCTATCGAGAGAGTTATGTTAAAAAAACCGTTCCGAAAATGGGGATTTTGAAAAAAATTTTCGCCATTTCTTTTATTTTTTTAAGAATAAGGAGACAAGTTACTATCGGATTTCTTCGAAACTGGTACCGAAGTGTTCAGTTCTTGAAGGCCTTTCATTCGATGCAAAGATTAAAATCGTGAGTTTAAAAGAAAGAAAGTTATTGAAAAAAAACCGTCTCGAAGCAGGCAAAAAAAAAAAATTTCTTTTTCAACGCATAAAAAACAAACTTATCGCGCCACTGAATATTAAAATACATCGAAATGTGTAGAATCAAAAGAGCTTTCATCTGAGGTAATAAGTTTTATTCCAGGCGCATTATCGAGAGAGTTATGTTAAAAAAACCGTTCCGAAAATGGGGATTTTGAAAAAAATTTTCGCCATTTCTTTTATTTTTTTAAGAATAAGGAGACAAGTTACGATCGGATTTCTTCGAAACGGGTACCAAATTGTTCAGTTTTTGAATGTCTTCATTCGATGCAAAGATTAAGATCGTGAGTTTAAAAGAAAGAAAGTTATTTTAAAAAACCGTTTAGAAGCAGGCAAAAAAATTTAAATTTTTTCAACGCATAAAAAACAAACTTATCGCGCCACTGAATATTAAAATACATCGAAAAGTGTAGAATCAAAAGAGCTTTCATCTGAAATAATCAGTTTTATTCCAGCGGCATTATCGAGAGAGTTATGTTAAAAAAACCGTTCCGAAGATGGGGATTTTGAAAAAATTTTCCGCCATTTCTTTTAATTATTTTAAGAATAAGGAGACAAGTTACGATCGGATTTCTTCGAAACGGGTACCGAAGTGTTCAGTTCTTGAAGGCCTTTCATTCGATGCAAAGATTAAGATCGTGAGTTTAAAAGAAAGAAAGCTATTGAAAAAAAACCGTCTCGAAGCAGGCAGAAAAAATTTATTTTTCAACGCATAAAAAACAAGCTTATCGCGCCACTGAATATTAAAATACCTCGAAATGTACAGAATGAAAAGAGCTTTCATCTGAAATAAAAGGTTTTATTCCAGGTGTTTTATCGAGAGAGTTATGTTAAAAAAACCGTTCCGAAAATGGGGATTTTGAAAATTTTTTCGCCATTTCTGCCTGCCATGATCCGATACCTTGACCACTGGGTTACAGCTCGGAGAAACTAGCGTACGAAACTCTTACCTAATTGTATAAAAGCCAAGTTTCAATTAGCTCCAGCGATGCATTAGTATAGGTGGTACCTGCTTACCACACGGTCGAATAGAGTTCGAGTCATGCGTTCAATTTTTTCCTCCTAATTCATATTTTTACAATTGTGAAAAAATTTGTTTAAAAGCCGACTAAATATTAAATGATATTTTATATAATTGAGTATTTTAGAAAGTAAAATAATTACTACGATTATATACATATTTTATTATAATATAAATATTAATTATATTAAATTACGTTTATATAATTATTTTGTATTTTCACAAGTAAAATATATATAATTACATATAGTTTTATAATATATAAAATATATTTTATATTTATTTTATAATTAACATTATAATCCATATATATCGTATATAAAATATCGATAATTTAATTTTGTAATTATATAAAATATATGCCTTTAATAAAATCTAATTGTAAAAATAATTATATGAATTAAAAAAAAAATTGTGATCGCGCGCAACTCGAACCCTCCTCTACCACGTTACCGCATATGCTACTGCATCGCTGGAGTAATTGAAATTAAGCTTTGATACAATTATATATATAAGTATGGGTTTCGAAGGATATTTTCTCCGGATTGAGTGCCCATTCGGCGCTATTATATTAAGGGTTGAACAACCCTAAGGGAGTACTTCTATTACACAAAATCTCGCCCCCAAATTAATTTCCTTAGTCGTGCCCTCCTCTTGTTAGAACAATCTCGTATGTATTCAGGATCAAGTCTTTTCGCTCTATAAATATGTCACCAACACCAGATAGTTGATAGTGATGCTAACTTCTGTTCCGTTGGTTCGAATCCCGTAGAAGGCATACATATTTTTGAATGCAAAGTGCTTACGCGGCATGAGGGCACTCTAAATATTCGGAGAGCCGAAAGCACTCTCGGAAGGTTAGTGATACGGAAAGAGGAATGGGAGAGCTTCGGACCACCCCTGCGTTGTTCTCTTTCAAAGTTGGGGTGGAAAGGAGTTTAAAAGTACTATAACCAACACGAGATTCAAAGCTGCGGCAAAAATGACAGACGTAATCTAACTCCCTTGCCATGAATACCACGGACCTCGATCAGACACGGTCAATCTGGTGGATTTAGTGAAAAATATTTAAAAACCTATTAGCAACAGATGAATTACTGCATAAAGTAAAAATGACGCAAATTGAGATTCTTCACTAAACGTTACTCTAATCAAGTTCAATTTAATTTGCTATAGCACAGCATTTCTCTAACTGTGAGGCACCCCCTGGGGGACGTGATATCCCTATGTGGGGGGCGAGAGCATATTAAAAAGTCAAAAAAATAGGTTTAAAATAAGTATTAATTTACGGAAGGGAAGCAAATTAAAGCACATTCTGACATAATAAAAATTAAATACACATTTACACTGATTAAATATACTTATAAATGAATCAGTACTGCACAATGTTTTTATTTTATTCAGTGCCTTCCATGAGCTTATAAAAGTTTAATACTTATCTTTATAATTTTAATGGCTTATAATTAAATATGTATTGTAGCTTTAGCGTCAAAGTACATTTTTATTGCATTCAATATACTGTTATTGAAAAAGGGAGGCGCAATGGAAATTATGATTGAAAATGAATCGCAAACATTAAAAGCTTGTGAAGCGCACTGGTATAGCATATATTTATTACAAATACATACATACGGAACTATTGTGACTTAGAGAGCGTCAATTCAAGTGGAATTCTTATTAAATTACTATAGTATAACTACAAACAGGGGTGTAGTTACCACCGTGTCAATGATACGGAGCCCCCCAAGTTTAAGATTAAATCCTAAAATGTTGAGAGCCCACAAAAAGAGCCTAGAAGAATTTTTGATACCAGGCCCCCTCAAGACTAGCTACGCCAGTGACTACAAGGCTTGTATCAATCCTTACCGCTTAAACACTCAAATTATTTTGACTATAAAACCTGCAAATCCATCGTGTTTTCTTTATCAAGCTCCCATTTCGAAAGGGCCTTATCCACGATCAAATCACTACTTCAATCAGTTTGTAGTTGTTCGACGGGTCATTCAAGATATAAGTAAAATTTCAGTATGAAACTAACAATAATGTTGTATCTGTACGTCAGAGTTTGAATATAAATAATTTACTTACCCTATACTGCGCCCAATTTGCACTTGTACTTAATAACAGCTGGCAAGCGTCAACTGGATTTGCAGTGCAAAATAGAATTCCTGCATGTCCACCAGGTCTCAACAAGTCATACATGTTTTGAAAAGCCAACTCTTTGTTGATGATTAGTTGAAGCACATTCCTGCACACAATCTTATTTACGACGTTTCTATAATCATCAAGACTAGAAGTGAAGAAAGATTTTCCTTCATTTATTGCAATCAGCCATAAAAACACATGACCATTAAAATACCAAATTTACTCATCCAGTAAAAATATGCTTTCGATTCATATATATCAGTGACTCAACCTTTTTTCTTTTGCAGTACACTTTTAACAATTTCAAAATTTGGCGGCACACTAACAATAAAATAAGTTTAAAAATATTTTACTTAATTGTTATATACTAAATAAAATAGATTATGATAATTTTCAATATTAAAAAATATATATGTACGAAAAAGACAACAAAATGTTTATTGAGTAATTAATTACAAATGAATTATAAGAATGCATTTAATGCGAAATTTGAGCTTTATGAATTTTGATATTTTCGTTTATATTGGGTCGTAGAAATAATTGCCCACTTATTTAGTCATCTACACTTAAATGTCTTGACCTTTTCCTTCTCCCTCATTTTATATTTGTTAATATGCTGAAAATACGAATTCACACATAATATATAGAAAATTGTAACAATACTTTGAAAGCCTTTTTGGTTATTATATCATAATCAGCTCCAATTTTAATTCAAAATAAAATTGACTCTCCTGTTTGTGTTTTGAAATTAAATCTCATTTATTACAGATCAAAATTAGAGTTCTTTCCCCTTCATTCAAAGTTAATTCATGTACAAATATATCCGTTATCACAAATAGATTACAAACCCGATCAAATTTTCTTATATCCAAATGTGAGAAGTAATATTAAGTATATTTAATAATTTAAAAAAAAGTTGTTGGGCACACTTCAAGTATTTGGTGGCATATTAATGTGCCACGGCACAGTAGTTTAGAACCACTGCTGTATGTACAGAAATCCAAGACAGCTTAGTAATAGATCGAGATTAACAAAAACACAAGCAATATAAAATAAATTTTAAGTCAATTCCTACTTAGGTCAACAAAGAAAAAAAAATTTTTATTTTGGTTATTTTTTATCAAATAATTACAATAATATATATAACCGAATCACAGTATTAAGTGACAAAATAGAGAAATCAATTTTCCTTTCTATGCATGGTGTTATACTATTATTTTTGTTTGTTACTATTTATTCATTAAACTTAATGAATTAATATTTAAAAAAACTGCATTAACATCAAGTGTCATTCACTACAAGTTAAAAAAAATGTATTTGAACTTGTGCGGATGAATAAAAAGTATTTTTTAACGATTAAAAATTGCTGATATATATATATAATATATATATATATTATATATATATATATAATAGATATATATACATTATATATATAAAATATAAATATATATTGAGATTGAGAGAACTAATGATAGAATTGAAAAAAACACCGTGAATCTTTCCAGGGGATGTTCTATTTTTCCCTGCAATACAATTTCGTACACTAGTGCGCACATTCATGTTTAAATTCGAATGAAATTTGTTTATAACTCACACTCGTAGGTATATTGGGAATTTCATAAATGAAGAGGAGACTACTTAATCCAATTTTCATTTAATGGAAGTTTTTAGATGTATATGACAATTTTGCGTTTTCTATTTGAACTCCAGCACGTTGCATGGCTTTTGCAAAACATGCAAAATAAAGATATTTTTAAAACTATTGTAACGAGATTAGAATCGCTATCAAATAGTTCTTATAACTTAATTCAAAAAGGCACTTGTTGAATACTTTAAACCGATGTT